>BSQZ01000031.1:532500-917500 GCA_033239005.1 Lamellibrachia satsuma
GAAGACGAACATGTTTAGCAATGATGTAGAGACGAGCTGATTGTAACTGTGTCGTACATTTGTCTGTTTAATAAATTCTTGCAAAGTCAATGCGGACTTGGAATCTCTCTGAATATTATCTATAAATGACAAACCCATTGCAACGAGTGTAACGTTTATAATCTGATTTCTAGACATCAATGCCGGGAGGCACCGTCTCCGTTGCCATCCAAGGCCAGGAGGCACCGTCCCCGTTGCTACCCAAGGCCGGGAGGCACCTTCTCCATTGCCATCCAAGGCCGGGAGGCACCATCGCCATTGCCATCCATGGCAGGGAAGCACCGTCTCCACTGCCATCCAAGGCCGGGTGGCATCGTCTCCATTGCCATCCATGACCGGGAGGCAATGTCTCCATTGCCATCCAAGGCTGAGAGGCACCGTCTCCATTGCCATCCAAGGCTGAGAGCGCCGTCTCCATTGCCATCCAAGGCTGGGAGGCACACAATACAATCAATATATACTAAATGGTGTTCCAACCGTTACCGCCCTCTGTGAGAGTGAATACTTTCTTGTGTCTAATCTGTACTGCTCCTTCACTAACGTGACCTTGTGTCTAATCAGTACTGCTCCTTCATTAACGTGACCTTGTGTCTAATCTGTACTGCTCCTTCACTAACGTGATCTTGTGTCTAATCAGTACTGCTCCTTCACTAACGTGACCTTGTGTCTAATCTGTACTGCTCCTTCACTAACGTGACCTTGTGTCTAATCAGTACTGCTCCTTCATTAACGTGACCTTGTGTCTAATCTGTACTGCTCCTTCACTAACGTGACCTTGTGTCTAATCAGTACTGCTCCTTCACTAACGTGACCTTGTGTCTAATCTGCACTGCTCCTTCACTAACGTGACCTTGTGTCTAACCTGTACTGCTCCTTCACTAACGTGGCTTTGTGTCTAATCTGTAGTGCTCCTTCACTAACGTGACATTGTGTCTAATCGGTACTGCTCCTTCACTAACGTGACCTTGTGTCTAACCTGTACTGCTCCTTCACTAACGTGACCTTGTGTCTAATCTGTAGTGCTCCTTCACTAACGTGACCTTGTGTCTAATCTGTACTGCTCCTTCACTAACGTGACCTTGTGTCTAATCTGTACTGCTCCTTCACTAACGTGACCTTGTGTCTAACCTGTACTGCTCCTTCACTAACGTGGCTTTGTGTCTAATATGTAGTGCTCCTTCACTAACGTGACCTTGTGTCTAATCTGTACTGCTCCTTCACTAACGTGACCTTGTGTCTAACCTGTACTGCTCCTTCACTAACGTGGCTTTGTGTCTAATCTGTAGTGCTCCTTCACTAACGTGACCTTGTGTCTAACCTGTACTGCTCCTTCACTAACGTGACCTTGTGTCTAATCTGTACTGCTCCTTCACTAACGTGACCTTGTGTCTAGTCTGTGCTGCTCCTTCACTAACGTGACCTTGTGTCTAATCTATACTTCTCCTTCACTAACGTGACCTTGTGTCTAATCTATACTGCTCCTTCACTAACGTGACCTTGTGTCTAGTCTGTGCTGCTCCTTCACTAACGTGACCATGTGTCTAATCTGTAGTGCTCCTTCACTAACGTGACCTTGTGTCTAATCTGTACTGCTCCTTCACTAACGTGACCTTGTGTCTAGTCTGTGCTGCTCCTTCACTAACGTGACCTAGTGTCATTTAGTTCTGTTATTTTCATTAAGTGAAAACAATACTTCTATCAATATTTTCATAACCGTTTAATAAATTGGAAACGTCTGTTTGATCTCCTTGTCTATGGTGTTGTTCATAAACCACTCCAGTCAGAGAAGACCTACTGGTCCACCTGTTGCACTTTGATTGTGCACACAACCATTACACGATGACCTCAAGCCGACGCCGCATCTTGGTTCCGCCCGAAATCGTGTCGGTGATTATACTGGCCGCCCGGGCACAGGTGTTATAGGCAGTGACGTATATTGACCGCCCGGGCACTGGTGTTATGGGCAGTGACGTATCTAGGATCTCGCAGGAGGCCAAAGGGTGGCTAGCTTGGTCACCCAAACCTTGACAATGCTACCATGTAGTGGCACACCATGATGCAGAAAGAAAATAAAAGATTTAAGCCTAAGGGGCAATACCCCAACACTGGTGTACTACCCCAACGCTTGTGTAATGCCCCAACACTGGTGTACTACTCAAACACTGGTGTACTACCCAAGCGTTGGTGTATTACCTCAACATTGGTGTACTAACCCAATACTTGTGTACTATCCCAACACCGGTGTACTACCCAAACACTGGTGAACTACCCCAACATTGGTGTACCACCCAAACATTGGTGTACAACCCAATACTTGTGTACTACCCCAAACACCGGTGTACTACCCAAACACAGGTGAACTACCCAAACACAGGTGAACTACCCAAACACTGGTGTACTACCCCAACACTGGTGTATTACCCCAATACTTGTGTACTACCCAAACATTGGTGTACTACCCAAACATTGGTGTACTACCCAAACATTGGTGTACTACCCCAACATTGGTGTACTGTCCCAATATTGGGGTACTACCCCAACACTAGTGTAGTACCCCAACACCGGTGTACTACCTCAGCATTTGTGTAGTACCCCAACACCTGTGTACACCCCAAAACGCAAAGTACTACCGCTAGTTGATTCCACTAGTGACGCCATCGTGTATCGCTATTTGTGTTTCAGATATTCACTGTTCAGTACCAGTTCGGAGTGCACTGTTCATGTGTTCGCGTGTTCGTGAAAGTAGCGTGCGACCGTTATTTAGAACGTTCCATCAGAACTCGTTGCGCGCCTCGGCGATGATGCTGTACGGTTTTGACCGCCAGCTGGTGCCGAGATCGCCATCTAGCGACACGGGAAGTGTGACGTCATCGGGGAAACGGAAGGTGCAACGTTGCATCAACGTCGTAAACAGCATGAATACCTGCAACATACAAACATGCAACATTATCATATCTTAATGAGGTTTCCGGAAGAAAGTTAAATGGGTTTACAAATGCATCTCTGTCTGTCTGTCTGTCTCTCTCTCTATCTCTCCCTCCCTCCCTCCCTCCCTCCCTCCCTCCCTCCCTCCCTCCCTCCCTCTCTCTCTCTCACTCTGTCAACCCCTCTCTCTGTACCCCTCTCTCTCTGTCTTTATATATATATATATATATATATATATATATATATATATATATATATACATATATATATATATATATAAATATATATATATATATATATATATATATATATATGTATATATATATATATATATATATATATATATATATCATAGCTTGGTTACTGATTATTACATAAACACTATAATGTAATACAGTAGGTCCAATGCGTTCGCATAAGCTGCAGTCATGTATTATTTTACATCCATTCATACCAAGATGTGTGAAACGTATTCTCTGCAGGTATTTGGTTATGACATCATTTGTATAGCCAATCAACTGTGGCGAAACATCGACAAAGTAGTATCCAATCGGTGCACGTCTAACACACCTGCAGTCTGCCGATGTCCTCCCCAATGCAGCGCCTCCTGCCGAGGCCGAACTGCAACAGATCGACAGCTTTCAGTTTCCCCTCCTTCGATTCAAAGCGCTCCGGGCGGAACTCGTGGGAGTCTTCCCACAGGTTCTCGTCCCGACACAGGGAATATACGTTGAAGAAGACCATGGTGTCGCGGGGGATGGCATGGCCGCCCAGACTCGTGTCGCACGTCGTGCTGTGGGGCAGCATCAGCGGCAGCACGGACGAGTGGCGCATCACCTAAACACACAATTCGTGTCATCCACGTGTCACATACACATACCGCTCGTGTCATCCCACGTGTCACATACACATACCGCTCGTGTCATCCCACGTGTCACATACACACACCACTCGTGTCATCCCACATGTCGCATGCACATACCGCTCGTGTCATCCCACATGTCGCATACACATACCGCTCGTGTCATCCCACGTGTCACATACACATACCGCTCGTGTCATCACACATGTTGCATACACGTACCGCTCGTGTCATCCCACGTGTCACATACACACACCACTCGTGTCATCCCACATGTCGCATACAGATACCGCTCGTGTCATCCCACGTGTCACATACACACGTCTCGTGCTTCCCACGTGTCACACACGCACACCACTCTTATCACTCTTATCTTATCACGTGTCATATGCACACACCATTCGTGTCATCCAGATTCACATCATCACACAGGTACACACACGTGCACACGCGAACAAACGCACACCACTGTTTTCATTAGTCGTTTCACAGATATGATAATGCGATTTATTCTTTTGATAATTTGCATTGAACAGCATTGTGGCAATATCGAATTGACAAGTTGTGGAGTTATAATATAATCCATCAGGAGTCAGTGGTGAACCCTACCTCGATGAGACAGGCGTCGGTGAAGGCCAGCAGCTCGCGGTCAGACTGCTTGGGGTCGCGGTCCCGGCAGACGACTTCGTCAATCTCCCTCTGAACGCGCTCCTGTAAGAGATGACGAAATAGCCATGACAGACAGAGGCAGAGACAGAGAGATAGAGAGCGATTTATATATATATATATATATATATATATATATATATATATATATATATATATACATATGTATATATATACATATGTATATACACATATGTATGTATATGTATATATATATATATATATATATATATATATATATATATATATATATATATATATATATATATATATATATATATATATATATGACGTGGTTGTCCGCCAGCACCCTCTCATCGGTGCCGTCCGCCAGGGCCAACCACGTGTCCATCAGGTCCCGGCTTTCTGTCTATGAAGAGACAGACAAACATATGTATGTGTATGTATATATATATATATATATATATATATATATATATATATATATATATATATATATATACATATGTCTGTCTCTCTCTCTCCTGTATCTCTGTCTGTCTCTTCATAGACAGAGAGAGAGAGACAGACAGACAGACAGAGAGTGACAGAGAGAGAGAGAGAGAATGAGAGAGAATGACAGAAAGACAGAGACAGACAGACAGACAGATAGAAAGAGAGACAGACAGACAATTTGACTGACAGACAGGCACACAGAGATACACAGACATACAGATAGAGAGAGAGATACATAGACAAAGAGAGACAGAGAAAGACACAGAAACAAAGAGAGAGAGAGGGAGAGAGGGACGGAGGGAGAGAGAGAGAGAGAGAGAGAGAGAGAGACGGAGAGAGAGAGAGAGAGAGAGAGAGAGAGAGAGACGGAGAGAGAAACAGAGACTGGCAGAGAGCGAGATAGAGAGAGCGAGAGAGAGAGAGAGACGGAGAGAGAAACAGAGACTGGCAGAGAGCGAGAGAGAGAGAGAGAGAGAGCGAGAGAGAGAGAGAGACAGACAGACAGACAGACATACAGACAGACATACATAATCAGATAGAGACATATAGAAACAGACAGAGACAGACAGGGTCAAACAGAGATAGACAGAATGTTTAAACAACAGGTTGTTCCAACACAATGCGTCACATAACGTGCACAGTCAACCACTATCAACGCCCTGTCTATTCACGTTACACTAGCTCTTCTGATGTAAAAAAAAAACACAATTATTATTAATATAAACCTGGTGGGTTTACTGTTGCTAAGTAACACACTGTACGATAATATATTGCATATTGTAATATCGTCTTGCTTATTTCATGTTAGTCAACAACATTCTAATCAGATATCTCTACACACGGCTCATCTGACGCCTACTGCACGAGTGTATACACCAATCACAGCTGGTGTTACTAACCTGCACGCGAGTGTGTACACCAATCACAGCTGGTGTTACTAACCTGCACGCGGGGATGCGCCGCCATGTAGAGCAGCGCCCAGTGGATGATGTTGGTCGTCGTCTCGATGCCTGCCCCCATTACGTCCTGCACCGTGTGCAGCAGCTGGTAGCGGGTGACGTGTTTGTCCGCCAGCACCGTCTCATCGGTGCCGTCCGCCAGGGCCAACCACGTGTCCATCAGGTCCCGGCTTTCTCCGCGTTCCTTCAAGTGTTCGTCCACCCGGGGCTGGATCAGTCTCGTCATGTCCGTTGCCATGTGCTGTATGATGAGGATGATAACAATAATAATAATAATAATAATTATTATTATTATTAAAGTTAATGTTATTGTTATTATTATTATTAGTGTCAGTGGCAGTGGCAATGACAGTGACAGTGACAGTGACAGTGACAGTGGCAGTGGCCGTGGCTGTGGCAATATTAGTAGCACTAGTAGTATGTTGATAATAATAACAATAATAATTATTATCAAAATAACAATAGTGATAATGATGATGACAATGATGATTATAATGACAGTAAGAATAGTAATAATTACAATACTGATGATTGTAATAATAATAATAATAATAGTAGATAATCATAATACTAGTCATGATGATGATGATAATAATAATAAATATAAATAACAACAATAATAACAGTAATAGTAATAGTAATATTAGTAATAATGATAATACTACTAATAATAATAATTATTATTATTATTGTCATTATTATTGTTGTTATTATTAATGTTATTGTTATCATCAGTGGCAGTGAAAGTATTAGTAGTACTTGTAGTTGTAGTAGCATCATTATGTTAATAATATTAACAATAATAATGAAGATGAGAGTATAGGTAGTGAAAATTGTGATGATGATGATGATTATAATGACAGTAACAATAATAATTATTATGGTAATACTGATAATAACAACTACAACGCCACCGCTAATGATAATGATAACATTAGTCATGATGATGATGATAATAATAATAAATATAAATAATAACATTAACAATAATAGTAACATTATAATATTAGTTACGCTAATAATAATAAATAATAAAGACAACAAGGGTAATAGAGTTTGCCATACTAGGCCCAGATGGCAAGTTGACAAGGAAACCATTGGTTTATCGAGAGTCCAACTTTGTTCATCTACGTGTAACCCGCCCTCCTGAGATATGTGTCAACCTTGTTTTTCAACATATTCACGCTGCTAGCAGTTATACAATATGTAAATAATGTGTTCATTCATTTACTCTCCTTTGTGAGTACAACTACTTTTTTATATCCAATCTACACTGACCCTTTACTAATATTATCTGATGTCCTCTAGTTCTAGTATCTTTCTTGAGTGAGAAAAAATATTTGTATCAATATTTTCATACCCATTCAATATCTTTAACAATTTCGATTTGATCTCCTCTCTCTCTCTCTCTCTCTCTCTCTCTATATATATATATATATATATATATATATATATATATTCTTACCAGAATTGTCACAATGCACTACATTTTTATTTACAATGACTGCAGAAATACACTGAACTATTACTTATTAGGGGTTTAGTAATACACCGAACTATTACTTACTACGGGTGTAATAATGCACCGAACTATCGAAATATCGTAATAGTTGATGTGACGATGCAATACTGACTATAGTAAATCTAACTATCGATAGTTGTCATTGATAGAACATTGAACTATCAATAGTAATGATAGTTGTCATTGATAGTAAATTGAACTATTAGTAGTAATGATAGTTGTCATTGATAGTACATTGAACTATCAATAGTAATGATAGTTGTCATTGATAGTACATTGAACTATCAATAGTAATGATAGTTGTCATTGATAGTACATTGAACTATCAATAGTAATGATAGTTGTCATTGATAGTAAATTGAACTATCAATAGTAATGATAGTTGGCAAAATAAATCAGTAGGTCAATTTGTGTTACTGTTATCCTGTTCGTAAACATGTTTTTCAACTATATTTGGTAATGTTACCTTTTTATTGACCTAACGTCAACACACGTCTATCACAGCAGCGTAATTCACAGAATCACCATTTGGAGTCAACTGCCTCTAAGGCCACGCGATGGCGCCACCCGTCAATTATGGTATCGGACGGCATTTTTGACAGGCTAAAACAACCTTTCTGACAATTTATTTGCACTGCATCGATTAAATAACTGTTATATATTTTAAATATGGATCTGCTGCGCAAAGGTTTCTTAAGATTTTTGTGAAACCAGCATATCAACGATAGCAGTGTCATCAGCGTAATGTTTCTGGCCTATACCAGTATAAACAAATCGCGTACAAATATTCGTGAATTTATCAAATTGCGCTTACACAAAATGGACGTCACTCTGATCACGTGTTTTTTTATGTAACTAAACAATCGTATCACGTGGGTTGCGATTGTCCAATTACGGCATAGTTATGTCATCGCTTTAGATCTGTCTCGGTGCGTTATTTCCTACCTTCAAGTGTTCGACGTAGCGGAACAGCAGGTACTCCGTGCACGGGAACAGGTCGACGATCCCCAGTTTCGGCTGCAGTGCCTGGACACCGTTGAATCGCTCTCGCAGCTGCTCACAGAGAGCGTCGTCCTGCGGCCGACACGACTTGCCGAAGCACAGTCGGAACAAGACGTGCATGACGGTCTCCTGCACGTCGTTGTGCGGGTCGAAGGGCTCGCCCTTGTGCTCGTTCATTCTCCGCACTAGACGGGGAGAGAGCATTGATTTACTTCTAGGTTCATATCATACGAATGAAGGGCCAGTGATCTTGACGCGGTACCCTTTTTTCGCAATGTTTTGTTACCTGGGAAATTAGTTTTGAAGATTGGTTTGAAAATTTTTGAGGAATACGACATATGTTGTACACACAGTGAGCTTTCTAGTTGCTGATTGGCCATATGAACACGTGATGAAACCAATATTGAACTGTAGCTAGACACAATAGTGAACTGTAGCTAGACACAATAGTGAAATGTACTGATACACAATAGTGAACTGTACCGAGACACAATAGCGAATCGTTCCGAATCCAAATAGTGTATTGTACCGAAATACAATAGTATAGTGTACCGAGACACAATAGTATACTGTACCGAGACACAATATTATACTGTACCGAGACACAATAGTATACTGTACAGAGACACAATAGTATACTGTTCCGAGACACAATAGTATACTGTACCGAGACACAATAGTATACTGTACCGAGACACAATAGTATACTGTACAGAGACACAATAGTATACTGTACCGAGACACAATAGTATACTGTACCGAGACTCATGGCCTCCTCCGAGATGAGGGCGTCAGTCGGCACCTTCTTGTCATTGATCGTCGTCGTGATGCCGCGGTGAACGATGCGTCGGTGGAGGTGCCAGTTGGCGCTGTAGGGGGCAAAGGCGACACTGTGACCTTGTAAGAGGTGACGGAAGGATATGATGTCCGGGCGACCGGCGAAGTCCGCCGACTTCTTGACCAGTGCCGTCCTGATGGCCGTCGGCCCGTTGACCACGACCACGTCACGCTGGCCCATGCGCAGCTTGTACACGTCGCCGTACCACTTCCGGTAGTTGTTCATCGTGACGAAAGAGCGGGCGCCGAGCATCGGGAGGTGGCCGAGGACCGGAAAGCCCCAGGGTCCTGGCAGAGTCAGTCTGCTGCGTCCCGCCCTCAGCCACCACACGAGGAGGAAGGTCACGTAGAACACAACGGCCTCCGTGGACGACCACGCCGGCAGATCTGACAGGTCGAGGAAGGCCATTGACGACGTTGGTCAACAGTCCGTGGGGGGCGATGTATCTTAACGAGTCCAGCTGAACCCCTTTAAACAACACTGTCACTTCCAACCGAAAAAATACTGAATAATTCTACTTACTTCAAAAATTAATCGAAACGGCTTCCATGTCAGCCAGCGAAATACACTCGGTTACATTACATTTGGTTATTTTCAAGAATGTTGTAATTATCGCTGCCTTCAGTACCAGACGTTCGGTGTCCAGGACGTGTTGTGGTCGGTCTCTCGCAATGTAAACACAGCGAGTGGCCAGTTAATTGTTGCGTGATCACAAAAGCTGACCGGGGTATGGCTGGTCGGCGCTAGCAACGTCTGAATGAATTTGGCAAGCGCAGCATGTATTAATAGCGCCACCTGTCATCATCGTCGTCGTTCGTCGTCATTGACGTCGGCGCATCAAATGTTGACTATTCGACTTTGCAGATTGGTTGCCCCGCCTATTGTCCAAGGGCGTGACACCGGCTCAGCCAATCGCAGTGCGTGTTTGCCGGCGCATGCGTGAAAAAGCATCGGTGCATCGCCCATGTAGACTGGCCGCACTCCGGTCGCTTGAGAGCCGCTTCCACTTCTGAGTCGTTGTAGAAGTGACAGTGACAGTGACAACGAGTTGTAAGTGAACTGGGCAGATACGAGGAGATCCACCGGAAGGAGAAAAAGTTTGTGGAAAGATTGATTAAAGTGTCGCGGCTCGATGCAGGAGATGATGAATCGGGACCGACGACAATGAACAGTTAGAACATTGTTTTATTTGTAACGGTCGTTAAATGATGAATCGGGGACCGACGACAATGAACAGTTAGAACATTGTTTTATTTGTAACGGTCGCTAAATGCTCTGTTGAAGTACATCTCTATATGTCGTTTCTCACGTTAAATAGTGGCATGGTGTCCTCTTTAAAACATGTAAATGAACGTCATAATTATACATTTGTTTCGTTATTTCATATAATTGACATTAACGAACTGATGATTGGCAAGTTAGAGGCGACAATGCCAACAAAAACACACCATTGCTAATATTTGTCGCGTGCTTATTCGAAGTGACAATATTCACTAGGTCATCAGACTGATATTAAATAAACTGAAAAACATGAACTGACATATGCTCTACGTAAAGATGTTTTATGTAAACTAGCGCAAACTTACGACGTCGTCCAACGTACAATAGTCAAAAGGAACTGTCCTTGTTCCAATAAATTGCACTTATACGAACACTGTAAAGTGTTAAACTGTAAAGTATTACACTGTAAAGTATTACACACTAAGTATCTTGTGGAGAGTGCCACTGGAATATCAACGACGCCGCAGAAATCGTAACGCAAAATCGTCGCTTTCTGTCGTAGACGTACAAAGTAGACGTACATGTAAGCAAAGTAGACGTACATGTAGGCAAAGTAGACGTACATGTAGGCAAAGTAGATATACATGTAGGCAAAGTAGACGTACAAAGTAGACGAACACGTAGGCAAAGTAGACGTACAAAGTAGACATACATGTAGGCAAAGTAGACGTACAAAGTAGACGTACATGTAGGCAAAGTAGACGTACAAAGTAGACGTACATGTAGGCAAAGTAGACGTACATGTAGGCAAAGTAGACGTACAAAGTAGACGTACACGTAGGCAAAGTAGACGTACAAGGTAGACGTACATGTAGGCAAAGTAGACGTACATGTAGGCAAAGTAGACGTACATGTAAGCAAAGTAGACGTACGAAGTAGACGTACAAAGTAGACGTACAAAGTAGACGTACATGTAGGCAAAGTAGACGTAAATGTAGGCAAAGTAGACGTACGAAGTAGACGTACAAAGTAGACGTACAAAGTAGACGTACATATAGGCAAAGTAGACGTAAATGTAGGCAAAGTAGACGTACAAAGTAGACGTACAAAGTAGACGTACAAAGTAGACGTACATGTAGGCAAAGTAGACGTTCATGTAGGCAAACTTATAAAAGTTACTCGACGTTGTTGTGCAAAATTAAATGTTCTAGTATAATTATAATAAAATAATAAATTATGCATGTATCCGGTAAAAACCTGATCAAAGACGCTAACAAAGTGTATATATGTAAGATAAATCAAGATTAATTGAGATAATTTAAAAATTTTAAACCAATTACATCAGATCAAACTAATTAAATAAGGTATAACCAATTAAATAAACTAATGTAAAATAAGGTGAGTTAAAACCAGTTAATAAGTTAAATAAGTGAAAGGTTCTTAATACTGTTATATAGTTCTATGTAATTTATATAAAATATAGCGCGTTTTAAAAATAATCGCGTTATGAACGCAAACGTAAACTATATTATATATGTGTTATTTACAAGATAAATATATGCATAAACATGTATAAATATGCGTATTTGCACATACACGTATACATACATTACACGTAATCATACATACGTATATTTACATATGTATACACACATACATGTGTGTACACGTTATATGTGTCATTCACACGTACATACATGTACTAAAATATTCGCACAGTTTCTTTCCGTCAGCGCACCGAGTGTTTGAGTCGGTGTTACTGTGAATAATCACGGACAAAAAACGCCATAGTTAATTAATAATAACGTAGACGAGACGATGAAGTGTGAAGACTCTCTAGTTGTTGTTGCCGTTTTGTGCGATATACAGGACTCCAGACGGTAAAAATGTGTTTATTAGATATATATCGTCTACAAAAATACATCAAACTACGTTGGCGGCGACCAGACAGTGTTGTTGTCGACATTCTTACTTCGGATGTCTGAAGATTCAAAGAAAAGGTAAAATTGTTAGCGACAGTCGCCCACGTCACCAGATTTGACAAAGTCTCGTCGGCAGAAAGTGTCCACGACTTACACCAATAAACGCGTGCATGCACTGCAGTTGAAATATTATAAGTATGTTATGTGTTATACACTTATTACAACTTCGTTGTTAGTCAGCAATAAAATGGTACAAAAAGGTAAAATTTAATTACGATTATATTAATTATTTACATTGTAAGTAGCTTATAATTATACGAGACGTGATTTGATCGAACACATAGTTACGTGTTTCAGTCATTTTGGTTTGCTTCACTTTCTAGTGATCTGCACTTCAGCTAAAAAAAAATAATTATAGCACATATGTTTTTAAATTACTAGTTTTAAATTACACCCAGTATCACTAATGCGTCGCATTTCTACTTCTACTTTGATAGAGAGTCCTTTTGCCAGAATATTGACGCCACTTGGAATTTAGATATTGAGATACCAGCTCTGCAAGTCTACAATAGGCTAGGCACTTACCCCCTGGGTTGGATATTTTACTTCCCCAGCCACATACACTACGTAGAATAGACATAGACATCAGATAGAATGGACATAAACATAGACATAGACACCAGTTAGAATGGATTTAGACGCCAGGAAGGATGGACATAGACACCAGGTAGAATGGACTTAGACGCCAGGAAGGATGGACATAGACACCAGGTAGAATGGACTTAGACGCCAGGAAGGATGGACATAGACGCCAGGTAGAATGGACATAGACACCAGATAGAATGGACGTAGATGCCAGGTAGGATGGACATAGACACCAGGTAGAATGGACATAGACACCAGGAAGAATGGACATAGACACCAGTGAATGGACATAGACACCAGATAGAATGGACGTAGATGCCAGGTAGGATGGACATAGACACCAGGTAGAATGGACATAGACACCAGGAAGAATGGACATAGACACCAGTGCATCTTCCAAAAATCTTGCAGCGTGGATGAAAAAAGTGCTCAGCTGATCACCATACTCTAGTTTTAATTATAACTGCTCACCTGGTCACCTAACACTAGTTTTAAGTATAAGTGCTCACCTGGTCACCATACTCTAGTTTTAATTATAACTGCTCACCTGGTCACCTAACACTAGTTTTAAGTATAAGTGCTCACCTGGTCACCATACTCTAGTTTTAATTATAACTGCTCACCTGGTCACCTAACACTAGTTTTAAGTATAAGTGCTCACCTGGTCACCATACTCTAGTTTTAATTATAACTGCTCACCTGGTCACCTAACACTAGTTTTAAGTATAAGTGCTCACCTGGTCACCATACTCTAGTTTTAAGTATAAGTGCTCACCTGGTCACCATACTCTAGTTTTAAGTATAAGTGCTCACCTGGTCACCATACTCTAGTTTTAAGTATAAGTGCTCACCTGGTCACCATACTCTAGTTTTAAGTATAAGTGCTCACCTGGTCACCATACTCTAGTTTTAAGTATAAGTGTTCACCTGGTCACCATACTCTAGTTTTAAGTATAAGTGCTCACCTGGTCACCATACTCTAGTTTTAAGTATAAGTGCTCACCTGGTCACCATACTCTAGTTTTAAGTATAAGTGCTCACCTGGTCACCATACTCTAGTTTTAAGCATAAGTGCTCACCTGGTCACCATACTCTAGTTTTAAGTATAAGTGCTCACCTGGTCACCATACTCTAGTTTTAAGTATAAGTGCTCACCTGGTCACCATACTCTAGTTTTAAGTATAAGTGCTCAGCTGGTCACCAAAAAAACGTTATACCTCCCCTTCTAAGGTAACTATTTTTGTCTTGTATGGGAATAAAGCGATATATTTAGATGTTGTAAAACTAGCATATTTTAATTCATCCCAAATTGTACCAATCGAAATGTTATAAATACTGATACACCAAGCGATGCAATATCCCGTAAAAGTCGATTAGTTAACCAGTCGCTGTTAATTCCCGTTAATATAGAACATGTATGCATTTTTATTGGTTTGAACGTGTGCGGTCATGTGTGTTCGTCTGTACAAATATATACAGTTGTATCAATCAAATACGATGTTCACGTCGGTCCGTTGTGTAACCGTTGATTCTTCCTCCTGTTTCGTGTTACGTGGTCTTTGCTCTTGGCCACGCAATAGGACCAGTCGTTTCTTTACGACGTTTATTGATGACTATCGTTTCTGCTTTGAGACAGTAGAGATATGATTGTGTTGCCCTCTCTGACAAACTCAGCGCCCAAAAAGTGCACACGAGTGTAAAAAAAAAACAACTAAGAGATATATGACGCGAGCCCGGCTTCGGGTAGCGATGTACGGCGCTTGGCGGCACCGACGAACGCTGACTCAAAACATTTCAGCAACGCCCAGCAGTTCTTTTCGCGTGATTGTACCGTGGTTGTCCTAATAAGGAGTTGTCCTTGAATAAAGCTACTGGGTCATTGACTTGGTTTGTGTTACCGAGATAAAGAAATACAGATACAGAGAAACCCCTGGAACTAGACTAACGCAGCATATATTCATATATCAGTTGATCTGTCTGATTGTTTAGTGAACAGTTTATTCTATGGCAACTTTCTTCGCAATTACATGTCATTCCAACTTACATCGCAACTACACGTCAGTACAATTTAAGCGCAACTAAATGTATTCCAACGAACATCCAACTACATGTCAGTCCAACTTACATCGCAATTACATGTCATTCCAAATTACTGCGCAACTATCATTCCAAATGGTTTCACACGAGAAGTAATAAAGTCGATAATTATATATAACTATCATACCAAATGGTTTCAAACGAGAAGTATATAAAGTCGATATATTTATATATATATATATATATATATATATATATATATATATATATATATATATATATATATATATATATATTATATGCTGGTAGCACAGGGTATATTTACAAAGAAACAAATAATACTCACAATATATTATTCATCACATTTATTACAACATAAAAAACAAATGAATTCACAAAATAAAACACATTTACAGCAGAAATGTTATAATACACGCTTAAGTAAATCGTTGGTCTTATTTAGATGTCGAACAATATTGTGAAGAAATCGAAATCTAGAAATCGCGAATCCGGGTAAGAAATTGCACATCAGAAGTTGTTACAAGTTCGCTGAAAACAGTACGATTTGTTTCAAACGTGTATTTCGTCAAACACGTTCAATGACACGACGAGATCTTTGCCAAAATGGCCGCACGCAGTTTGCATCAATGTTAACTGATACCAATCAAACATATACATATATATATATATATATATATATATATATATATATATATATATATATATATATATATATATATATACATATATATATATATATATATATATATATATATATATATATATATATATATATATATACATATATATATATATGTGTGTGTGTATATGTGTGTGTGTGTGTGTGTGTATAAATTTACCAGTATAGATTGGGAGTTATCGAAGGTCAGTCAGTTACATTTAGTAATAAATAAAATTAAATTATACATATGTTTGTGTGTGTGTGTGTGTGTGTGTGTTTGTGCGTGTGTGCGTGTGTACGTGTGTGTGTGGCGCGTTTGGTGTGTGTTGTGTGTATGGTGTGTGTATATTAATGTTACCCAAATGCTAAATCATTTAAATGATGCATTAATTAAAGTATCCTACACATTTTTATCTTTGACTTGGTCTTCAAACTAAGCACTGTTTGTCTGTGGTGTACTCGGCGAGCCTGGCATTCACGAGAACATACGTCCAATGGAATAAAGTTACTTGTCTGGTTTATGAAGGTAAGTATGGCTTAGCTTCAGGTAAAACATCCAACTAACATCTCAGGTGGATGCACATCATGCCGTTTTCCTGCCAGACATACATCACATTTTCTCCCTGTCTCCAGACGTTCTGTTTTTCCGTCCTAGTGCGCGCAATTAAGCCAGCAACTTCAAATATTGATATTCTCTTTACGATATTAACGCCGAATAACAACTTTTTTGCGGCAACGCATCATGTGTGAAATAAAACCGCGGAAAATTCCAGTGCGACTCGACTTCGTCAGCAAGTAGCTGAATAAATAATAAATGTTTGCGTATGTCACCTTGGCCTGCGTACGGCCTCCACCCAAGCCCGGTAAAGTGCACCAAAGTCGTCGTCCGCAAAAAAGACGCAGCTAAAAAGAGCTACGAACAAAGACAGTTCTGTCTATCGGCCTGTGACGCCAGCCAATGAGACCACGTCGAACACTGGCCAACAGCCAATGGGTGAATGCCTATCACATGTACGGGCGACTTGCCAGTCCTAATATGGAGGTGTCTTCGAATAAGACGACCCGACCTTGCTGATTGTTGTTGCATTCTGGCAAAGTCGACATAAAGAAGCTTTGTCGTAGACCAGCTAACCTCAAGACACATCTGTTTAAATTTTTATACGACTGGTGTACATGACACGGTCCACTAAGTGCACCGTACACTGGTGAACAAATTACTTATATTGAAGTCTTATTTCTAAATATGATATGTGATTATCTCCTTGGCTAGTGTCCAGAATAGAATGCTCCACAGCACTTTGCAAGTATTTCTACGTCAAGACCAGACAGAGCAGCGTTGGCTCGTCGCCAAAGTCCCCGCGCCTTGCCCGGGTCATTCATCTCAAGGTCCGGGTGCTTCGTTCTATCTGTCGACGTTCCATCAGAATCGGAAAGAACGACACCAGGTCTGATCCAGCAGTTCTACCAGTCACAGCCAAACCTCTCCAGTAGCTACCAGCAGGAGAATGCTATTTGCAAGGTGCACTGTTGTACAGGTGTGCAAATATTATACTTCATCAGAACATGTTTTCGTCTCATCGTTCACGTCCAACATCATCTGGCTATATTCGTGGTTTCGAAAGTCGTCTTCTTTGTAATCACCCAACGACAATCTGGCCGTGTTGAATGTTTCAGTGTAGTAATATTGCGATGAAAACCACCTAGTTAATATTCCAATCTAAGCTCAACACTTATAATATAATAGAAGTCAATAGGAAACTTATAATGTAGGGTGGGGTAAGGATACAGAATTAGTTTATATGTATGTATGTATGTATGTATGTATGTATATATATATATATATATAATATATATATATATATATATATATATATATATATATATATATATATATATATATATATATATATATATATATATATATATATATATATATATATATATATATATATATATTTACATATAAATATATATATATATATATATATAATATATATACGTATATATATATATGCATATATATATATATACACATATAAACATATATATATATATATATATATATATATATATATATATATATATATATATATATATATATATATATATATATATATATATATATATATATATATATATAAATATATATATATATATATATATATATATATATATATATATATATATATATATATATATATATACATATATGTGCATATATATATATATATATATATATATATGATATATATATATATATATATATATATACATATATTATATACATATATAATGTATATATAAATACATTCCTGAGGAAAATGTAAGTAATGTAAACAATTTTGTTTTATACTAAATTTTGTACGTGTGACTGAAAAAACAGGCCCAACACTGTGTTCATTTTAAGTAGTGTGCAGGTGAAAATGGTTGGTTCCTGTACAAGTATCCATCCTGTAACGGAACGAGGATATATATTTAAGAACCTTATCATATTATGATCCCGTGAATTATTGAAAAGTGTATTTTGACACATCATAATTAACGTATCTATATAATGAAATTAACGGAAATTATATCACTTTTGCTCAGCTACGTCGATTTGAATTATTCTAAAACGTTACTGGCGTTACTAAGAGACAACGTCATTACATGACTTATATAATTTATTACGGTATGATCATTTTAGTGTCCACTAAAAAGTAATAGTGGAGTTACAAAACATGATGTAGCCAAACAAAACAGGTATTAATACTTAGTTAGGAAACCAGTGCCTCCTCATAAGTTGGCTGGAGGGCGTAATTTCCCAACCATGTTAGAAAACTATGAATATATGACGTTATGTGTTGCATTATGTAGGTAACTAATGCACTACTGTGATTGTAGGCAGGTATTCTGGCCAATAGCCAATAGGTGAATGCCTATCACATGTTCGGGCGACTTGCCAGTCCTAATATGGAGGTGTCTTCGAATAAGACGACCCGACCTTGCTGATTGTTGTTGAATTCTGGCAAAGTCGACATAAAGAAGCTTTGACGTAAACCAGCTAACCTCGAGACACATCTGTTTAACTTTTTATACGACTGGTGTACATGACACGGCCCACTAAGTGCACCGTACACTGGTGAACAAATGACTTATATCTAAGTCTTATTTCTAAATATGATATGTGTTTATCTCCTTGGCTAGTGTCCAGAATAGAATGCTCCACAGCACTTTGCAAGTATTTCTACGTCATGACCAGACAGACCAGCGTTGGCTCGTCGCCAAAGTCCCCGCGTCTTGACCGGGTCATTCACCTCAAGGTCCGGGTGCTTCGTTCTATCTGTCGACGTTCCATCAGAATCGGAAAGAACGACACCAGGTCTGATCCAGCAGTTCCACCCGTCACAGCCAAACCTCTCCAGTAGCGACCAGCAGGAGAATGCTATTTGCAAGGTGCACTGTTGTACAGGTGTGCAAATATTATACTTCATTAGAAAATGTTTTCGCCTTATCGTTCACGTCCAACATCATCTGGCTATATTCGTGGTTTCGAAAGTCGTCTTCTTTGTGATCACCCAGCGACAGTCTGGCCGTGTTGAATATTTCAGTGTAGTAATGTTGCGACGAAAACCACCTAGTTAATATTCCAATCTAAGCTCAACTCTTAAAATAAAATAGCAGCCAATAGGAAACTTATAATGTAGGGTGGTGTAAGGATGCAGAATTAGTAAATGTTCTTGAGGCATCAACATAACCCATACGCTTATATATATTCTTATATATATATATATATATATATATATATATATATATATATATATATATATATATATATATATATATATATATATATATATATATATATATATATATATATATATATATATATATATATATATATATATATATATATATATATATATATATATATATATATAAGCGTATTTTGTCACATCATAAATAACGTATCTATATAATAAAATTAACGGAAATTATATCACTTTTGCTCAGCTATGTCCATTTAAATTAGTATAAAACGTTATTGGCGTTACATAAGAGACAATGTCATTACAGGACTTATAGAATTCATTACGGTATGATCATTTTAGTGTCCACTAAACAGTAATAGTGGAGTTACAAAACATGATGTAACCATACAAGACAGGTATTAATACTTAGTTAGGAAACCAGCGCCTCCTCATAAGTTGGCTGGAGGGCGTAATTTCCCAACCATGTTAGAAAACTATGAATATATGACATTATATGTCGCATTATGTAGGTAGCTAATGCTCTGCTGTGATTGTAGGCAAGTGTTCTGTTAAACGTGTACCTTGTAGCACTTTCACCAGAACATATAATGAACAACGTGTGTCCTATAACGAACATGGTCTTTGTTGTAACAACATTTGTTACAGGATTCCGGATTACTCCGTCGTTTCTCCGGCCATGCTAAAAGATGAACATGCATTAATCTAAATCAATACACGCATTCATCATCAATAAACGCATTCATCATCAATACACGCATTCATCGTCAATACAATTACATTACGTTTCCACTTTCACATGCTAAATATATTCTTATAAGTGCATAAAAACAGCATGTTAAAGACCAAATGAAAATTCGACTAATTTGTTGTCAGTTAACCAGAAATACAATACACAAATAAAATATATCCGTTTTATATATATATATATATATATATATATATATATATATATATATATATATATATATATATATATATATATATATATATATATATATATATATATATATATATATATATATATACATATATATATATATATATATATATATATATATATATATACATATATATATATTCATATATATATATATATATATATATATATATATATATATATATATATATATATATATATATATATATATATATATATTGTGAAATCAATAATATTGTCAAATAGTGTGTTTGTTCGACTTGTTCTTTTAAAATGTCACCATTGCTTCGTGAGATAATTTAAACGTTTCCCGCATGAGTTATGTTGATGCCACAATGACATTAACGGAAACTTTACATCACCCTATACTATATGTTTAAATTATGCCAATATGTTTTGTTCTATTTATTCACACGATAGCTGTTATAATACAATTACCGTTATCTAAGCAGAACGTTTCACGTATTGCTTCATAATAAGTTGTGGAGTTTGGATTGGAATATTTATTAGGTAGTTTTTATTTCAACAGTACAGGTATGTATGTATATATGTATGTATGTTTGTATGTATGTATGTATGCATGTATGTATATATATACATGTATGTATCTATATATGTATGTATATATGTATGTATGTATGCATGTATGTATGTATGTATGTATGTATGTATGTATGTATGTATGTATGTATGCATGTATGTATATAAGTATGTATATAAGTATGTATGTATACATGTATTTGTTATGCCACACACATACAAACATACATACATATTTACATATGTACAAACATACATACATACATACATACATACTTACATGCATACATACATACATACATACATACATACATACATACATACATACATACATACATGTATACATACATACATACATACGTACATACATATATACATTCATTCATATACACACAAAAAACACACACTCAAAATTCACACATAACATACACACAACACACGCACAACACACACACACACACACACACACACACACACACACACACACACACACACACACACACACACACATACACACACAACACACACACAACACGAACACACATAACACACACCCAACAAACACACACACAAACACACACGCACACACACACACACACACACACACACACACACACACACACACACACATACCACACGTGCACATATTTGTGTTTCAACTTTGTGCGTCGGATCAAGTCCTGTGTCGTTGGATATAACAAGACGTAAACAAAACCGTTATTATTTAAGCAACAAAAGTGTTTACTCGGTGTGACAGCAAAGGGACACTGTCCACAACGTCCTATATTAGACATACATGTCGTAGGCATGCTACTGGGGTAAGACCACAGTTGACCTTCCTGTTTATTACGAATGTAGGGCGTATGAAATTGTAAAATGGTAACTTAATAAATTAATATTATGTGACATGAGTGCCTTTGAGCAGGAATATTCACAGGTTTGTTTGTAGAAGCTATTTGCTGTGAAACAGTGCATTTTTTAAAGAGTTTAACAGGCGGAGGGATTTATGGGAATTGTTCTGCTATGTGCCACGTGGGCGCATGAATACATGGCTATTTTTCTCAAAATTGATAGGCATCGCACGTCGGGGCGATTTAAAATAGCTGGAAGTATGTGATTTTTAATAAATTTGGTCAGTATATCAATGAGATGATGGCAGTTGCTGTGGACAATTTTAAGAATTTTTGATGGTCACGTTTTCTTATAATAAGACAAAACGTTAACATGGCCACCAATGCAATTCTCAACTGTGGTCTGACTCCTACTTTTAAAATGCAACGCTACGATCCTTACTCAGTGAATAGACGAGGACTGCGACGCAAAAAAAGCACTTTATAGAGCAGGCCTATGTGAATGAGATACATGGAATGTAGAGGGGCGTAGCAATTTACGCACTGAAAACATGATGTAATATAATATGTACATACATCACAACTTACTTTTTATTACTAGATGTGACCATTTGTACGGCTTGTGGCGAAACAACGTAAATGATGCCTTGAAGCCTTACTGCACTGCTGTCGTCTTTATCCATGGTGTACTTCTATCAACGACTGGTCCAACCACTGTCGTTAAGTCTTCACTGTTATCGTCGTTATCCGTTGTGTACTTCTATCAACGACTGGTCCAACCACTGTCGTTAAGTCTGCACTGTTTTCGTCGTTATCCGTGGTGTACTTCTGTCAACGACTGGTCCAACCACTGTCGTTAAGTCTACACTGTTGTCGTCGTTATCCATGGTGTACTACTATCAAAGACTGGTCCAACCACTGTCGTTAAGTCTGCACTGTTGTCGTCGTTATCCGTGGTGTATTTCTGTCAAAGTCTGGTTCAACCACTATCGTTAAGTCTGCACTGTTGTCGTCGTTATCCGTGGTGTACTTCTGTCAAAGACTGGTCCAACCACTGTCGTTAAATTTGTACTTTTGTCGTCGCTATTCGTGGTGTACTTATGTCAAAGACTGGTCCAACCACTGTCGTTAAGTTTGCACTTTTGTCGTCGTTTTCCGGGGTGTAGTTCTATCAAAGACTGGTCCAATCACTGTCGTTAAATCTGCATTGTTATACTTTGGGCACAGTTTATCAGTTGTATGCACTGTCACTCAATTAACAGTTTTTTATTCTGACTGATCAGTGACAAATGTCAGCTACTTGGGTTTCAACAGTGCAACAACGAAAAATTTATATCTTTTGGCATTCTGTAAAGTAACCAAGTTATCCATTCTGTAAAGTAACCTGAGTTATCCTGTCCGGGTTTTTTAGATCACCCTTATGACAACATGGTAAAAACTGGCTGTTGTACACATGTGAGTCAATCACGATAACATTTCATTAAGCAAAAATAATATTACTCGAACGAGTTATTATTAACATTGACAATTTTTTATCAGTATTATCAGATAACATTTGACTTACTTAGTTTAGATACGATGTTAATATAAATCCGTAAGTAACAGTTTCGTTTGATTTCATATTGTTAGTCCAACTAGTCGATACAAATTTTAAGTTTCAGAATTTAAATTTACATATACAAAATGCATTGTTAGCTCGCCTGTCATTTGGAAATTCAAAATAATTTGCAACAGTCCAAGATTTACAACTGAGTATGTCCAATAGATATATGCGTTTCTACAAACATTATTGCTTGATGTGGTGTTTGGACTTTTCTTTTGTTGCAAACTCTGGTGGTCATTTGGGGCACTAATGTAACCGTCCGCCATTTACTATCTATTTTGCAAGCATGTGTCGTTCCTAAGTCTTTCTCGCCTATTTATTCATAATATTGATTGAGCAAGTTTATACGACAGACCAAGAGAATATGGAGGTGTTTATTCTTCATTGTGGTCCAGCATAGTTTGCAATATTAACACATATACGAATTACGGGTGGAGGGCCTTTGTGTGAGCATTATGCCCCATATTTAGATATGCTGAAGCTAGACAATGTATATAACATTTAGATGAGCCCCGATGGTTGTTTACACACATGTGTTCACGTAAGATATGTTGAAGCCAGACTGTCGATGTAGATAGCGCCATATTGACATTGAGCAAGAAAGACGTAATGTCAAATTACGTCATTTCTAGTAGGTAAACTAACAACACTGCTTTGTAAATTGTAGTTTTACACAGATGTCCACGAAGCCCCAAAAGATTGTGTTTGTGTGTGTGTGCGCGCGTGCGTGCGCGCGCGTGCGTGCGTGTGTGTGTGTTTGTGTGTGTGTGTGTGTGTGTGTGTGTGTGTGTGTGTTTGTGTGTGTGTGTGTGTGTGTGTGTGTGCGCGCGCGCGCTCGTGTGTGTGTGTGCGCGCGCGCTCGTGTGTGTGTGTGTGTGTGTGCGTGTGTTTGTGTGTGTGTGGTATTTTTGGACAAAAATCTAGTTTTACTGATCAATTAACGATATGAAAGTTGCACAACTAAACAGTTAAATCACTCTGATGGTTTCCTTATTAGTTAATAAGTTAAATTACTCATTAAATGCCAGCAAGACTAAATGTATTTTTCCTACCACAATATTTACCTCAGTAAACCACAGATTTAGTGTATTTCACGGCAGTAGTGTATGACACAGTAGTAATGTATGACACAGTAGTAATGTATGACACAGTAGTAGTCTATGACACAGTAGTATTGTATGACACAGTAGTAATGTATGACACAGTAGTAGCGTATGACACAGTAGAAATGTATGACACAGTAGTAGTGTATGACACAGTATTATTGTATGACACAGTAGTAATGTATGACACAGTAGTAGTGTATGACACAGTAGTAATGTATGACATAGTAGTAGTGTACGACACAGTAGTAGTGTACGACACAGTAGTAATGTATGACACAGTAGTAATGTATGACACAGTAGTAGTGTACCACACAGTAGTAGTGTATGACACAGTAGTAATGTAGGACACAGTAGTAAAGTATGACACAGTAGTAGTGTATGACACAGTAGTAATGTATGACACAGTAGTAATGTATGACACAGTAGTAATGTAGGACACAGTAGTAATGTATGACACAGTAGTAGGGTATGACACAGTAGTAGTGTACCACACAGTAGTAGTGTATGACACAGTAGTAATGTATGACACAGTAGTAGTGAGCATAACACAGTAGTAATGTAGGACACAGTAGTAATGTATGACACAGTAGTAGGGTATGACACAGTAGTAATGTATGACAAAGTAGTAGTGTATGATACAGTAGTAATATATGACACAGTAGTAGTGTATGACACAGTAGTAGTGTATGACGAAAGCCATAAGAAAGTAAAAATAATAAAAATACAGGAGAAACTTCCACAAAAGTTAATATACAGGTATGAGAAAATACTTAGCAAAGCTAGATTGGAACAACATGCTGACGAATAAGATAGCAATTGAATGTTGGAACTTTCTAAAATATGACACTGAGAGTATCGTTGATCGTAGCACAATCATAAGAAGATAAAAAGAACTGCAGGCTAAGCTAATATACGACTAAAACAAATATTAACTTGTCACAGAAGTAGAATGAAAAGAAGGTACAATTACATACATAGTTGACGCTCCCGAAGCAAAAGAGAAAAACACAGTGTTTTATATATACTATTGAAAAAATATTGGTGACGACGTGAAAAGGTTTCCTTTCCTTACATGATCTCATGTGAACATTTATTGTGAACTAATGACTGCAACACACTAGAATGCTGCTCACTGAAGCGTAAACATCTACATTTACTTCAAGTTGAAGATTGCCGAGGATCCAATTCCAACATTGTTTCTTCTATTCATTTAAAACTGTGAATGAATCAGATTTAAATTTACTTGAATTCTGCCTGAATATGTGATACTAGTTGAACTGGCACTGCTGCAACAGTCAGTCGGGCAAGGCTAGAAATAGCTTTGTCATTCTTCTTGGAATGATTACGTACAACAGGAATGAAATAGTTAAAATTGGAAGTGCTATTGCCAACTGGTTCTACCATGGACTGGGCATTGATGCGTGTACGTGGCCTCCTTTCAAACATGTCACGCGTGTACGTGTACGTAGCTTCCTTTCAAACACGTCAAGCGTGTACGTGTACGTGGCCTCCTTTCAAACACGTCAAGCGTGTACGTGTACGTGGCCTCCTTTCAAACATGTCACGCGTGTACGTGTACGTGGCCTCCTTTCAAACACGTCACGCGTGCTATCACTCGCCTCGGCTGCAGGACAGACAGGTCAAAACATCGATCTCAGCACTGGTTAACCGTCGCCCCAAGGCTGCGTCTATCAGCGTTCTATTAAAGAGCACTGGTGTATGTGTACATAATTTCCATTCCGTCGACATTAACACTTCTCCCACCGCACTGACTAAGCACAACCCATCTTTGGTAAACATTGTCAAGCTACAAACTGCATATATCGGCTGTCCACGGAGCAAACAACTGGACGTGCATTGTATCAATGTACGGTCAGCTAAAATAGAGTTTTGTCTGTCTCTGACGTCGTCATTTCCCAGGACATTGATATTTGTGGCGCTGACCGAGACATGGCTCGGTAGCGTCATCGACGATCACGTAATAAGCGCACTAGTTCCGCGTGGACACGGGTGCCATGCCGTGTCACGACCTGGTGTAAAGCGCGGCGGTGATTTGGCGATATTATACAAATCAGGCATGACATTGAAGCGACATTGAAGCACAGCGATTACTATATAACAACACATGATGTCACCTTCAGGTTGTGTGTCGTGTATCGTCCTCCGCCATCGCAACGAAACGGTTTCATCTACAACGTTTTCTTCGATCAGTGGTCCGCTTATTTAGACGATATGATGCTGAACACGCATGACATTATTATGGCTGGTGATTTAAACTTCCACCTGGACATCCCAAAGGAACCGGATGTCCGGCGTTTTTACGACACACTTGCTGACGGTGGAATGACGCAACTCGTTACAAATGCCAAACAAAATACGGGTCGCACCCTGGACGTTGTCATCGTTCGGGAGAGTACCTCCAGGATAATACCCTGGACGCTGTCATCGTTCGGGACAGTACCTCCAGGATAATACCCTGGACGCTGTCATCGTTTGGGAGAGTACCTCCAGGATAATACCCTGGACGCTGTCATCGTTCGGGAGAGTACCTCCAGGATAATACCCTGGACGCTGTCATCGTTCGGGAGAGTACCTCCAGGATAATACCCTGGACGCTGTCATCGTTCGGGAGAGTACCTCCAGGATAATACCCTGGACGCTGTTATCGTTCGGGAGAGTACCTCCCTGGTAATACCGACACGACCAAGTGTTTATGACCCGTGCTTTGCGACACACATGGCAACCCATCCGGTGATCACATGGTTATTATATTTTCCGTAAATGGGAGTAAGCCGGCTCGGGTGCGGAAAAAGATAACCTTTCTTTGATTACGTCGGATATGCGTTTCAGGTTTCGGCCAAAACATTGTCTCGTCGCTGGATCTGAACTTTGACTAAACTGCTGAGGCAATGACTGAGGTATACGACACCTGTTTACGTCGGATTGTCGACCACCACGCTCCTTTGCGCGAGACGATTGTAGCAGTGCGAACAGACTCGCCGTGGTACACCGACGAACTCCGACGCGAGAAATACGATCGACGGCGTGCTGAAGGGACTTGGCTGCGCACTGGCCAATAAAACCACAGGCGTATCGAACGCAATGCGTCACGTTCAACCTTATGTTGCTCACTGAGAAGCGAAACTACTGTTTGGCTAAGATCGCCAATTGCCTGAACAACCGAGAATATCTCTTCAACATAGCAAAGAACCTTATGGGAAAACATTGGCATTACAAAATTGCCGTCGGGAGATATAAATAAATAAAACAAGCATTTATGACTATGCCCATGCGAATACGGAGGCATTCATGTTCCTCCACCCCACTGATGGACAAGAATTGTTGACTCTCGTGAAACAGTGTAACGGAAAATCCATTTAACAACTACATGCCTATCTCTCTATTGCCGCAGGTCTCACAAATTCTAGAACAACACTTTGATAACAGACGGGAAAAATTCATGGAACAAAACAAAATACTAAATGACAGCTAGTATGGTTTTCGGAAAAAAGGTCTACAATTTTGGCTTTACTAGAAATGATCGAAGAAATAATTAATGCAATTGACAATAAAAAAGCTTCAATCGGGGTGTTCATACACTTTAAAAAAAAGCTTTCGATACTGTCAATCATAATTTACTTATTCAAAGGTTAATGATATTCGCGGTATAGTAGTTAAATTGTTAGTTAGCTATTTAATAAAAAAGACACAATCTGTCTACATTGATTATGCAAAATCGGATCTCTTAGAAGTCGCACGTGCTGTGCCACAAGATTCAATACTTGGATCGAAGTTATTTTTGATATATATGTATAAATGATTTGTCTAATGTTTCTAGTATACTCTAATTTATACTCTTCGCGGATGACACTAATAATAATATGTAGTTACCAAACTCTTTCTTAATATTAATAAAACTAATTACATATATTTAAAAAGGAAGGGTTACTTCAGATAGAGCAATAACAACAAAACATTATAGAAAGAATTTATATTATTGGCTTAATTATCGATGATAAGTCTTCTTGAAAAGCACATGCAATCGTTAAAATCCAAATTGGCCAAATTTTTCTTAAAGGCCTCATCATTGATTACTTTCTACTTGTCACTTGTCTTGCCCGATATAGACTACTGTTCAGAGATATGGGGAAATACTTATCGCACAAATATAATGCCTCTATTCACTCTACAAAAGATAGTTGTGAGAATTATTTGTGGAGCAAAGGTTCGTGACCATATAAATATCTTATTTATTAATCTTGCATTTATTAAATTTTTTGACCTGATTGAATATAAAACATCTATATTGATGTACTAAGTGAAATATAAACTATTGCCCAATAGCATTCAAAGATTATTTTATTCTAATGAAGGTAGTTTGCACAACACAAGGCAAATGGAAAAATTAAAAACAATTTTGTTCGTACTACACTAAGGGCTAAATGTGTTTCTATCGCTGGTGTTAAGCTTTGGAATGGCCTACATATTGCACTAAGGGCTAAATGTGTTTCTATCGCTGGTGTTAAGCTTTGGAATGGCCTACCTATTGCACTAAGGGCTAAATGTGTTTCTATCGCTGGTGTTAAGCTTTGGAATGGCCTACCTATTGCACTAAGGGCTAAATGTGTTTCTATCGCTGGTGTTAAGCTTTGGAATGGCCTACCTATTGCACTAAGGGCTAAATGTGTTTCTATCGCTGGTGTTAAGCTTTGGAATGGCCTACATATTGCACTAAGGGCTAAATGTGTTTCTATCGCTGGTGTTAAGCTTTGGAATGGCCTACCTATTGCACTAAGGGCTAAATGTGTTTCTATCGCTGGTGTTAAGCTTTGGAATGGCCTACCTATTGCACAAAGGACTAGATGTGTTTCTATCGCTGGTGTTAAGCTTTGGAATGACCTACATATTGCACTAAGGGCTAAATGTGTTTCTATCGCTGGTGTTAAGCTTTGGAATGGCCTACATATTGCACTAAGGGCTAAATGTGTTTCTATCGCTGGTGTTAAGCTTTGGAATGGCCTACCTGTTGCACTAAGGGCTAAATGTGCTTCTACCGCTGGTGTTAAGCTTTGGAATGGCCCACCTATTGCACTAAGGGCTAAATGTGTTTATATCGTAGGTGTTAAGCTTTGGAATGGCCTACCTATTGCACTAAGGGCTAAATGTGTTTCTATCGCTGGGTTTAAGCTTTGGAATGGCCCACCTATTGCACTAAGGGCTAAATGTGTTTCTATCGCTGGGTTTAAGCTTTGGAATGGCCTACCTATTGCACTAAGGGCTAAATGTGTTTCTATCGTTGGTGTTAAGCTTTGGAATGGCCCACCTATTGCACTAAGGGTTAGATGTGTTTCTATCGCTGGTGTTAAGCTTTGGAATGGCCTACCTATTGCACTAAGGGCTAAATGTGTTTCTATCGCTGGGTTTAAGCTTTGGAATGGCCTACCTATTGCACTAAGAAACTGTACAAATATTTTTGCTTTAAAAAAAATTACAAAACATCTATACTTGATAGATACAAAACGGATATTTTATTATGAGATGTAATATGTTTACTGTATTAACTTTTGGTATATTTATGCATTAATTATATGCGTTTTATCAGAATGATACAAGGGATTACTATTTAAAAGAGTAATAATATATATGTATAAGTGTATTTGTGTTTATGTATATATGTACACATAATATTATAACAAATGAATGTAACAGGGGAGAGTACACATAAGTCTACACTTTAATTATCTCCGTTTCCAACATAAGATTATAATTATAATTGTTACTATTCATCTTTTAAATATATTTGATTTAAATGAGCATTATCTAGAAATGTTCTGCATTACGCAATGTATGTATATACACTGCATATATGTAATGTTGGAAATAAATGTATTATTATTATTAATATTATATGGCACAACGTTTTGGCGACTACTTCATTCAGAAAATAAATGACAATCGAGAGAGCATGGGCTCTCGCGGCAACAATCGTTCGGACGCAATGACGTCAGCAACCAGCGATGACACTGCTTTATGTGGTGTCCCACTAACATGCTTCGCGTCAGTCATCGAGTCAGACGTCATGCGATTGGTTGCAGCTGCGCCGTGTAAGTCATGCGAGCTGGACCCATTACAAACATGGCTACTCAAACAGTGTTCATCTCAACTAGTGCCACTGATCACCGTCCAGACCAAATCAGTCGTACCCGCTCTCTTCAAACTCCACGTCTGAAAAAACGACGTTGCTTAAGGATATAATTCGCAACTACAGCCCTATTTCCAATCTCACATTCATTTCAAAATTTGTGGCAAAAGTGGTGGCACGACAAATCAATACCCATGTTGATACGAACAACTTACGCGACATATTTCAAACGGTAAATCGCCGAGGCCACTCGATGGAGACGGCGTTCCTGCGAGTCAAGAATGACATCGATGTGGCACTGGACAGAAAAGGCAATACTGTCCTCGAGATGCTTGATTTTGTTAGGCGCATTCGATACAATCGATCACGAGTTCTTGATGACTCGACTTGAACACTCATTTGGCATCACAGACTCGGCGCTTGCTCCGGTCGTACATCAGCGAACGTTGTCAGAAAGTCGCCGTGGACAGCTCAGTGTCGATTGATTGCGCTTTGAAATGTGGCGTCCCACAAGGGTCAGCGCTTGTTCCAATATTGTACTCTACGTACTATTATACATGACCGATCGGCGATATTATTGCTCGGAACAAAATGCAATACCGTTGTTATAGGAATAACACGCAAATGTATATGACGGTAGAAAGTGGCCCTGACTAAGGACGTGGCATGTGTAGCGGAGTTGACCGTAAAGAAGTCAAAGGCAATCATCTTCCTCACAGCAAAACAACGAGTTGATTTATCCTCTGAAATATCATTGACAATAGCTGTCCTCGTCAATCAATATTTATTTATATATACCTTATAAAAACTTGTCCATTTGTATTTACCAATATAATCGTGCCGGTATAGATGCATACAATTTGGCATGATTTCTTTCACGGCCAGACTTCAGCTGAGTGAGATATTCAAAGGTTTGAGCAACTGATGCGTGTAAGGCCTAGACGGCTGATACGAGTAAACGTAATCAAGTATATGTAATCTTCCATGTAGAACATTAGGACCAGATCGGAGCTAACCAAAGGCTATTATGTTACTATTTAATTCACTGTGCAATAACCTATGTTTAACCAAACTGTGTGTATTGTTTCTGCAATTCATATACATTCCCACTGAAATGGAATTTACATAAAGTTAAGAATCTGTTTTTGATTCACGTCATTTCTAACGGTAGTGGCTACTGACAGCTAGAGTGAGCCTACAAACTCCAAATAAGATCGTGTCGACGTTAGAGTTAGTGTTTTGTTCAGACAAATGTAATGGAATGGTTAATCTACATTGCAATATGTGCGAAAAAGGCGGCTGATTGTCCTGACACACGCAAACTGACACGCTCGCTTTTGATTGGTTGAATGTATGTCATTTTTAAGTAGGTCAACATTTCACATTTCCCAAGCTACGAAAAAAATAAAGTAAATCAAAAATAACGCGACTCGTTTAAGTATCACTAGTCTGCACCTGCTCCTAACCCAATTAGGAACGATTTACCTGCAGTATAATCCACCTCGGTTGTTCCAGCTGCTATCCGCTGCGACTGCATGTCTCCACACATTGACAACGTCACACGTCGACACACAACATTGCCAGCGTCACACGTCGCCACGCATTGCGAGCGTCACACGTCGCCACACATTGCCAGCGTCACACGTCGACACACATTGAAACAATCTGCAGTAATATCCGTAGACAGACGTACTTAATGCGTCGCTTTTGTTCGACTTTGACGATGGGTCAACCAGTTCCTGAGATTCACGGACACTGACCATCTGTAAGTGACCCAGCTGTCTCGTGCATCCCACTCTACCGACGTGAGAAACTAAATACCATACACCAGTTGACACATGAGTCACGTGAGACAGGCCTACATGCTATGTGGCTCAACGGAATACGTTTTTACTAACCAAAAAACTGCGCGAAAACAGCAACGATCGTCAATGTCGTAAACAAGCGAGCGATATTTCATGGCCTCGCTTGTGTGTTCTAACTGGTGCGTTTACCAGTCTGAACAGCCGGGTACAGACCGACGCCAGTTTGTTCGTCCACTCATCGACATCGTGTATGTGTTAAATATGTTTAACGTTTTTAAGATTTAAGAAAGTGTATCCGTCCTTTTACAGCAATAAATTTACTATTTAAGCAAAACAACACAAAGCTAATATAACACAATCAAATCATTCGAAACCAACACAACCCACACATTAAGACAACGCATTAATCCATTAATTGTTGATAAATAGTAGGGAAAAAACAGGTACACATTAGATAGCTTCATATGAGTTATTATTATTAATATGGTAATCAGATGATACTTTATTGCACGTCACCATAGCTACACAGTGAATGAGCTCCTACACTACTACAAATGAAATGCTGGTCTGGAAATTGAAAAATTCATTCCTTGCATGCACCTTTCGCTGGGAGATCCCCTCTCTAGACTGTCAAGTAAAGGAGCCGGTAAACAACATTTGCAAACCAATAACCTTCGTAATTGCACCAACGAGAAAAACAACTTTTACGCGCACAAAAGAAATGTGCAAAGGTCATGAGTCGAATCGTCTGCTCAGTACCGACAAAACATTAACGTGTTATGCAGCACACCTGATGTATGCGGGTCTGGGCGGTAGACTCGCAGTCACACCCACCGTCGTATCGTTTACGACGGCTAACGCATCCGCTTAGCAAACACGAAAACAACTCATATTTTCGCCGCCTCGTCCCCGCCGCGCTCACTCGAGTGTGTCTCCTGTCGAGATCCTCTCAGTGGCACCGACTAAACATCGGTGAGCCGACTTGGTGTCGTGTCACTAGACCATCGTTGGTGCTCGTACTGCTGGACGTGAGATGCTACAGTATTGGGGAGAATGGGAAGCTGTGGAGCATGGAAGCGTGGGGAGGAGGGCAGCGTGGGGAGCAGGAGAGCATGGACAGAAGGGGAACATGGGGAGCAAGGGGAACAGAGAAGCGGGAAGAACAGAGGGAGCAGGGTAGCAGGGTGAGAAGGGGGAGCAGGGGAGCATGGGGAACCAGAGGAGCTGGGAAGACGATTGGGAAGTCAATTGTCAGACCCCAAAATTAATTAAAGTGATAAGTAGTGCCTTCAGGTTGTGTGTAAACTCCGGACCCAGGGTGCGGCGTGACAAATAAACTGAAGTTCGACTAGGCATCACGCCACTGGCAATTTCTGCAAATAAATCACACGTTTACAGCCCCAGTGTTGTATACGTAATCGGTGTGAAGTATATATATATATATATATATATATATATATATATATATATTATATATATATATATATAATATAATATATATATATATATATATATATATATATATATATATATATATATATATATATATATATATATATATATATATATATATATATATATATATATATATATATATTGTAACGTATTAAATAAAATTGGAAGGGGAAGCATATAGCAAGAGAGCACTTTGGTGAAACTTAGTTACCACCAGCTTGATATGTTATCCTACTATAATAATGCTAAACACACTCAAGGGAAAAGTAGAGGAAGTGTCACGGATGGGAACAAGCAGGCTTCAGACCAACACCAAGCACGAATGAGCAAATTTTTAACATCAGACTACTTCTTGAATAGTTGAATATTGATTACCAACAGGACCTTTACCACAACTTCATTTACTTCAAAACAAGGCATTCATATTCGACCGTGATTGTCAAAAAGGACTTAGGAAGATTACAAGACGATGGGCATTGTCTAAAGACTAGTAAAAGTAAGTAGTGTAAGTAGTGGATGCTAGAACTATCATGTCACAGTGGATGCTAAAAATATCATGTCATTGTGGATAATAGAACTATCATGTCCTAGTGGATGCTAGAACTATCATGTCCTAGTGGATGCTAGAACTCTCATGTCATAGTGGACGCTAGAACTATCGTGCCATAGTGGACGCTAGAACTATCATGTCACAGTGGATGCTAGAACTATTGTGTCATAGTGGATGATAGAACTATCATGTCCTCGTGGATGCTATAGTTCTAGCATCCACTATGACATGACACTTCTAGCATCCACTATAACATGATAGTCCTAGCATACACGAGGACATGATAGTTATAGCATCCACTATGACATGATAGTCCTAGCACTCACTATGACATAATAGTTCTAGCATTCACTATGTCCTAGTGGATGGTAGAACTATCATGTCATAGTGGATACTAGAACTATCATGTCCTAGTGGATATATATATATATATATATATATATATATATATATATATATATATATATATATATATATATATATATATATATATATATATATATATATATATATATATATATATATATATATATATATGTATATCACAGTGTATGCTATAACTATCATGCTCTAGTGGATGCTAGACTATCATGTCCTAGTGGATGCTAGAACTGTCATGTCATAGTGGATGCTAGAAGTATCATGTCCTAGTGGATGCTAGAACTATCATGCCATAGTGGACGCTAGAACTATAATGTCCTAGTGGATGCTAGAACTATCATGTCACAGTGGACGCTAGAACTATCATTTCATAGTTGATGCTGAAACTATCATGTTATACTAGAACTATCATGCCATAGTGGATACTATAAGAGAACCTTTACGGACTAATATTGTGTATGCTATAACTATCATGCTCTAGTGGATGCTAGAACTATCATGTCCTAGTGGATGCTAGAACTGTCATGTCATAGTGGATGCTAGAACTATCATGCCATAGTGGACGCTAGAACTATAATGTCCTAGTGGATGCTAGAACTATCATGTCACAGTGGATGCTAGAACAATCATTTCATAGTTGATGCGGACTAATATTGTCAAGAATTCCCAAAACTAGAAAAGTCAGTCCCTATTAATTGCAACTGCTTGAGAATAATTTCATTACGACGAAAGTAAGAATATATTACACCATTATTTTTAATGGCTCAAAAAGCTAAATACAGAACGAAGGTATTTGAATTGCTTCATAACCATAACAGCGGCAGAATCCGACTAGTAGTGCCCTCTAACGGTAACAGCCAAACTATACCTTCTTCTCCAGACAAGCTTTCCTCACTTTAAGGAAAATCCGGAAGGCAAAGCAAACCAAGTTTAACACCAAGCTGATGACATTTAGCTAAAAATGCTGAAAATGACTTTCAAAAATAAATGCCGGCACAAAATAAAAAATTTTAAATGGTCTGACATATCTAGCAACTACATTTTCTAGCACAGCGAGCAAACCGGCCTAAGTAAGTAAAGTAGGTAAACTTTATACATAATTTTATCAACAGGAAAACGTTACTTTTGTACAAAACAACTCACTTTGAGAGCAATTGCATATTATAACATTACATAGATGTAGCGAACACGTGCGTACCATATACTACGGAAAACCGCAGTGGTGGTGGTGGTGGTGGTGGTTGTGGTGGTGGAGGTAGTGGTGTTGGTGTTGGTGGTGGTGGTGGTGGTGGTGGTGGTGGTGGTGGTGGTGGTGGTGGTGGTGGTGGTGGTGGTGGTGGAGGTGATGGGGTGGTGGTGGTTGTAGTGGTGGTGGTGGTGGTGTTGGTGTTGGTGGTGGTGGTGGTGGTGGTGGTGGTGGTGGTGGTGGTGGTGGTGGTGGAGGTGATGGGGTGGTGGTGGTTGTAGTGGTGGTGGTGATGGTGTTGGTGTTGGTGGTGGTGGTGGTGGTGGTGGTGGTGGTGGTGGTGGTGGTGGTGGTGGTGGTGGTGGTGGTGGAGGTGATGGGGTGGTGGTGGTTGTAGTGGTGGTGGTGGTGGTGGTGGAGGTGATGGTGGTGGTGGTGGTGGTTGTGGTGGTGGTGGTGGTGGTGGTGGTGGTGGTGGTGGTGGTGGTGGTGGTGGTGGTTGTGGTGGTGGTGGAGGTGATGGTCGTGGTGGTGGTGGTGGTCGTGGTACAACTAGATTATTGCATATTTATTAGGGAAACTGCCACATGACAACTGCCATATATGTCTAGCTGGTGACATGACAACTCTCATGTATGGGTGGCTGGTGACATGACAACTGCCATGTATGACTTGCTGGTGACATGACAACTGTCATGTATGTCTAGCTGGTGACATGACAACTGTCATGTATGGCTAGCTGGTGACATGACAACTGTCATATTGTGTCAAGCTAGTGACATGAAACTCTCATGTATGGCTAGCTGGTGACATGACAACTGTCATGTATGTCTAGCTGGTGACATAACAACTGTCATGTATGTCTAGCTGGTGACATAACAACTGTCATGTATGACTTGCTGGTGACATGACAACTGCCATGTATGACTTGCTTGTGACATGACAACTGTCATGTATGTCTAGCTGGTGATATGACAACTGTCATGTATGGCTAGCTGGTGACATGACAACTGCCATGTATGACTTGCTTGTGACATGACAACTGTCATGTATGACTAGCTGGTGATATGATAACTGCCATGTATGACTAGCTGGTGACATGACAACTGTCATGTATGACTTGCTGGTGACATGACAACTGTCATGTATGGCTAGCTGGTGACATGCCGACTGCCATGTATGACTAGCTGGTGACATGACAACTGTCATGTATGGCTAGCTGGTGACATGACAACTGTCATGCATGACTTGCTGGTGACATGACAACTGTCATGTATGACTTGCTGGTGACATGACAACTGTCATGTATGGCTAGCTGGTAACATGACAACTGTCATATTGTGTCAAGCTGGTGACATGAAACTCTCATGTATGGCTAGCTGGTGACATGACAACTGTCATGTATGTCTAGCTGGTGACATGACAACTCTCATGTATGTCTAGCTGGTGACATAACAATTGTCATGTATGACTTGCTGGTGACATGACAACTGCCATGTATGACTTGCTTGTGACATGACAACTGTCATGTATGTCTAGCTGGTGACATGACAACTGTCATGTATGGCTAGCTGGTGACATGACAACTGCCATGTATGACTTGCTGGTGACATGACAACTGTCATGTATATCTAGCTGGTGACATGATAATTGTCATGTATGGCTAGCTGGTGACATGACAACTGTCATGTATGACTTGCGGGTGACATGACAACTGTCATGTATGGCTAGCTGGTGACATGACAACTGTCATGCATGACTTGCTGGTGACATGACAACTGTCATGTATGACTTGCTGGTGACATGACAACTGTCATGTATGGCTAGCTGGTGACATGACAACTGTCATGTACGGCTAGCTAGTGACATGACTACTCTCATGTATGGCTAGCTGGTGACATGACAACTGTCATGTATGTCTAGCTGGTGACATGGCAACTCTCATGTATGTCTAGCTGGTGACATAACAACTGTCATGTATGACTTGCTGGTGACATGACAACTGCCATGTACGGCTAGCTAGTGACATGACTACTCTCATGTATGGCTAGCTGGTGACATGACAACTGTCAGGTATGGCTAGCTGGTGACATGACAACTGTCAGGTATGGCTAGTTGGTGACATGACAACTGTCATGTACGGCTAGCTAGTGACATGACTACTCTCATGTATGGCTAGCTGGTGACATGACAACTGTCAGGTATGGCTAGCTGGTGACATGACAACTGTCATGTATGGCTAGCTGGTGAAATGACAACTGTCATGTATGGCTAGCTAGCTAGTGACATGACAACTGCCATGTATGACATGCTGGTGACATGGCAACTGTCATGTATGGCTAGCTGGTAACATGACAACTGTCAGGTATGGCTAGTTGGTGACATGACAACTGTCATGTACGGCTAGCTAGTGACATGACTACTCTCATGTATGGCTAGCTGGTGACATGACAACTGTCAGGTATGGCTAGCTGGTGACATGGCAACTGTCATGAATGGCTAGCTAGTGACATAACAACTGCCATATATGGCTAGCTGGTGACATGACAACAGTTGTCGTATCACCAGCTAGCCATATATGGCAGTTGTCACGTGACATTTACTCTCGCGTATGGCTACCTGGTGACATGACAACTGCCATATATGGCTAGCTGGTGAACTGAACCTCCCAGGCCTGAAATGGTCGTCCGCTCAACTGAAGTCCTCTTGGTCTTCTCCTTCACAACACAGCCTGTTTCTAGACTTCTGTCCGATCATGGCTTAACCCAGGTCGTTGACCAACCCACCAAAGGAGACAACGTCTTAGATCTTATTGCAATGAACAATCCAACGTTTATCAATAGGACTTAGATATCGTTTTCACTTAAATTGATATACGCCCCAACAAACGTAATCTGCCCATATTTAGGAAAACCAACGGGAGGGACATAGAAAGGGTACTCAACATGACTCGAGAATATATCAACACAACCGAGATATCCTGTCCACTAATGTCCTTTCGAATCAACTTATAAACAGTCCTGAATAAAGCAGTTGAGTCCCATGTCCCCACAGGAAATCATCAAACCGTGATAGACCCCCATGGATAAATAATATAGTGAAGTAACTAATGAAAGCCAGGGATCGACTATTTAAGAAGAAAAAGGATAAAAGAAATTCAACCATCGGACATCTATATTTCAGAACATAAAAACAAGATTAGGAAAGAAATCAGAACAGCCTATTGGACATACGTAGAGTCGGTAAATACACCAAACCAGGACTCCAAAAGAAATGGCAAACGATATTGTCTTTATTCAAACACAGACGAACGGACTCATTTGGTATCGCACCTCATCTTGAAGGGCACCTCCTGGACAAAGCCATGATCCTAAATGCACAGTTAAGCTCTGTGATCACCAACCACAACCCCTTAAATTCACCCCCTACGGGAAGCTGCTCCAATACCCAATATCCCCCGACTTTCAAATTTAATATCACCACAGAAGGCATTTAAATAACTCCTGGGAAATGTAAGCGGCGGGATACAAACTGATACAAACTGATACAAACTGATGTTTTCAATATGGATTTTGCCAAAGCATTCGACAAAGTACCACACCAGAGACTAATTGAGAAACTTGAGAAATATAGAATCACTGGCCCCAAGACACTTGGGTTTAGACATTCTTGAAGGACAGAAACTAAAGTGTTGCATGTGAAGGTATGTATTCTGACTGGGCTCGGGTTATCAGTGGAGTCCCACAAAGTTCAGTGATTGTCCCCATCCTCTTTCTTATCTATATAAACGACCTACCTAATAGCCTCAAATCAACTATAAAATTTTTTGCTGACGACACTATTATCTACATGACAATATCCAACGGTACTGACACAACAGCCCAACAAGATGTAAACAAATTGGCCACGTGGGAAACAATTTAGCAAATGGAGTTATATCCCCAGAAATGTAGTGTGTTCCACCTAACCAGATCCCGTAACCCCGAGTAGAAACATTATATTCTTCAAGGCCACTTACTCGTAAAGGAGGACAAATCGAAATGTCTTGGTGTGGTCATAAATAAGACATTGTCCTGGAATGACCATATCGATTGTGTCACAGAAAAGGCAAATGCATCTTTAGTTTTCCTACAAAGAAATCTCCAAGTTGGCCAGGAACATTTAAAAACCAGTGCTTATTTCACCTTCGTTAGACCCCAACTGGCGTATGATTCTGCCATATGGAACCCCTACACACAAACATGCAAAAACAAAATAGAGATGGTCGAAAGACGGGCAGCAGGGTGTGTCCGCAACAACTACAGTCGTGAAGCCAGTGTCACCACCAGTGTCACCACCAGTGTCACCACCATGCTCAACAACATAACATGGCGCAGCCTTCAACAAAGGAGGGTTGACATCCAACTTGTTATGGTCGCCTTGGACCTCATCCCCCAACGTATACCCCTGCCCCAAGTAAGGAAAACTGCGAGGTACGAGGTTCTCGTCCGACCAACGCTGGAGTATGCTACTTGCGCCTGGTCACCCCACACAAAGACACCCCACATAAAGACACCCCACATCAAGACAGACATTCAGAAAGTTGAAAAAAGTGCAGCGTTCCGCAGTTCGTTTTGTCACTGGTGACTATCGGAGAACTTCAAGTGTCACTGCCATGTGTGCTAACCTCGTGTGGGATACATTGCATACTAGACGTTGGATCAGAGATGCTACTCTGTTTTATAAGATTAACCACGGACAAGTTCGCATCAATTTGCCTACCATCATTGTCACAGCAGATGCTCGCACTAGGCACCAACACGAGTATAAACTCCGAACAATACCAGCCTCCTGCATCATCTACCAGCACTAATTCTATTTTCGCTCTATCCCAATGTGGAATTCCCTCACCCATGAAGCCGTCACGACACCAACGGCAGAAGCATTTCAGAAAGCCACCCTCGAAGTTATTAAGTCATCGTAGACGTCCATTTTAACCATGAACTGCACAAATTTATTGTACATAAAAACATTTTATATCACCCCACCTTCGGAGAGGACGTTACAAATTGCACGATAGTAAATTGTAACTTTTTAGCAGTATATACGTGAAGACTTGAAGACCAAGTCTGTAAGCCTTGGAGATGAAGTCTTGGAGACCAAGTCTGTAAGCCTTGGAGATGAAATCTTGGAGACCAAGTCTGTAAGCCTTGGAGATGAAGTCTTGGAGACCAAGTTTGTAAGCCTTGGAGATGAAGTCTTGGAGACCAAGTCTGTAAGCCTTGGAAATGATGTCTTGGAGACCAAGTCTGTAAGCCTTGGAGATGAAGTCTTGGAGACCAAGTCTGTAAGCCTTGGAGATGATGTCTTGGAGAAAGGTGGCAGAGTAAGAAGAAGAAGAAGAATATTTACTTCACGCCTGTTTAGTCGCTACAAATGTTGAATTTACGATAGTCCCGTTTAGCCGACTCTCCGGATAATAGTCCCGTTTAGCCGACTCTCCGGATAATAGTCCAGCTGCAAAACCGTGGTTTGATTGTTACCGTCAGGTGGCACTACTGATTGGTGTAGCTAATGTTACCTGTGTATCTTTTGGAAAACAAAATCACGTTTGTAACAGTTTTATGCAAAATAAAAGGTACACAATTTTTTTATTCCATTATGGGATGCGAATCCGCGGCAAAACCGCTAAATATGAATTCCGCTTTATTTCATTGTGCGACTTGTCTTTGAGTCAATATGATTGATGTTTAAATTAGGTTCGAATTCTTCGTATAAACTTCACAAAAAATATCCTCTTCTTTGATAAATTAATTTGAAAGCGAATTTAATTGGTTGCCCACATTCCGGGTGATCAATCACATTTGTCTCAATGGAAAGTGCACTTTGAATACGGGCTCTCGTGTGTGCGAGAAACAGTGGCGCCACATCTCGGAGAGTGGACAATCGGCGCTACGTTTGCAACACCGTAGACACCTTTACATGTTTCTATGGGAACCAGTCATGTTTCTATGGGAACCAGTCATGTTTCTATGGGAACCAGTCATGTGTCTATTGGAACCAGTCATGTTTCTATGGGAACCAGTCATGTAGGGCGACACGACTCATGAGTGCCGACGGAACAACACATTTTACAGATCGAAGTGAAATTCTCAAACGATGGGCTGAACATTTTAATGATGTGCTAAACCAACCATCAACCATCTCGTTGGCAGCACTCGATGAAGTAACACAACATGCAATCATCCACGAACTAGAAGCACGTCCAAATATCGCGGAAACCACTCAAGCGGTAAAGAAACTGACAAGTGGAAAGGCTGCGGGTTCAGATGCAATTACTGCAGAAATATACAAACACGGAGGAATAAACCTCACTAAACGACTTGTCCAACTCTTCACCATCATCTGGGACAGCAGATCCGTCCCGCAGGACTTCAAAGACGCATCGCCTGTACATATCTATAAGCCAAAGGGTGACAGAGCCACCTGTGACAACCACCGTGGCATATCACTACTTCACCATCATGGGACTTCAAAGACACATCGCCTGTACATATCTATAAGCGAAAGGGTGACAGAGCCACCTGTGACAACCACCGTGGCATATCACTACTTCACCATCATGGGACTTCAAAGACACATCGCCTGTACATATCTACAAGCGAAAGGGTGATAGAGCCATCTGTGACAACCACAGTGGCATATCAGCTGATTAAATGAGCAATTGTGTGTGTACATACGTGGGCTGAAATTGAATTGATGGGATAGCAATGATGTACAGTACTCAAAACATGTTTTATAAGTTTTACTTGTCTCATATATTAATCATTTCTCTTATTATTATTATTCTCTTATTGTTTATACCTTAAATGTTTGAGCCAAAATAAAAATTTCCATTTTATGTGATACATTTAATGGACAATAAAGGTTTTCAATTTTCTATTTTTCTATTTTCAATATGCCTTGTATGCATAGCTGACAAAATACTCGCCTGGATTACGTTAAATCGGCTGGCACACGATATAGCCGACAAGGTCACCATATAATGTCCTACCAGAGTCAATGTGCCTTCCAGGCAGGGCGTGGAACTACTGACATGATCTTCGCAATGCGACAAATACAAGAAAATTGTCGCGAACATAACCAAGACCTCTACATGGTCTTCATAAACCTTACCAAGGCTTTCGATTCAGTCAAAAGAACTGGGCTCTGGAAACTGTTAGCAAAGGTTGGCTGCCAAGACACCTTTGTTGACGTAATACGGTTCTTCCACGATGGCATGATGGCCAGAGTGCAAGACCAAGGGACAGAATCAGATGCGTTTACTGTATCAACTGACACCAAACAGGGTTGCGTGATGGCGCCAATGCTGTTTTCAATTATATTTTCCGTCTTGCTCCAAGATGCTTTCCGCGATAACGATCTAGGCGTTTACATTAAATTTTGCACCAACAGAAACATAATAAATCTACAGGACTACAGAACTTGTCTGAAACCTGCTGTTTGTGGATCACTGTGCACTCATTGCACACTCAATCAACGATATAAAGAGAATCACCGACCCTAAAGCAGCCCGCCGATTTGGATTCACAGACAGTCTAGAGAAAACGGAAGTTATGTTCCAACCAAAGCCTGGCATGGACCCCATACCGACGACATATCAGGCGACTAGATCAGTTTCACGCCTACGACAGTAAACAGGCATCAAATTGCTAAATATGGTGCCAAACACTGAAGTACTAGAACAATGCGGAACATGGGGAACCGAGTTCCACATCAAACGAGCACAACTCCGATGGTCTGGTCACCTGGCCCGTATGACTGATGACCGCAATACCCAAGGCGCTGTTCTATGGCCAACTGAAAACCGGAAAAAGATGCAAAGACGTACTAAAGTCAACGCTGAAGTCCTGCTCCATCCACCTGAACACTTGGGAAACGACAGCAACAAATCGCCCTCTCTGGCGTCACACTTGCCACACCGGTCGCGCATCGCGCATCGGCTTGCACAGTCACCAGAGAAAGCATAATTGACTAGGGACGAAATCCGTCGTTCGACGGCTCACTCCATATACATATATATATATATATATATATATATATATATATATATATATATATATATATATATATATATATATATATATATATATATATCCATCTATATTTTAGACCGGCTTCAACATAGTCATAATTAATAGCCTTTAGGTAATGCCACCATCTGTGTCATCTCACTTATCCTACTTTCGCTCGCCATCGTGAATTCGCCGATAAGCTTGGCGTCAGAAGCGTGTTCTCTTTGTTACCCACTGTCACCACACCATTTTTCGTAAGTGTTCCAGTGACGCGCCAGCAGCCAATCAGCGTCGTTATCAAGAATCTACACTAAACACTTTTGCCTGATTTAACTTTTCAGTCTCACAGTTGTGTCAATAAAATCAACGTTTATAGTTAATTCGAATTTAACAAGATTGCCATCCAAGGCAAAGGCACAGATGGAAAGTGGATAAGGATGCAATGGCTTATCGAGAGTTCAACATTTTTCATCTATGCGCAACCCGTCCTTCTGAGATATGTGTCAACCTTGTTTTTAAATATAATAATTCACGCTGCTAGCAGTTACAAAATCTGTAGAAAATGAGTTCCATTCCTCTATTGTCCTCTGTGAGAACGAGTACTTCCTGGTATCCAATCTACACGCCTGTCTCCTCCCCTCCTGTCTCCTCCCCTCCCGTCTCCTTCACTCGCCCATCGCCCTTCCTCTCATCGCCTTCCCTCATGTCTCAGTCCATTCCGTCTTCTTGCGTCTTATAAACTGATAAAAGTTCACTCTTATTTTATGAATAAGCCAAATATCCGGACATCGTTATACAATTATGTATGCACCCAGAATCTGGATGTATACATCATTTCTGTCACAATGAGAAGTACACATTGCATCCTGGCGAAGATGTGTGCGACAAACGGTGGCGCCACAGCGCGGAGCCTGGATAATCGATACTACGCTTATTCTTAGATTATCTATGCACCAGGATGTGACGCCACCATTCGCTGAATACGCTCAATGTAGGTAACCTGAGTGTAGAAAGTCTCGCTTATCCGACCCTCGCTGGCCTTCGTGAACTCGCCGAGAAGAGAGTCTAGTTCCGATCACGTGGTTTGACTGTTACCACATTTTGTGCTACCGTAGAGCGCCAGCAGTCAATCAGCGTCATTATAGAGATTTTACTCTTTTTTTTATTAATAAAAATAATTTTGCATGATTTAACTTTTCAATGTTACAGTTGTGTCAATATAATGAAAGTTTAATGTCTATTAGAATTGCATCGCATAAACTTATTTGATGATTTTGCCAAATCCGCGGATTAGAGCCTAATTAGCCTAATTATCTAGGTGCATGCATAATTACCATCACAGTGAAAAGTACGGTTTGGATCCTTGCTCTGGTGCGTGCGACAAATAGGGGCGCCACCTGTGACAGAACCCTGATGTATGCCTCGAACATGTGCATAAATCAGGAACTTTCATTTTAACACATCAGTTATGAGTAACATTTTATAGTTGAATACAAAGTATTTTGAATTTTACTTATAGTGAAAAATGCACACAATAAAATAAAGCGGTATCAATAGTTAACACCGTGCGCCACTAAGATCGGAAGGCCACAGTTAAACACCAGCGAAGCACTGAACACAAATGTATTAGCAAAACAACGCGAGCGATGTAAACAGAAGCGTGAACAGTAATTCAGCGGAAAACTAAAACGACACACCGAGTCGGTGCCACTGTCGATAAGTGGAAGCCAGCCTAGGCATCGGTTCTTTTACTTCTCCTGGCATAGACACCAGATAGAAGGGACCAACGGCTTTTTGTGTCTCTTCCGAAAGACGGCATCTACATTAATTGTCCTTCAACTGATTGCCCAACAAACGGCAGCAAATGAACAAACTAAACTAAACTAAAACATAGCGCCAATATGAATAAACCAGATCAGTGACGTCACCTGAAGGCAACGGTCAAGCGACATTTGGTGTTCTCTACGAGTTCTCTGGCGAACGTCGGATAAGCGAGTCCGAGAGAAATTGCGTCATCACACCATTGACACTAAATGGCGCGGCAGGTACTACGTCACATATTCTCCATATAACATCTATATAACATGCGCTTTGTATATTGAGGACGCTAGTTTGCAGGGATTTTAGTGTATCGCCAATGTGGATTAAAGCCAATTTAACATTTGATTCTACAAAACCTGATTATCCTCTACGCAATTATGTGAAGCGGGGTCCACTGCACTAATGAAATAAACAATTATGTGAAGCGGGGTCCACTGCACTAATGAAATAAACAATTATGTTAAGCGGGGTCCATGTGAAGCGGGGTCCACTGCACTAATGAAATAAACAATTATGTTAAGCGGGGTCCACTGCACTAATGAAATAAACAATTATGTTAAGCGGGGTCCACTGCACTAATGAAATAAACAATTATGTTAAGCGGGGTCCACTGCACTAATGAAATAAACAGTTATGTTAAGCGGGGTCCACTGCACTATAGAAATAAACAAATATGTTAAGCGGGGTCCACTGCACTAATGAAATAAACAATTATGTTAAGCGGGGTCCACTGCACTAATGAAATAAACAATTATGTGAAGCGGGGTCCACTGCACTAATGAAATAAACAATTATGTTAAGCGGGGTCCACTGTACTAATGAAATAAACAAATGTTTTGTTTGTCATATATAATTTTGTGTGAACATGCACAATAAAAGAAGTTATTGTAAATGCATTGTTGAACAGTTCAGCCCTCCGTGTGAATACAAACAGTGAGATAATGCAGCTAATATATCCATCCGCTTTAAGTAAAGTTATGACTTGACATTGTGTCGACATATTTGTTAACAAAATGATAACACGTTCTTTCCCTGAGTGATCATACATAAATAAATGTCGTATATGTTTAACAAGATTTAACAAGATTTGCCATCCAAGCCAAAGGCCCAGATGGCAAGTGGACAAGGAAGCCATTGGCTTATCGAGAGTCCAACAATGTTCACCTTCTTATAACCCGCCCTCCTGATATATGTGTCAACCTTGTTTTTAAAAATATTCACGCTGCTAGCAGTTACACAATCTGTAGACAATTTGTTCCATTCATTTATTGTCCTCTGTGAGAACGAGTGCTTCCTGATGTCCAATCTACATTGATCCTTTACTAATTTTACCTCATGTCCTCTAGTTCTGCTATCCTTCTTGAGTGAGAAAAACATATTTCTATCAATATTTTCATACCCATTCAATATCTTAAAAACTTCAATCTGATCTCCTCTTAACCTCCTTGTCTCTAAAGTTGTTAAACCACATTCTTTCAGGCGTTCTTCATAACTAATGTCTCTAAGTTCTGGAATCATTTTAGTTGCTCTCCTTTGTATGCGTTCAAGCGTATCTATATCCTTCTTACGATATGGTCTCCATGCTTGTATACAGTATTCTAAATGAGGTCTAACTATTGCTTTATAAAGAGGTATAATTAACTTTTTCCCTTGTATGTTATGTTTCTTCTAATCAATCCAAGAATTCGATTACCCTTTGAAGCTGCAATACCACACTGCTCTGAAACTTTCATATCAGCGCTTATTGTAACTCCTAAGTCCTTTTCTTTTACAGTAGTACCCAGAACAGTATCTCCTATTTTATAGTTTACATTCAAGTTCCCATGTCCTGTATGTAGGCATTTACATTTCCCAAAATTGAACAGCATCTGCCATTTCTCAGACCATTTCACTAATCTGTCTAGATCGTTTTGTAAATGTTGTTTATCACCATCAGTATTAACCTTTCTAAACAGTTTTGTGTCATCCGCAAATTTCAGTACGTTACTTGTTATACTGTCGTCCAAGTCATTGATATAAATTAAGAATAATATAGGTCCTAATACTGATCCTTGAGGTACCCCACTCAAAACAGATTTCCAATGTGAAACTTCTCCATCTACTACAACTCGTTGTCTTCTGTCAGTCAGCCATTGTTCTATCCAGTCAGTTATGTTATCCCCGATACCATGGGCTTTTAATTTCTCCCCAACTCCCTTCTCCTTCCCTCCTGTCTCCCCTACTCCCCTCTCCTTCACTCTGGTTGTCTTCCCTCCCATTCCTTTCCTTCCCGTCTCCTTACGTCCTGTCTCCCTATGACCTGTCACCTTCCCTCCTCTCAGCTTCCTCCCAGGCTGAGGTGAGCTCTCCCTAGCATCTCTTGTGTCTTTCCCCACTTTATCGTCTACAGTTCCCCCACCGGAACTACTGGCACAACTCCCCTGTTCCCTTCCCACCATTGCCACAACGAGCAGCAGTTGAACACCCTCTACTTCGTCTACGGCGTGTCACTCGAATGGTCTCTACGAGAGGCTTTCCTCCGTATCAACTGAAAGTCATTTTGATGCAATCTTAAAAATCCTAAGCTTTAAATTGCTATTTTGGTCAACTCATCCGTCAGAACTAATCGTTATGTTTTATCGAATGATCACTAGGTGGCAGCACTATATCGACCGTTCCGTAGCAGTTTGTTACGTTAAGTAGTCGCCCGGTGACGTTATACACGTTACTTGCTGCGTCGCCAGGCAGCTAAATCACTGCGCTAACGGCCGCCTGTCAGTCGAAGTATTTAACAGGGATTTAGTGAGACGTTTACGACGGAGAGATTCTGAAAAAGTTAGCCGTGTCGATGTGAACGCGTGCAGTCGTTCAACCATTTTTTCTGCAGTCAACTCTTGGTGAGACGGAATGCCGTTGTCGTCACATTTCCCGTCTTGCATAATTTCCTTCCCTCTTTTGTGATTGCGCGTTCTCAAGTATTTAAAATGATTTAACATGAAGATTTAACAAGATTTGCCATCCAAACCAAAGGCCCAGATGGCAAGTGGACAAGGAAGCCATTGGCTTATCGAGAGTCCATCAGTGTTCGTCTACGTGTAAAATGTTACAATGTCTCTTGTCTCTTGACACTCAGTGTTAACTGTTTGTTACATTTGGTTTCCTTTCCTTCCAATAGTAAATGCTTTATTTTAATTAACATCGATGTCGTAATAATGTTCATATTTACTACTGAGCCCTTTATAAGTACATAACATATCTGTTATCCTAAAGAATGGTTTCCAATTTGAACCCCACTACCTGATTAGATCATTTGGAAAAATTTAGTCAGTCAATGTAGCTCGTTGTGTGCGACCTCGATCCTCTTTACGCAAGACTTTGTATGCGACCTCGGTCCTCCTTATGCAATACGTTGTGTGCGACCTCGATCCTCTTTATGCAACACGTTGTGTGCGACCTCGATCCTCTTTGTGCAACACTTTGTGTGCGACCTCGATCCTCTTTATGCAAGACTTTGTGTGTGACCTCGGTCCTCCTTATGCAACACGTTGTGTGCGACCTCGATCCTCCTTATGCAACACGTTGTGTGCGACCTCGATCCTCTTTATGCAAGACTTTGTGTGCGACCTCGGTCCTCCTTATGCAACACGTTGTGTGCGACCTCGATCCTCTTTATGCAAGACTTTGTGTGCGACCTCGGTCCTCCTTATGCAACACGTTGTGTGCGACCTCGATCCTCTTTATGCAAGACTTTGTGTGCGACCTCGATCCTCTTTATGCAACACGTTGTGTGCGACCTCGATCTTCTTTATGCAACACGTTCAGTGCGACCTCGATCCTCTTTATGCAACACGCTATGTGCGACCGCGATCCTCTTTAGGCAACACGCTATGTGCCACCTCGATCCTCTTTTTGCAACACGTTGTGTGCGACCTTTATGCAGCACGTTGACGAAATTGTGGAATTCGTCCAGTGAAAATTTAAATCGAGTTGTGTTTCTTTCATCAAACTGCGCCCAAAACGTACCCAAAATGTTGCCAACAATTTTTTATTTTTCCCTTCCAAGACAGCATTTGTTAGACTATTGTTCCATCTTATGACGTGATCTGTGTACGAGTGATCTGTGCACGAGTGATCTGTGCACGAGTGATTGTATTTGCGCACAGGTGTTTTCTTGTTAGCGGAACTATGTATACACAAATTGTAAATGCACTTACTTTACTTTACTTTACTTTACCTTGCTTTACTTTACTTTACTTTACTTTACTTTACTTTACTTTACTTTACTTTACTTTACTTTACTTTACTTTACTTTACTTTACTTTACTTTACTTTACTTTACCTTGCTTTACTTTACTTTACTTTACTTTACTTTACTTTACTTTACTTTACCTTACTTTACTTTACTTTACTTTACTTTACTTTACTTTACTTTACTTTACTTTACTTTACTTTACTGTACTTTACCCGTCCGCTTGTACCGGGGGGGGGGTGTCGCGGGGAGATGAAGCTGACGATTAGCAGCAAGCCGGCATGCCTGGAGATGGGGGGTGCCGTGTGTATTCAGCGTCTCTTTGACATCTGCAATAAAAAAAATTTCTTGGTGTCCCTCTCGCTTTGAAGCCTGCCACCCTGGTGTTGCATGCCTTGAGGGCCAGTTGGTTGGTGGCCATGCGTGTCAGATGTCCAAACCACTTGATTCTCTGTTGTTGTATGTAGTGGTGGGCTGGTGTTGTTGTATGTAGTGGTGGGCTGGTGTTGTTGTATGTAGTGGTGGGCTGGTGTTGTTGTATGTAGTGGTGGGCTTGTGTTGTTGTATGTAGTGGTGGGCTTGTGTTGTTGTATGTAGCGGTGGGCTGGTGTTGTTGTATGTAGTGGTGGGCCGGTGTTGTTGTATGTAGTGGTGGGCTGGTGTTGTTGTATGTAGTGGTGGGCTTGTGTTGTTGTATGTAGTGGTGGGCTTGTGTTGTTGTATGTAGTGGTGGGCTGGTGTTGTTGTATGTAGTGGTGGGCTGGTGTTGTTGTATGTAGTGGTGGGTTGGTGTTGTTGTATGTAGTGGTGGGCTGGTGTTGTTGTATGTAATGGTGGCTGGTGTTGTTGTATGTAGCTGTGGGCTGGTGTTGTTGTATGTAGTGGTGGGCTGGTGTTGTTGTATGTAGTGGTGGGCTGGTGTTGTTGTATGTAGTGGTGGGCTGGTGTTGTTGTATGTAGTGGTGGGCTGGTGTTGTTGTATGTAGTGGTGGGCTGGTGTTGTTGTATGTAGTGGTGGGCTGGTGTTGTTGTATGTAGTGGTGGGCTTGTGTTGTTGTATGTAGTGGTGGGCTTGTGTTGTTGTATGTAGTGGTGGGCTGGTGTTGTTGTATGTAGTGGTGGGCTGGTGTTGTTGTATGTAGTGGTGGGCTGGTGTTGTTGTATGTAGTGGTGGGCTGGTGTTGTTGTATGTAGTGGTGGGCTGGTGTTGATGTATGTAGTGGTGGGCTGGTGTTGTTGTATGTAGTGGTGGGCTGGTGTTGTATATAGGGGTGGGCCGGTGTTGTTGTATGTAGTGGTGGACTGGTGTTGTTGTATGTAGTGGTGGGCTGGTGTTCTTGCATGTAGTGGTGGGCTGGTGTTGTTGTATGTAGTGGTGGGCTGGTGTTGTTGTATGTAGTGGTGGGCTGGTGTAGTTGTATGTAGTGGTGGGCTGGTGTTGTTGTATGTAGTGGTGGGCTGGTGTTGTTGTATGTAGTGGTGGGCTGGTGTTGTTGTATGTAGTGGTGGGCTTGTGTTGTTGTATGTCGTGGTGGGCTGGTGTTGTTGTATGTAGTGGTGGGCTGGTGTTGTTCCGACCATTTCCCTGATGTGCTCGTTTCTTATCATGTCTCGTCTGGTCTTCTTAGACATCTCATCTCGCAGGTGGTGATCTTTCTTTCAAGGCTTTTGGTCAGGGCCCATGTCTGGCACTGGTACGTCAGGGTGGGGATGAAGATGGAGTTGTTGAGCTTAGCTTTAGTTTCGAATGGGATGTTGGGGTGTTTCAGGAGCGGTGCAAGCTGGTAGCTGACATTGTTTGCTTTCTAGACTCTTGTTTCGACTTCTCTGTTAAATCGTCCATCTTCTATAAATATGCTACCGAGGTACTTGAAATCGGTCACTTGCTGGAGTTGAGTGCCGTTGACGTTGAGGTTGAGTGTTCTGCTCACCTTCATTGTCTCAGTCTGGCTGATGTTGATGTTGAGTTTGCTGGGTGTTCTGCTCACCTTCATTGTCTCAGTCTGGCTGATGTTGATGCTGAGTTTGCTGGGTGTTCTGCTTACCTTCATTGTCTCAGTCTGGCTGATGTTGATGTTGAGTTTGCTGGGTGTTCTGCTCACCTTCATTGTCTCGGTCTGGCTGATGTTGATGTTGAGTTTGCTGGGTGTTCTGCTCACCTTCATTGTCTCAGTCTGGCTGATGTTGATGTTGAGTTTGCTGGGTGTTCTGCTCACCTTCGTTGTCTCGGTCTGGCTGATGTTGATGTTGAGTTTGCTGCGTGTTCTGCTCACCTTCATTGTCTCGGTCTGGCTGATGTTGATGTTGAGTTTGCTGGGTGTTCTGCTCACCTTCATTGTCTCGGTCTGGCTGATGTTGATGTTGAGTTTGCTGGGTGTTCTGCTCACCTTCATTGTCTCAGTCTGGCTGATGTTGATGTTGAGTTTGCTGGGTGTTCTGCTCACCTTCATTGTCTCGGTCTGGCTGATGTTGATGTTGAGTTTGCTGGGTGTTCTGCTCACCTTCATTGTCTCAGTCTGGCTGATGTTGATGTTGAGTTTGTTGGGTGTTCTGCTCACCTTCATTGTCTCGGTCTGGCTGATGTTGATGTTGAGTTTGCTGGGTGTTCTGCTCACCTTCATTGTCTCGGTCTGGCTGATGTTGATGTTGAGTTTGCTGGGTGTTCTGCTCACCTTCATTGTCTCGGTCTGGCTGATGTTGATGTTGAGTTTGCTGGGTGTTCTGCTCACCTTCATTGTCTCGGTCTGGCTGATGTTGATGTTGAGTTTGCTGGGTGTTCTGCTCACCTTCATTGTCTCGGTCTGGCTGATGTTGATGTTGAGTTTGCTGGGTGTTCTGCTCACCTTCATTGTCTCGGTCTGGCTGATGTTGATGTTGAGTTTGCTGGGTGTTCTGCTCACCTTCATTGTCTCGGTCTGGCTGATGTTGATCTTCGTGTCGTATTTTTCACAGGTAGTGTTCAGACTATTTGTATGCTTTTGTAACTTCTTTTTATCTTCATTTGTAAAGATTTGGTCATCGGCAAACAGTGTTTCATTTAAGGCTTCTGGTTCTGGGTTTGCCTCCTTTGTTATCTTGTTATGTTGTTATCTTTGCTATCTTGTCCACGTATACAAAGAACAGCAGTGGTGATAGTACACAACCTTGGCACACTCCAGGTGTAACTTGGAACCAGTCTCTGAGCTCGTGCTGTTGGCGTTGATGGCTCTAATTTTGTCCGTGAGTCGTCCTTTCACGTTGTATGTTTTCAGCACTCTCCAAAATTTGTCTCTGTTAACCCTGTCGAAGACCTTCTCTTGGTCTACGAAGACAAGGTTCAGTTAACCCTGTCGAATGCCTTCTCTTGGTCTACGAAGACAATGTTCAGTTTTCGGTTAAACTTGATTGCCTTCTCGCTTAGGTGTCGTAGAGCAAAGATGACATATCTGCACCCTTTTCCTTTTCTGAAACCCATATGTACGTCGCTCAGCAGTGGTTCCACCTTGTACCTAGGATTTTTGCGTATATTTTGCCTTTGTGACTGAGAGGTGATATTCCCCTGTATGTGCCACAGTCGTTCTTGCTGCCTTTCTTTTTTCAACTACTGCTCGCTGCAAGTCTTCAGGGACTTTTATCTCATTCCAGGCCTTCTGGAATATTGTGGTAAGCCATGTGATCCAGATTTCTCCACATTCTAATATGGCCTCAGTTGTTATTTCATCCACCCCAACTGCTTTGTTTCTTGGACTTGTTTTCACTGCCTTCCTAACTTCAGATGTCAGGATTGTAGGTTCCTCGTGATCTGGGTGTCTTGGGATGAACTGATAGTGGGATGTTCTTGGGCTGGCTGGATTTAGGAATCCTTTGAAGTGCTTTTGCCATCTGTACTTGATGCTGTCATAATATGGAGGGTTTCCATCTTTGTCGCGTATCATTATTGTTGGGTTGTACATCTCGTTTCTCAGTGTCAATGCTTTGACACTCTTATACAATTCCCTGGGTGAGTGTTTGCATAGTTCACTCAATTACTCACCGTACGCCTTCCATGATGATTCTTTGGCAGCCTTCACCACTCTCTTGCTATGTCATCTTGCAAATCTGTATCTCGTGTAGTCCTCCTCTAGTTTTGTTTCTACACACGCCTTGTACAACTTCTTCTTCTCTCTGCTGGCTTCTTTCACTGTGTCGTTCCACCAGGCTGTCTGTTTTGTCTGCCCTCTTCCTGTCTTCCTTGTGCCGCACGCTTCTTTGAGTGCTTCGACTAGAGTGTTCTTGAAGACAGACTATGTTTCTCCTGCAGTCAGTTCTGTGTTGTTCACATCCTTCAACTTCTTGGTGACTTCTATCTCCACTTCCTGTCGGATTTATTCCTTTTGGAGTTTCCTAAGATTTTCGTCTTGGATCTTGGTGTTCTTCGGCTTTGTGTTCTAGCACATAGGATGATTGGACGATGGTCTGTGTCCAGGCCTGCGTTGGGAGTGGCCTTTGCATCTGTGGCGCTTCTTCTGTGTTCCATCCTTGTCAAGATGAAGTCTATCTGGGACGATGTGTTGAGATCATTCCATTTGCACCACGTCTGTGTTTGACATGGTCTGTGTTCATATAACGTGTTTGTGATCCACAGTCCATACACTGCACAGATCCCAAGTAGGTGTTCCTCGCTGTAATTACAAGTTGTATTGGTATCAATGTGTGGGTCCAGGTACGGCTCCCAAGGTGATCTTCTTTTGTCCACCCTACCGATGAAGTCTCCCATGACAATCAGCTCTTCTGTGTCTGGTATCTTGCTGATAGTGTCCATAGAATATTAGGTTCAAAAATATTTTCTATAGAGTTTGACTGAAACTAATGAATTCCAATAATAAATTATGCATAATTCACTTGATGCTTGTTTTATATAAAATTGTGAAACTGATTTTTTTAGGGCACGTCCTGAAATCGGATGTTTTCACCAACAAAAAGTATAATCCACTGGTTCGGGCCTTAGCGGCACGACCGAAATAGTTAACTGGCTACAAGTGGGCGTGGCGGGACACGATGGCATTACGAAAAACTAGAAAACGAATTACCACAGCATCCCTCTAACCCGGCGACTCCGATTAATGATCGTCAAACGTCGACACAGCCATCAGCTGTGACAGACAGCGCGACCTCGCGGCGGCAAGGGCAACCACTGCCGCGTCATAATCAACAGGCAAGTTCTTGCCAATTAACCTTCGACGTCTCACCGCCTTATCGCCACGTCTGGTTTACACGAAGTGACCACTGACCTATATATTATCTGGACTGGCTGCCTCATGGGGTTTCTGCCTACTGGCCACCACAGGCAGTGAAGCCAGCGGAAGTAGTGCGACTCATGGGATACATTTGGGCAAGGACCCTCGGAAGTCTGCCATTGTTATTATAATTCTGTTAACATTTTGGGCGTGGTATGGTGTTTACTCGAGCGTGTCTACTCTGTGTTGTTTGTATCAGCATGTCTGCCTGTGTGGCTTACGGCTGTGTGCATCGGGATGATCAGACTGCAAGATCAAACGGATTGACATTCCATCGGTAAGTGAACTTTGAATGGCACTGCCTACAGCAATAGCTCAGGCCACCCACAGGGCCACAGGCACAGTTAGTGTCAAGTATCAATTCTCCATTCAATCAAGACATTAGTGTCTTGTGTTTACCAAAGCCTACTAAATTTAGAAAACATAACGCAGAGCCAATTAGTATTGTTACAGTAATGCAGTTAATTAGGCTATGTTTAATTACAAATCAAGAACTAAGATAATCACACTTTAATGGGTTACTTATGACATCGGAATAAGGATGATTAAACACAAAATAAACACCCAAAATCTTAATTGGGTGTTCGAATTATAAAAAAAATAGTCAAAAGACTACATATTTAATTTTTTATAAAACAAATTAAGCTTGGATTATATGGTGTGTTCATTGTTCTGTATAAAGTTGTATGATTATATTCACAGGTTCCCTCACTCCAATCCAGAACGGGTTAAGCAGTGGACGGCCAATGTTAGACGTGAAAACTGGACACCATCCATCAGATCCCGTCTGTGTTCTGCTCATTTCACACCAGAAAGCTTCATTGGCACTGGAAAGATCGTTCGTCTGTGCAATGATGCAATTCCTACCATTTTTGCATTCCCAGAGCATCTACAGAAGGTAGGATACTTTCACTTGATAGTTCGAACAATTTGTATAAATCCTTCAATCACTAGTGCTAGTTACCTTTCTCAACATGCATATTACATTATTTTGTTTACAGATAAAGTTTGTTAAGATTTGCATAACATATAGGGTTAGGGCTAGTGTCAGATATAATCAGTCAATAGGTGGATGTGTGTTGGTGGGAGGGGTGTTGGGTGAGGTGTTCATGTGGGTGGAAAAGTTAATTTATATATTATAGATATATATAAAATATATATATATTATATATACATACACTATATATATATATATATATATATATATATATATATATATATATATATATATATATATATATATATATATATATATATATATATATATACATATACATATACATATACATATACATATACATATACATATACATATATATATATATATATATATATCTTATATGCTATTTTCAATTATTGTAGAAACCAGCAACAAAGCGTGTCACTGCTACATCAACACGTGCTTCACTCATTGATCATGGCCAAGATGATCGTACTGAACCAGTCTGTACTGTGGGTGCTGCAGTCACGGAGTCCACCATAATAAGTGTCCCTGTCACCACAATTCGTCCAGCTATACACGCCACCAATGACCACTCGTATGCTGTTTCCGATTCGCCGCGAAAACTTAAGCGCAGGCTTGACAGTGCAATTGGTAAGCTGCATTTAGTCAAAACCAGCATTAGAACGCAGCAGCAGAAACGAAGACGACTGCATAAAAGAGTGGTTCACCTAAACAACATCATTGATGACCTGAAGACGAACAACCTTGTGTCATCATCATGTGCAGATGTTCTTGAGGCTAGCTTTAGTGGTGTTCCACAGCAGATCATGAAACGAATTCTTGCTGGAAGACGACCATGCAAGGGGAAAGCATACCACGAAGAACTAAAAGCATTTGCTTTGACGCTTCATTTTTATTCGTCAAAAGCATATGACTTTGTTCGACAAACGTTCGACCTGGCATTGCCACACCCAAGGCACATTCGCACATGGTATTCAAAGATAAACGGAGACCCTGGCTACACACGGTGCGCATTTGCTGCGTTAGCGGCACAGGTGAAAGTTGACACTGCTAAGAATCGACGTACCATCTGCGCACTCATGCTGGATGAGATGGCCATCAGGAAGCATATTCAGTTTGCCGACGGCGAGTACCATGGTTTTGTGGATGTTGGAAATGGCCAGCAGGATGATTCTGCTCCGATGGCAAAAGATGCTCTAGTCCTGATGGTTGTATCAGTCAATGCATCATGGAAGATCCCGGTTGCATACTTTTTAGTGGATGGCATGTCTGGTTCTGAAAGAGCCAACGTTATTCGCGAATGTCTGCACAGACTACATGCTACAGGGGTCCAAGTTGTGTCACTGACATGCGACGGCCCATCATGCCATTTCAGCATGCTTAAGGACCTTGGAGCCGACCTTTCTCTCAACACATCAACTTTCCAAACTTCATTCCCACACCCGTCTGACACGTCCATTCGTGTTAACATTCTCCTTGATGCATGCCATATGCTTAAACTTGTCAGAAATACTCTAGCCGACCGTGGCGTCTTGTTCGATGCTGAAGGTGGACGTATTTCTTGGGGATTTATTGAAAGCCTCAATACGCTGCAAGAAGAAGAAGGTCTTCGTTTGGGGAATCGCTTAAAGAAATCTCACATACAATGGCGCAAGCAGAAGATGAAGGTAAACCTTGCGGCACAGGCTTTAAGTGCCAGTGTTGCAGATGCTCTTGAGTACAGTGATACTGTCCTTGCACTGCCGCAGTTTTCTGACAGCGCCGCTACAGTGAAGTTCCTGCGGATCTTCGATGAGCTTTTCGACGTGTTGAATTCACGTAACCCATTCGGCACCGGCTTTAAAGCACCGATGCGCAAAACCAATCGAGATCGCTGGCAGAAAGCGTTAGAAAATGCAGACAAATACATCAGACAGCTGAAAGACACAGACGGAAGACAAGTTACAGAGGGAAAACGGAGAACTGGATTTGTTGGATTTCTTGTGTGCCTTCACAGCGTGAAGGCCATCTTTGACACACTTGTGGCATGTGATGACCCTCCCATGCAATATTTGACTACATACAAATTCAGTCAGGACCACCTTGAACTTTTCTTTTCTTCAGTTCGTGCTCGAGGTGGCTACAACAATAACCCTACTGTGCTACAGTTCAAGGCAGCCTATAAACGTCTGCTCATGCGACACAGCATCAAAACGACTGGAAACTGCATCATCCAAGACAGCACACACATCTTAAGTATCATGCCAGACACAGAATCAGTCACTGACATCCACATCATGAAAAAGTACGATCTTCTTGAGCGACAGCCTATTCAAGAAGATCATGATTATGCAGATGTCCCCAACATTGCAACTACATCTGCGTACAAGTCATCTGTACTTCACTACATTGCCGGTTATGTTGTCCGAATGGTGAAAAAACGGATAACATGCCCAGTGTGTGTTGAGGCCCTAGAGGCGGGAGCAGACGAGACCCTACATCCCTTCCTGGGACAGAAAAACCGAGGGGGACTGGTGAAGCCGTCCGAAAGTGTAGTGTTAGTCTGTCAGGAAACAGAGAAATGCGTTATGTTTATGTTAAAGGCAACATGCGGAAAGCTTCCTCGTGGTAAATGTCTGGAACATATTATTTCATCAGCTGTCCTCGCTAATATGTCCGCCACCACAGTATTCATGTCACTGTCGAGCCACATGTTCGATACAGCAGCTGATGAAAATCATGTTCATGCCCTTGTGAAAGTCGTCTCAGCATGCTTCACATTAATACGGCTCCATCATCTTGGCAGCAGAATAAACGAGGAAGCCATTGGTGACAAAGTCCGCAAGCAGTTGTCCAAACTGATACTCTTCAAACATCAGTAATCATTTTAGTGTAGTCTGTTTCCATATGATTTAGTGTTTTATATACTAATAACAGTGCAAACATTGCATACTAGTTAGTGTTGTTATCTACTACAGGTGGAGTAAGTGTTAGGCCTATGTTTTTCATATAATTATGTGTCGTATTTTGTACACAATATAATGTTAAACTATTATTTTACATAATGTTATAACACACTATAAACAACCAAACAATGTACCGGTGCATACAGATGCACAAGATATTTCACCAGTCTTCATTTGTGACACTGTATGCTTCTATTCATTATACACAATGTGTTCTTCTATGTTGGAAAATAAACGTATTGTATAATGATTGTAGCAAATACTGCATCGTTTCTGTGATTTAGAATGACGTGACAATAAAAAAATAGGTGAAGAATAACAGCAATACACAACACTAAATCCACAGCAGCTGGGCTTAGGCAGCAGGATAATGAGGGTCCTTGGGAGTAGCCTAATGACATCCGGCGGCTTCACTACTTAGGCAGGGCAGCCAGTCCAGATAATATATAGGTCAGTGGAAGTGACGCGTCGTGCTTCATTTACTGCGCATGGAGACGGGATTGTGGTTCACGTAAAGTACAGGAGAATGGAATATGAGATGAGGCAGAGAGGCTGCGTAAGACAACCAAGTAGACCGACTTAGTTGTAAAGTAAACCTCATTAAACGTTCCTCCTCAATTCGATGTTTTGCTAGTCTCATGTCACATTCATTTTGCGGAATACACGCGTAGCAATTGTACATAACATGGGTGTGTATATAACATGGGTGTGTACATAACATGGGTGTGTACATAACATGGGTGTGTATATAACATGAGTGTGTACATAACATGGGTGTGTACATAACATGGGTGTGTACATAATATGGGTGTGTATATAACATGGGTGTGTATATAACATGGGTGTGTACATAACATGGGTGTGTACATAACATGGGTGTGTATATAACATGGGTGTGTACATAACATGGGTGTGTACATAACATGGGTGTGTACATAACATGGGTGTGTACATAACATGGGTGTGTACATAACATGGGTGTGTACATAACATGGGTGTGTACATAACATGGGTGTGTACATAACATGGGTGTGTACGTAACATGGGTGTGTACGTAACATGGGTGTGTACATAACATGGGTGTGTACATAACATGGGTGTGTACATAACATGGGTGTGTACATAACATGGGTGTGTACATAACGTGGGTGTGTATATCCCGTCCTGGGGACTACTACTACTACTAATAATAATAACTGCTGTTTCACACCCAGCGGTGAAGCAATGGACGATCTTACAGTTCATTTAAATACATCGTCCACTGCACATGCCAACGTTCAACACAAAAAGGAAGGAGGAGATGGGTAAGATGGGGAAATGGCGGAGATAGGGAAGATAGGCAGAAGGGGGGAGATGGAGAAGATAGGCAGAAGCGATGAGACGTGGATATATGGGGAAGGGGGAGATGAGGAAGATAAGGGGAAGGGAGGAGATGAGAAAGATAGGGAGAAGGAGGAGATGGGGAAGATAGGGAGAGAGATAGGAAGACAGACAGAGAGGGGATAGGGATAGATAGCGGGAGATATGTTGGAAATATGGGAGGAAAAGATCAGTTTGAACGACTGTTCAAACAACAGGTTGTTCCCACACAATGGGTCATCGAACGTGTCAATCCCAATCACTGAACTCGCTGGGTTCGGTTCCACAGAGTTGATGCGCTCTAAAGATTGTGATATTTACGAAGAAGAGAAACAAGAAAGATGTCAAGGGAGAAGTGACACAGTCGAAAACCGCTAAGACGAAGATAAAGAAGCGACAAGAATTTGGCGACAAGCTATAGAAAGGTCAGCGTCTTATCCGAAAGGTTGACTGACAGGCGTAAACCCTTTCGGCCGATTGCTGGGTGATGGCGGATTATTATGTTGTAAGCCGTCAACACTGGACCCGGCTGAGCCCGCGTCTAACAATGTGGCGGGGCGCGTGGGCGGCGCCTGCAACAACAGCGACGTTGATTGGTCGCCACAGCTGGGCGCTCGCTGCCGCCGCTGCGCGGCAACGGCGGAGACGCTGTCGATGATTTGTCGCATATTCGTCCGACCCAATCGCGGCAGAATACAGAGGCAGAACGCACACGGAAGCATCTCATGCACTGCTCGTGCCAAGACGTATCTGGCTACCGACCTCGAAGATTGAGATGCAATATGTATTTGTCCTGCCGACTGGGCTGCGAGAAAGACAGATAGGACGTCAGTGCTGATGCCGCGCTACAGCGAGGATCATCACCCACGCTGGGTCGAAGGCCGGATTCTGCTCTGTTTTTACGCAGCCAGTGTGAACCGCTCGACGTCTAACCAGGGCCAACGTCAACACGACACACAGCTTGGCTTTGATGACACTGACAGCACACCTTTGTCCCGGTGATGCTGTCGTCTACGCCTACACAAAGTGCTACATCAGGCTGTTGAAACGCGCTGCTGGTAACGGACAGGCAACGGACACAGGCGGAGTTAACCCGGTGTTCCTAACACAGCCTTCCGAGGACACGGACTCTAGCATGTTACATAAACTGTTTTTAAATGCGAAAGGCTGTCACACAGTGGTTTGTTGACCAGTTTGTCGTGGGATAAAGTGCGAGTCGTCTTGCTCTGAGACTGGACACTAGAGACAACGACTGGACACTAGAGACAACACAGCGAGACAGCGACAGGAGGCTACTTCAGTGTATCTGGGCACAATGCAGTGAGTTACTACTCGGGTCATCCTATACTCGTCCCGTGCAGTACCTGTGAAGTCGCGGCGACACGCGCGGGCCATCGCCTCTGTGAGACACCGCCAGCTGTCCCGGCCAGTTGGGGATGATGTCGTCGCTTTGACATCGACTGGTCTCGCGTTACCAGGCAACGACATTTGAAACGACAAACTCGCTGAGGGTATCGACTGAGAGTCACCTCTCACAACCCCTACGGTCGCTGGTCAGTGTCACCATATAACTCTACCACATTGTCTTGTTTTTGTTGTTCGTTGCAACGCTGGATGGCCGAGACAGGCTTAGTGGCGTTCACAGCAATGCTGTTGAGCGCCCTGGTCGCGGCTAGCTCGAGCCGCCGGACGCCTCCGCCGAGTGGAGCAATCGTCGTCCGGGCCTGTGAGCCCATCAGGATCACGATGTGTCGCGGACTCGGATACAACGTCACCGGGATGCCGAATCTCGTCGGACACGAGACACAGCAGGACGCCGAGCTACAGGTGGGTTGGATCACGTGGGTAGGTCACGTGAGAGCATTGACGGGGTGACGTCACAGCAAGTCCATAATCACGAACGAGCGAAGCCGTAACAAAAGTTGGACGTATTATGGTTTGTCAGTTTTATATTTAATTTACAAAAAGATAGTTAGTTTGTTTAGAATGTGGCTCAAAGTTTCACTTCCTATAACACCCGAATAGTAAAATTGCTGCAACATTCTGTCCGAAAATATATTTTGATGACCCATCACGTAATGACCCACCACGTAATGACCCATCACGTAATGACCCATCACGTAATGTCCCACCACGTAATGACCCATAACATAATGTCCCACCACGTAATGACCCACCACGTAATGACCCACCACGTAATGTCCCACCACGTAATGTCCCACCACGTAATGACCCACCACGTAATGACCCACCACTTAATGACCCATCACGTAATGACCCATCACGTAATGACCCATCACGTAATGACCCACCACGTAATGACCCACCACGTAATGACCCACCACGTAATGTCCCATCACGTAATGAACCACCACGTAATGACCCATCACGTAATGTCCCACCACGTAATGTCCCACCACGTAATGACCCACCACGTAATGACCCACCACGTAATGTCCCATCACGTAATGACCCACCACGTAATGACCCACCACGTAATGACCCATCACGTAATGACCCACCACGTAATGTCCCATCACGTAATGTCCCATCACGTAATGACCCACCACGTAATGACCCACCACGTAATGACCCATCACGTAATGACCCACCACGTAATGTCCCACCACGTAATGACCCACCACGTAATGTCCCATCACGTAATGACCCACCACGTAATGACCCACCACGTAATGACCCATCACGTAATGGCCCACCACGTAATGACCCACCACGTAATGACCCATCACGTAATGACCCATCACGTGCCACCATTTTACCGATACCCCACTGAATGTGTACAATTGGCTAAATATGCCCCAATGGAATATGTGTGAACAAAACTCCCTGACCTGATCCTTGCCCCCCACTCCACCCCCACCCGTCCTCCCCCAGCCCTCCTCCCCCTCGTGGTCGCAGGGCGCGGTAGGAGCTCATCCAACGAAACGTGACCGGAACAACCTCGATCACGTGTCGCAACGACTCGTCTTGTGAGCCGCGTGACGTCACGAACATCCAAGTGACTTGGATGTCGCACGAGGGTGTGAGCCGCGTGACGTCACGAACATCCAAGTGACTTGGATGTCGCACGAGGGTGTGAGCCGCGTGACGTCACCAACACCCAAGTGCCACGAGGTTGGCATCTAATAATAGACAACAACAACGAATTTCAGGCGCGTTTCCTCGTTCATAGAAGCGAACAGCTGAGGCTGCGTAGGAAGTCTAGTGCAGTCAGATGATACAGCAACATACTTATATGCTTGCCTTACACTAAAAAGAATGCATAACGATATTGGTGTAAACACAGTCGTGTCCTGACAGTTCGCGCTTTACAGAACACCAACTTCTGGGCAAGAAACCAAGAAACTGCCATGTGTTGGTTGTAACCTGTATTTGTTGCCATTTCTTGGTGTCATAGCCCTTTAGGTGAAACACTTTCCATTTTGGTTAACCACGATAGCACCGATGTCGTGCTCACATTTTGTCGCCACCAAATATTTTCCGCTTGGTGTATCTGCGCATGCGCGAACCGGTAGTTGACATCGTCTCATTAACAACATAAAGATAAAATAACTACAATAATAGGTATTGTATATAATAACAATGAATTATAACAACCACGGAAAATAATGGCTGAATTTCCACTTTCTACGGTAAAATATTCTCCTCCCCATGTACATGTTTTATCGTAAGATATTTTCCACATGCACATATGCATGCAATTTTTAATTATATATGTATAATATATATATATATATATATATATATATATATATATATATATATATATATATATATATATATATATATATATATATATATATATATATATATATATATATATATATATATATATATATATATATCCCTCCCTCCCTCCCTCCCCCCTCTCTCTCTCTCTCTCTGTTCGTTACACTGATTGTCTCTCTCTGTTCGTGCAGTTGACCACCTTCAACCCTCTCGTCCAGTACGGCTGCTCGGACCGACTGCGCTTCTTCCTCTGCGCTGTCTACGTGCCCATGTGCACTGTCAAGGTAACGTATGCGTGTCAACTGTGCCCATGCGCACTGTCAAGGTAACGTATGCGTGTCAACTGTGCCCATGCGCACTGTCAAGGTAACGTATGCGTGTCAACTGTGCCCATGTGCACTGTCAAGGTAACGTATGCGTGTCAACTGTGCCCATGCGCACTGTCAAGGTAACGTATGCGTGTCAACTGTGCCCATGTGCACTGTCAAGGTAACGTATGCGTGTCAACTGTGCCCATGTGCACTGTCAAGGTAACGTATGCGTGTCAACTGTGCCCATGTGCACTGTCAAGGCAACGTATACGTGTCAACTGTGCCCATGTGCACTGTCAAGGTAACGTATGCGTGTCAACTGTGCCCATGTGCATTGTCAAGGTAACATATGCGTGTCAACTGTGTCCATGTGCACTGTTAATGTAACGTATGCGTGTCAACTGTGCCCATGCGCACTGTCAAGGTAACGTATACGTGTCAACTGTGCCCATGTGCACTGTCAAGGTAAAGTATGCGTGTCAACTTTGCCCATGTGCACTCTCAAGGTAACGTATGCGTGTCAACTGCGTCCCATGTGCACTGTCAATGTAACGTATGCGTGTCAACTGTGTCCCATGTGCACTGTCAAGGTAACGTATGCGTGTCAACTGTGTCCCATGTGCACCATGAAGGTTAGATATACGCGTCAACTTCGTCAAAGCGGCAGAGACAGTGATAACAACAATTACGTCGACTATGGGATGTAAATGATGTTGCCAAAGATGAGAACAGTACTAAGATGACGATAAAATTACGATGACAATAAAAGCGACGGCGACGTTGATGATAACAACGATGATGACGGCGACGATGATGGCGAGGATTAAATAAATGATCGAGTTTAACAAGATTAACGAAGGGTGGGACTTAATGTCGAGGGTGGGGTTTGGTGTGGTAAGAATGTATGCTGACGAGTGAGGAATTAGACAAGTTTGAGACGGTATTCGTTGTACACACCCAGGTGAATTATGCAACATGGTGGTACGTGGTGGGGAATTATATATAAAATTGTAAAAAGTGTTTAGATTTCCGGGATGTTCTCGTGGGCCGTACATTGATAGATATATACATACCCTCTGCAGGTGCGTCAACCGATCGGTCCGTGTCGCCCGATGTGTGAGGAAGTCCGCAACGACTGTCGGCCCGTCCTGCACGAGTTCGGCTTCCCGTGGCCCGCCGCGCTCGACTGCAGCCAGTTCCCGGCAGCCAACGACCTCGACCACATGTGTATGGACGGACCGAGCCCTGGCAGCGACACAACGGGACAACGCGTAGACTACACACTTCCTCTTCCCAGACCGCAGCCATCCCTCCCACCCTCGCCACCGCCGGCAGCCGCGTGTCTCCACCTGCGACATCCGGGCGTCTACGTTTACGTCAACAGAACGGAGCGGTGCGCGGTACGCTGTGGGGCGGACGCGCTGTTCACGGCCGGCGAGAAGACCTTGGCCGAGACGTGGATGGCGGTGTGCGCCGGCCTCTGCTTCGTCTCCACTCTCTTCGCTGTCCCCACCTTCCTCATCGACCCGCGCCGCTTCCGCTACCCAGAGCGCCCGATTATCGCCCTGTCGCTGTGCCAGTGCGCGTGCGCTGTGGCGTACGGCGTCCGCCTGGCGGTTGGACGGAGTCGCGTCGCTTGCGACCCGCTGACGGGCGCTCTCATTGGTGACGGCCTCGGCAACACGGAGTGCACCATCGTCTTCCTGCTGCTCTACTACTTCGGCACGGCGGCCTCCCTCTGGTGGGTGATACTGACACTAGCGTGGTTCCTGGCGGCCGGACTCCGCTGGAGTCACGAGGCGATCGAGCGCTACGCCTCCTACTTCCATCTGGTAGCGTGGGCCGTGCCTGCCGTCCAAACCATCGTCGTGCTTGTGTCCCGGGTGGTCGACGCCGACGAGTTGACGGGCATGTGCTACGTGGGGCACGCCAGTCCGCGCTCTCTCGTCACCTTCGCCTTCGCGCCGCTCGCCACTCACCTCGCTGTCGGCGTAGGCTTCATGGTTGCCGCCTACGCCGCGCTCTTCCGGTTCCGGTCGCGCGTGCGCAGTGGCGTCGAGAAGACGGCCAAGCTCGAACAGTTCATGGTGCGTGTTGGTGTGTTTTGCCTATTGTGCGCGCTGCCTGTCACGTGCATCGTCGCGTGCCTGGGCTACGAATACGTTAACAGCGCCACCTGGCGACTTCCAGGGAGTTCCGCGAAGCCGGGCGTCGAGATCTTTATGTTGAAGATTGTCATGTCTCTCGTTGTTGGCATGACAACCGGATTGTGGGCGTGGAGCCGGCAGACCGTCGACTCGTGGCGGAAGTTCGCACGGCGCATGCACACTCGCTGCTGCTGTGACGATCGTGTGCGGGCAGCTCGACGGAAGCGTGCTGTTCCGCAGTATCACTACCATGGTGGGGCGCACGTCACGACACCCGCAATATACTACCGCACGTACAGCGCAGGCGACTCGGGAAGCAAACACAAGACGAGTGGTAGTGTGACTATCGTGTGACACAGCGGCAGTGTGACGGTCATGTGACACGTGACGGCAGTGTGACGGTCATGTGACACGTGACGACAGTGTGACGGTCGTGCGACTTGTGACGGCCGGCATCGCGTAAAATAACTGACCGAACTACTATAGTGTGCTCAGGATGCGCGATCGTTCGCAGTGAAGATCGTGTTTTGTTAAATGTGGTGATGACGTAGCAGTATTGTACAGAATCTGAAGAAAAATTGTCACGTACAATTTGCTGTGTTTTGGTCGCGAGCGCTGTGCTTTAATGACAGTAAATGTGTGGTTATAGCAACACGTAACTACAACTTCATCATATGTGATGTGCAATAAGAATATATTATATTACCGAACCGTGCGTTGTCGAGCAGGTACTGCCAGATCAAGACGCCATGTCGTCCTGTTTACATTGGTTTATCGACTCACTTCTGTTGCAACCGGCAACTCAAACCACGTTTATTTAGAACAGTGTTACACTGTTATATGTGTTAATACTTTAATGTCGAACAACAGGATACGTTGTATTTTATAAGGGATAAAAAACCTCCCATATGGTAACTTAGGGCAGCGCCCCCCCCAAGGAAAACTTTCTAATGTTAAGACGTAATATAAGACCGTCTTGCCCCACAGACACAACGTGTGTTTAACAGGATGTGTGCAAAACACAACATACTATTGTCCATGTTGTATTGTTTAAACTGTCAACCGATTATTAATATTATCATGTCACCAATTAAGTGCTTGATTCACATCATTATATAGTGAGTTTCGCCATTTTACTATTGGCAAACTATTACATCAGTGCATATAATAGTGCACATAAACACACTCATTTAATTGCGTCTGTCTCGTGTTGCTGAGCTTTCGGGGTGAATATCCGATAGAAGTTACCTTCATTTTGCACCAGATTTGGGGACGTTCAGATTTTTATATTTTCCGTACGTGATGGGTCCATCTTACATCCAGGGGCCGTACGTGATGGGGGCCGTCTTACCTCCAGGGGCCGTACGTGATGGGGGCCGTCTTACCTCCAGGGGCCGTCTTACCTCCAGGGGCCGTCTTAACTTCAGGGACCCTGTTACCCCAGTTTACCCTACCACTATTTTCACTTTTTTGTACTCAAGATTTTCTTTTACTATTTTCTTTCGTTACAAACACGGGCTGCGCCGCAATCGTTTATGGTTTGTATTTCTTTGAAAATAAACCACAGTCGTATGATGATCCAACCTTGTGGCCTATTCATGAATACCAAGACAAACTCAACGGAACGCCATTGTATTTCAAGCATGTTGTTGTGGGCACGGCTCCCATCTGTCACCGGGGGCCATGTGGGTCGGGGGCCATGTGGGTCGGGGGCCATGTGGGTCGGGCGCCGCTGCTCGCTCGCCCGGGTCGGATTTCAGTAAGTGACGCGTACGGGCGCAGGTTGAAGTTTCACGCGGCGGGTAATTTCGTTAATCTGTTTTGGCGACTGTTACCGCCAACCCTTGGTCGACCAGACATCGTCAAGTATTACGCATCAAACGTCCTACGTTGTGAAGGTTTCGTTTCACACGGATCACTCCGCACTTTCTACCTCGTTGTTTCAATCAATCACGTGTATTTATATAGCGTCTTTTCCAGCCTTAACCGCTCAAAGGCGAAAGGTGAAGGTACGTTCTTACATAGCGCGCTATCCAGTCCTTGGGACTGCTCAAAGCGCTTTGCACTTCACCGCTGGCAGACCTGTTCATTCCAACGCCATTTAGACTTCTCTGGGAAGCATTTAACTACACTTCCTGCACGAAGACTATTCGTTCCGATATCCACCTCTGTCTATAGCCAGATACTCATTTATACGGCTGAGTGAACTGTGGCAACGTGGGATGAATGAAATTGTCAAAGCTTCGAAACGGCAGCAAGAAGATTCTAAACCGGATTCTCTCGACTGAGAGTCCGGCGTTCTAACCGCTACGCCACCGCACCCCACCAAATGAACAGTACCTGCAAAAGACCAGTTGCGTGCGTGCGTGCGTGCGTGCGTGCGTGCGTGCATCTACGAAACATTCGGCGTAGTCACCAATCGGTCATTAAAACAGCAGACAAGACATCTCAGTTCTAAGACTTGCACTTCAGTTCAATTCAGCCCTCGAAATGATTAGGTACGTCGGCAGGTGGCTCTGATGGGACGCCGTCACATTGACCGCTGGTCAAGTCGTTCTTTCGCCAAGCGCAGCCAGCTAAAACCGCTCCTAGAAACATACACGTCGTAATACTTATTTCAGGCACCGCGCCTACTGTAAATACGATTTACTGTTAAGTGGCCATCATAAATCACTTGCTGATCTGAACAACATTCTAGTCTACTTGTAGAGTCGGCTTACAAGACGAGCAGTCCGTCTGCTCAGAACGGACAGGTGAACAGGCGGATGAATGGAAGGGAGAACGGACAGGTGAACAGGCGGATGAATGGACAGGTGAACGGGCTCGTGAATGGAAGGGAGAACGTACAGGTGAACGGACGGGCGAACGGACATGTGAACGGACGGGTGAACTTCTGAAATTAGTGGTTGATGGTTGATGATTTCAGTTGTTGATATTTTCAACAGGTGGTCACGTGTATGTTACCTGTTCGAGTTACATATTGTTCATGTGGTTGTTTCTCATACCCGATAGTTCGGTTGATACTGTTGAATGTTGTATATGGTATAAGATAATCTGAGAACTGTCAGTTCCTGGCGTCAGGCCGGGCATTTTGATGCTGTACAAGGAAAGAGAACACACGAGGCTTCTGTGTTTCTGATTCCAATAAACGCCTTGTCAAAGACTGTGTCGCTGTCTGTGGCCTTGTGCACCGATAAAGATGATAAGTAAGTAAGTTTGTAAGTAACCTAAGTAAGTGTTACTTGTGCTTTCTTGTTTATTGCAGAAAACACTTCATGAATTGTCGAATGGGGCCGACAGGTTGTCAGTGTTATTCGTTGGTAATTCGAGCCAAATAACCAAACATGTTTGTTGTTTGTTCAAAATAAGGCGCCGTATGCTTACATCAGCTGACTAACATCTATATACAGACACGCACGCACGGACACGCACGCACGCACACGCACGCATGGACACAGGCACCCGAGTCCCGGGACGATGTCCCCGGGACGATGGGGACTGTGATCAACGCCGTCGACGCCGGCTGACATTTAAACTCGACACCGACGTCGAGAACTCGCGGCGTCTCTAGAGGGATCAAGTGACGACACTGAAGGAGGTCCTTGAAATCAAATTACTTCCCCAAATTGATTGAGTCTGCATCGGGAGAGCTAAATGGTCCAGGGAGCCGTGTCAGTGATGGTCCAGGGAGCCGTGGTAGTGATGGTCCAGGGAGCCGTGTCAGTGATGGTCCAGGGAGCCGAGTCGGTGAAACCTGCTGACAGCCTTCGGTAAAACAGTCGTCTGTAACTGACATACCGTGGGAGTTTCAAAGTAAAAGCCCAACCTCACGACATTTTTCGCGAAATTACCAGTAATAGCAATACTAAACTATAGCTGATAACCCTACCCACCAAATCTGACTAATTAACAGGGACAACCGATTAATTTGTAACTCGCCTCAGCAATGGACTTTACCAGCAGCGAGAACGTTCCTCGGGTAACCTTTGACCCGTGACGTAGCAGCGGGAACCTTTTCGTTACAGCGGGATCGCAGACAACGAATCGAAATGGCGGACACAGAATTTGATGACACCAGCGTTGATTCAGAACGTTTTAATGACGACAACAGCAGTGACAGGAGTAGTAACATTTCTGTTGACTTGTATGATTCGGATGGCGAACCATTACCGGAATCAGTCGCGCCACATGAACGTGCGGTAGATGGGTATCGGTTCGAGCCAAGAGACGCTGACGATGCGGACAGTCGGGCTAACGACACTGGGGATCCACTCGACCCCAAACGACTGGACATCACTGACTGGTATAAATATAAATTATTCCAGTAGCATAATGTAAATTGCGTATGTTAGTCGTAATGAATAATGGATGGCACATTAACTTCGTGCATCGCTCAATTCCATGGCAACGCAGTGTTGTCGGGCTCAATTCCATGGCAACGCAGTGTTGTCGGTTTTTTTTTATGTAGATCATTTCTGACTATGCCGAACTCGCAGAGCTCTACATTTGTTTATAACCGTTTGCATGCATTCACTCGGTGTAAGCTATTCAGAGTAATACCTTTGGAATATGCAATGCATAATCATAAATGACAAGCTGCACTTGTTAGTTAGTTATTGTAATGCATTTCTGTTGGCATTTCTGCATTTATCCGCCAGTGTCAGTGAAATTACATGATTTGACAGGCCCAATTTGACCCCAAACAATGATTTATTTGCAGGTGTCAATGTGGCCAGTCCAATCACTGGACTCAGAAGAAGAATGTTTGTGTTGCCGAGAAATTGACCCTGTGATGAGCACCATACAGGAGTCTGCGGCTGACGTGCAGTGCATCACTCAACACGAAGGTTTCCAGCCAGTAGTGCTGGACATCGACGTCCTCCAGACTGCCTACTTCAACCATAGGCAGCCAGTAGTGCTGGACGTCGACGTCCTCCAGACTGCCTACTTCAACTATAGGCAGCCAGTAGTGCTGGACGTCGACGTCCTCCAGACTGCCTACTTCAGCCATAGGCAGCCAGTAGTACTGGACGTCAACGTCCTCCAGATTGCCTATTTCAACTATAGGCAGCAGTATGGGCCTCTGAATTTAGCCAACAATGAGCGAGTAGTATGCATTTATCCATACGTGATGAGGTTATGAGAAATATTCTAGGCTCATAAGTATACCACAAGTATACTAAACTTTTTAAAGAAAAAAAAACGCCTGATGTATTTTTTATATTGCTTATTTAATAACTGTTCGACAAAGAAGAGACTAAAATAGTTGCATTTGAGTGATATATAAAACTTTATTCATCACATACTTCTGGAACATAAAACGTGTTGGTATCCAATCAGCCTCGTGGACAAAGTATGCAGAACCAAACAAAGCCATAGTTTCAATAATTAATCACCATGCATGAATACATCATTATTTTTCATTATTCATCGTCAACACTCATAGTAAACTGGACATTTTATTAAGTATTTTTCTAATTTCCATCGTCTTTGTATCTTCTGTGTGTGTGTGTGTTTGCTTGGCTTTGTTTTCAGACAGTTTCGTTATGTGGGCTACAGGCAGCTGGCTAGGTGGTGCTGGGGATGGCTCGACAAGGACATCAGAGTGATTCTGCCAGCATGTGCAGTACACAAGCTTCTGGGCACATTATCACTTGCCCTGGCCAACAACGAGTTGGATACAGGGATAGGCTGTAATGTAGAAAGTATGCATGCATGAAAAAACCTTTCCAGTTTTGTAAAGTTTGTTTTTAGAAATAAAACAGTGTTCACTTGTCTTCAACTAGCTTCTTTACAAAGATACCAAGTGAAAACAAAAGTAACAGACCAAAACCTATGCTAGTCGTGTAGTTATAGCCAGGAAAGCTATTTACTGGAAATATAAATATTTCAACATTGCATTGGAATTAATACACGTAAGCCTTTATTTACTTTACTCGTCTTTATTATGAAGGTATTGAACATATGAAGACATGCAAGAAGCAACATTACAAGACAGCGCTACACGCAGCAACACTTCACCCAGCGACACTACACCCAGCGACACTTCACCCAGCAACACTGCACCCAGCGACACTACACCCAGCGACACTTCACCCAGTGACACTGCACCCAGTGACACTACACCCAGCGACACTTCACCCAGCGATACTGCACCCAGCGACACTACACCCAGCGACACTACACCCAGCGACACTACACCCAGTGACACTGCACCCAGCGACACTACACCCAGCGACACTTCACCCAGCGACACTACACCCAGCGACACTTCACCCAGCGATACTGCACCCAGCGACACTATACCCAGCAACACTACACGCAGCGACACTTCACCCAGTGACACTACACCCAGCGACACTACACCCAGCGACACTACACCCAGCGACACTACACCCAGTGACACTACACCCAGCGACACTTCACCCAGCGACACTGCACCCAGCAATACTACACACAGCGACACTGCACCCAGCGACACTACACCCAGCGACACTTCACCAAACGACACTACACCCAGTGAACGTGCACGCAGCGACACTTCACCCAGCGACACTACACCCAGCGACACTTCACCCAGCAACACTGCACCCAGCGACACTTCACCCAGCGACACTACACGCAGCGACACTTCACCCAGTGACACTACACCCAGCGACACTACACCCAGCGACACTGCACCCAGCGACACTATACCCAGCGACATTACACCCAGTGACACTACACGCAGCAACACTTCACCCAGCGACACTACACCCAGCGACACTACATGCAGCGACACTTCACCCAGTGACACTACACCCAGCGACACTTCACCCAGCAACACTACACCCAGCGACACTACACCCAGCGACACTACACCCAGCGACACTACACCCAGTGACACTACACCCAGCGACACTTCACCCAGCGACACTGCACCCAGCAATACTACACACAGCGACACTGCACCCAGCGACACTACACCCAGCGACACTTCACCAAGCGACACTACACCCAGCGAACGTGCACGCAGCGACACTTCACCCAGCGACACTACACCCAGCGACACTTCACCCAGCAACACTGCACCCAGCGACACTACACCCAGCGACATTACACGCAACGACACTACACCCAGCGACACTGCACCCAGCGACACTACACCCAGCGACACTACACCCAGCGACACTTCACCCAGCAACACTGCACCCAGCGACACTACACCCAGCGACATTACACGCAGCGACATTACACGCAGCGACACTACACCCAGCGACACTGCACCCAACGACACTACACCCAGCGACACTTCACCCAGCGACACTGCACCCAGCAATACTACACACAGCGACACTGCACCCAGCGACACTACACCCAGCGACACTTCACCAAGCGACACTACACCCAGCGAACGTGCACGCAGCGACACTTCACCCAGCGACACTACACCCAGCGACACTTCACCCAGCAACACTGCACCCAGCGACACTACACCCAGCGACATTACACGCAACGACACTGCACCCAGCGACACTACACCCAGCGACATTACACGCAGCGACACTACACCCAGCGACACTGCACCCAGCGACACTACACGCAGCGACACTGCACCCAGCGACACTACACCCAGCGACATTACACGCAGCGACACTACACCCAGCGACACTACACCCAGCGACACTTCACCCAGCGACACTACACGCAGCGACACTACACGCAGCGACACTACATCCAGCGACACTACACCCAGCGACACTGCACCCAGCTAGATATATGTAAGGTTACTGCCTTCTCAACAGCAAAAATCATACTACACAGTTTAGCCAAATAATAGGCTATTCATTTTAAACATGCATGAAGCAATAGCATGAAGCAATAGCATGAATAAATAGGATGAAGCAATAGTATGAAGCAAAACCATGAGAGCACCACACCACGTGACCAGTTATGTATTGAGTTGACGTCTAATGCAATACATAGACCAACTAGAAGAGCCCATCTCCACATAAATCATGTCAGTAGGCAGGAATATTAACAAGACACTCATCACAACAAAGCAGAACATACAGAGTTAAGAGGTACTGGTTTTAGCACCTCCACCTGGAACATGTCTAGCATAGCTACTAAACTGTTCTCTCGCAACAGCTCTACATCCTTCATCGCTTCTGAGAATGGTGGTAGCACCTCATAACCGCGTAATGATTCTGCGAGGGCTGCCTTGCTTTCTGCAATTCGCCTCAGCACAGCAGAAATCATGTCGTGCCCATACACTGCAAAATAAAAACAATTCTTAACTAACATTTAACAAACTTGCCTGTGTAATATGTACTTTATCTGAAGTTCCAACATCTGGCGATTCCTCATCAAGTTGACTCTCTTCGCCTCTACCTGTTGACTTGAAATTGGTTATTGTACTGGTGGTGGTCTGTTTACTCGAGACTGGTTATTGTACTGGTGGTGGTCTGTTGACTCGAGATTGGTTATTGTACTGGTGGTGGTCTGTTGATTCGAGACTGGTTATTGTATTGGTGGTGGTCTGTTGACTTGAGACTGGTTATTGTACTGGTGGTGGTCTGTTGATTCGAGACTGGTTATTGTATTGGTGGTGGTCTGTTGACTCGAGACTGGTTATTGTACTGGTGGTGGTCTGTTGACTCGAGACTGGTTATTGTATTGGTGGTGGTATGTTGATTCGAGACTGGTTATTGTACTGGTGGTGGTCTGGTGATTCGAGACTGGTTATTGTATTGGTGGTGGTCTGTTGACTTGAGATTGGTTATTGTACAGGTGGTGGTCTGCTTTTTGTCTTCAAGTCTCTGGACAACGTAACATTGCGAATGTTTAAATTTGTTAAAAATCACAACGTTGGGATTGTACATTTTATTTCGAACATATGCACACTATAAACATTCTGAAATGCAACAGCAATCTACCAAAATGATTAAATGAACACCAGCTAGACAAGGTTAGTGGGTTCAGCCTACTGTTGCAATTCCAATTGACGACCATGTTAACGTTTTGCACGATTATAAGAAAACGGGACCGTCAAAAATTCTTAAACTTCTTACCTGCCGTTCCCATCATCTCATTGAAATGCTTGTCGAGTTTAGTCAAAATCTCCTACTTCTAACTCATTTAAAATGCCTGAACGTGCCATGCCCGTCAATTTTTTTTACCAATTTCTGCATGAATTACTACGCACAAGTGCCTTGTGGCGAAAAAATTTACAAAAATCCTTCCGCCTATTGAAATCATCTAAAAATCAACAGTTACATTGCCAACATGTTCTACGAGCAAACTTGCCAATGTGCCTGGCTCAAATGCAGTTATGACAGATGATGTGATTTTTTTTAAATAACACATCTAAAATTACTGTGCACTACATTCGTGTAACACACCAGGAAGTCTAACTGAGGCATGATCCCTGGTGGGCGACTGCACATACTCATTTAGACAGACATCTTACAGCCACATTCCAACATCTACTTGGTAAACATGTGCTGGACCCGGTTAATGGTCTTCTTGGCCTACTGAGTCTGAGAACTGACACTGACAGGCTAGGCTAGGGCCTAGGCTTAGGACTAGGTATGCATGACTTTGGCTATAACTGTCATGTCATAGACTGATGGCACCGTATCGTCATTCTGTAAAACATTTTTGATAAACCCCAACTGATGTTGAATAGAGCGGTCAAAATCAGATCGAAGAAAGTGGGCGGAACACAAGTCACAATATCGAGTGCGCCGACGGCTCTGTCCAGTCAGCTCGTTTCACGCGAACGAAACGATTAAAAAAGCACATCTTTTGCTATCCTTCATAGGAAATTTATGTAGGCTTACTGTCTCCGATGTTTGATTGGAACATCCACCCGCAACACAGATTCTAGGCATGTTTTGACGCAACTATCAGTGCGCTCAACAATGTTTACAATGCGGCAGTCTATGTTGAGTTCCCGCTACGACGTCACGCGACCGGAAACACCCGAAGCTTGCCGAATGGTTTGCTGTGTGCGGCGGATCTCAAACTGTGATCTTAATTACCGCCTTGTTAATGATAGAATGAGGAGGTAATGTGACTGTCAAAAATGACAACTGATATGTAAATGATTTATTCTATGCGGTAAAACCGTGACTTTAAAATGGTTGGGCTTGTACTTGAAGGAGCTTGTACTTGAAGGAGCTTGTACTTGAAGGACCTTGTACTTGCAGGAGCTTGTACTTGAAGGAGCTTGTACTTGAAGGAGCTTGTACTTGAAGGAGCTTGTACTTGAAGGAGCTTGTACTTCAAGGAGCTTGTACTTGAAGGAGCTTGTACTTGAAGGATCTTGTACTTCAAGGAGCTTGTACTTCAAGGAGCTTGTACTTCAAGGAGCTTGTACTTGAATGAGCTTGTACTTCAAGGAGCTTGTACTTCAAGGAGCTTGTACTTCAAGGAGCTTGTGCTTCAAGGAGCCATTGGCATCTCGGAGAAACGTCCCTCCGCCTATGGGCCACCTGGGCCAGTGTGAAAGGCTCATCTGGGCACATAACACAGCCACCTTGGCCAGTGACAGGGCCACTTGGGCCATTGACAAGGCCACTTGGGCTAGAGAGAGGGCCGACAGGCCAGTGAAGAAGCCACTTTGGTGTTTAACAGGAACACCGCCAGTATTGTTGGGACGGTGAACATGCTTGCATTTGTGTCGGAGACCTAAGTTCTGTCGGAGACCTACAGTTGTGTCGGAGACCTACAGTTGTGTCGGAGACCTACAGTTGTGTCGAAGACCTACAGTTGTGTCGGGTACATACAGTTGTGTCGGAGACCTACAGTTGTGTCGGGTACATACAGTTGTGTCGGAGACCTACAGTTGTGTCGGAGACCTACAGTTGTGTCGGAAACCTACAGTTGTGTCGAAGACCTACAGTTGTGTCGGGTACATACAATTGTGTCGAAGACCTACAGTTGTGTCGGGTACATACAATTGTGTCGAAGACCTACAGTTATGTCGGGTACATACAGTTGTGTCAGAGACCTACAGTTGTGTCGGAGACCTACAGTTGTGTCGGAGACCTACAGTTATGTCGGAAACCTACAGTTGTGTCGAAGACCTACAGTTGTGTCGGGTACATACAGTTGTGTCGGAGACCTACAGTTGTGTCGGAGACCTACAGTTCTGTCGGATACCTACAGTTGTGTCGGGTACATACAGTTGTGTCAGAGACCTACAGTTGTGTCGGGTACATACAGTTGTGTCGGAGACCTACAGTTGTGTCGAAGACCTACAGTTGTGTCGGGTACATACAGTTGTGTCGGAGACCTACAGTTGTGTCGGAGACCTACCACTTGATCCGCTCAAAGTTCAAACATCCACCAATGTATGAAGAATGTGCACATTATGGAATGTGCACATTGTGGAATGTGCAGCTTAAAGCCCAACTATTTCGTTATATGAGATTGTTGACTTAGTAACTACAAATGGCAGGATTGTAGTTGCAACATTATACGATATTATTTATATATGCAATATTGTTTAAAATCGCTTGTAACAATACATAATGATAACGTTACTGCAGCTTTCTCTGTCTCAGTATGTCCTTTACTCGTCGCCAGTTGACCTCGACCAGCAAGTGACGACCACAAAAGCAGAAATAAATTACAGCCATATTACATTCAACACGAGTTTTTGGACCTTTGAACGTTCTATAGTAGTCTGGAGATCAGGACATATGGGACAGATACACACAACTCCCCTCCCCCCCTCCCCCCACCACCCCCCACCACCCCCCACCACCCCTGGATCTCGACTGTGTAATTCTGCATTTATTCTCAGCATGACACCGATGACGGAAGTTGGGTGTCTTCTTACTGCGGGACCGGGTCGTATGTTGCCCGTTTCCTCGTTATGCTAAACGCTGCTCGTCATAGAGCCGAACGATGTGTGGACCACCAGTTGTACACAACCGATAGTTTCAGTCTAGTGTGAATCGTGTATCGACATACCTGAAGGTTGCGGCCCGGACAGAGAAGGCGTAGACTTTACTGGATGTGTAGGCAGTGTACTAGGCTACTCACCACATTGCACCGATTGTGAGAGGCAGCCGCCCCAACTGCCTGATGATAAAGAGTAGTGTGCGCTCTCGTGCACGCATGCACGCATGCACGCGCGACCTTGTACAAGTTGCACCAAGACAGCTGGCACACACACCCAGGCCAGCAATGACGTCACTGCTTCGTTCGGCGGGCGACACCTGCTGCCTCGACCGCCTCTGCTCTGGGGTGTTGCGCTGATATAGTCATTATACAATACAATATAAAATACTTATATTGCGCTAAAATCCTCAGGAAACCCAAGCTCGCAGTGCACCAAAACCAAAAAAGGTTAAACAGTTCCTAATCGATAAGCAGTTGCAGTTGTAAACAGTTGGATTATGACGAAAGTGTTCAAACGTGGGTCATATTATCACTGACTGTATTCGTATTATCACCGTGTGTATTCATTGTGTCAATGAGTGTATCCATATTGTCACTGAGTGTATTCACATCGTTACTGGTGTATTCACATTGCTATTAAATGTATTTAAATTGCTAATAAATTAAGTGTATTCACATTATTACCGAGTGTACTCACATTGTTATTGAGTGTGTTCACATTGTTACCGAGTGTGTTCACATTGTTACCGAGTGTATTCACATTGTTACCGAGTGTATTCACATTGTTACCTAGTGTATTCACATTGTTACATAGTGTATTCACATTGTTACCAAGTATGTTCACATTGTTACCGAGTGTGTTCAAATTGTTACCGAGTGTATTACATTGTTACCGAGTATATTACATTGTTACCGAGTATATTACATTGTTACCGAGTGTGTTCACATTGTTACCGAGCGTATTCACATTGTTACCGAGTGTATTACATTGTTACCGAGTGTATTCACATTGTTACCGAGTATGTTCACATTGTTACCGAGTGTATTCACATTGTTACCGAGTGTGTTCACATTGTTACCGAGTGTGTTCACATTGTTACCGAGTGTGTTCACATTGTTACCGAGTGTACTCACATTGTTACCGAGTATATTCACATTGTTACCGAGTGTATTCACATTGTTACCTAGTGTATTCACATTGTTACCTAGTGTATTCACATTGTTACCAAGTATGTTCACATTGTTACCGAGTGTATTCAAATTGTTACCGAGTGTATTAACATTGTTACCTAGTGTATTCACATTGTTACTGAATGTATTGACATTGTTACCGAGTGTATTAAATTGTTACCGAGTATATTACATTGTTACCGAGTGTGTTCACTTTTTTACCGAGTGTGTTCACATTGTTACCGAGTGTACTCACATTGTTACCGAGTATATTCACATTGTTACCGGGTGTATTCACATTGTTACCTAGTGTATTCACATTGTTACCTAGTGTATTCACATTGTTACCAAGTATGTTCACATTGTCACCGAGTATGTTCACATTGTCACCGAGTGTGTTCACATTGTTACCGAGTGTATTAAATTGTTACCGAGTATATTACATTGTTACCGAGTGTGTTCACTTTGTTACCGAGTGTGTTCACATTGTTACCGAGTGTGTTCGCATTGTTACCGAGTGTGTTCACATTGTTACCGAGTGTATTCACATTGTTACCGAGTGTATTCACATTGTTACCGAGTGTATTCACATTATTACCTAGTGTATTCACATTGTTACCTAGTGTATTCACAATGTTACCGAGTATGTTCACATTGTTACCGAGTGTATTCAAATTGTTACCGAGTGTATTCACATTGTTACCGAGTGTATTCACATTGTTACCGAGTGTATTCACATTGTTACCGAATGTATTGACATTGTTACCGAGTGTATTCACATTGTTACCGAGTGTATTCACATTGTTACCGAATGTATTGACATTGTTACCGAGTGTATTCACATTGTTACCTAGTGTATTCACATTGTTACCGAATGTATTGACATTGTTACCGAGTGTATTCACATTGTTACCGAGTGTATTCACATTGTTACCTAGTGTATTCACATTGTTACCGAGTGTATTCACATTGTTACCGAGTATGTTCACATTGTTACCGAGTGTATTCACATTGTTACCGAGTGTATTCACATTGTTACCGAATGTATTGACATTGTTACCGAGTGTATTCACATTGTTACCGAGTGTATTCACGTTGTTAAAGAGTATATTCTCATTATTGTTGAGTGTATTCACAAATGGGTCAACGTTTCTAGACAACCTATTTCATATTATTGAAGTGTCTCTCTCCATACGGTACATAGATACGTGTGGCTATGCAACAGAACGCTGGTTTGTAAGAATAGCCGACGCACTATCCACATTTTCCTCTGTTTCACTTAAAGTTACACCAGTGCCCGAGGCTGGCCGGCTGTGCTGCTTACTATCAACCACGCGCTTATTTCTGTCAAACTAACTAGGTGTGACAGCAACGAGAATATTCTGTCCGTCACTTTCAATTCCTGGTTTATCATGGTGCCGTGGTTTATTCGCCGAATGCCCGTGATACCTCGCGGTATGAGCGTCGCGCGGCACGATATTGCGTCGAGTTTACTTAGCACTCTATCACGTCCGCTGGCACCGTCGATTGCACAATCTAACAGTTCCTGGTACGCGGCGTTATTATCCACGTCACTTTTTTCAGTCTCTTTGACTATTTCTGAATCCGATAACCAACATTCAGCGCACGGAAGCGTGTTGCACAATATCGCAAATATGCTATGAATGTTGCTAGATAGATCACCAAGCGGCAAGCGACAACAAACCGGATTACTTTGTGAAATTAGTATTGCTTAACGCTGATGTTAAGATGCTGTTTTGTGTTTATACGTTTTGAAATTCCTTAGGCCCTCGACAGGTTCCCTCAAATTTGGCAATTTATGTTTTCATTGGTTACGTTCCTCGTAGTGTGCCTCGACGTTCCTCGTGGTGTGCCTCGACATTCCTCGTCGTGTGCCTCGACGTTCCTCGTCGTGTGCCTCGACGTTCCTCGTCGTGTGCCTCGACGTTCCTCGTGGTGTGCCTCGACGTTCCTCGTCGTGTGCCTCGACGTTCCTCGTCGTGTGCCTCGACGTTCCTCGTCGTGTGCCTCGACGTTCCTCGTCGTGTGCCTCGACGTTCCTCGTGGTGTGCCTCGACGTTCCTCGTCGTGTGCCTCGACGTTCCTCGTCGTGTGCCTCGACGTTCCTCGTGGTGTGCCTCGACGTTCCTCGTGGTGTGCCTCGACGTTCCTCGTCGTGTGCCTCGACGTTCCTCGTCGTGTGCCTCGACGTTCCTCGTCGTGTGCCTCGACGTTCCTCGTCGTGTGCCTCGACGTTCCTCGTCGTGTGCCTCGACGTTCCTCGTCGTGTGCCTCGACGTTCCTCGTCGTGTGCACCGACGTTCCTCGTGGTGTGCCTCGACGTTCCTCGTGGTGTGCATCGACGTTCCTCGTCGTGTGCCTCGATTTTCCTTGTCGTGTGCCTCGACGTTCCTCGTCGTGTGCCTCGACGTTCCTCGTGGTGTGCATCGACGTTCCTCGTCGTGTGCTTCGACGTTCCTCGTGGTGTGCCTCGACGTTCCTCGTGGTGTGCATCGACGTTCTTCGTCGTGTGCCTCGTTTTATTGAGACCCTTTCTGTTTGAACCCTCAGAAATAGGTTTACTGTTTCCTGTCACGATTTGTCACGAACTGAACAAACTAACCTAGCGTGACCAAACATGTGAACAAATTACTTGAGATCTGTTAACGTCGCTGTGGTATCAGGTCGGAAGGGGATATTGTTCCACGAAACATGTGTCTCAGCGCTGTGGATGGGCCGGCTATTCTAGCGTAGCTCGATATGTGCCACACCTACACGCCTCGCCGAGTGCTATGGATAGTTTTTCAACGAAGAACTAAAAATATTAAGTGTAGTAATTCTGGAATGCTATTACTTTCACTGCAATTAATGCATTAAGAGTAGGGTAAATAATTTATCACGTTTCCGGAGTAAGCCTATATTACTATACGACGTGAGATATTCGACAGCTGTGAAATGGGGCCACATAAAATGCGCTATTGTGGGCCGAAAGCACACAACAATCTGCCCAGACTCCATCACTGTGGGTGGGTTTGAGGGGGATGGATGGGGAGAGGGAGGGAGACGTGGATGGGGAAGGGAGACGGAAACGGAGAGCGATATGGAGTGCAGGAGCGGGACGGGATTGTGAGATGGGGAGTGGTGGGAGAGGGGAAGGAGAGGGAGAGGGGAGGGGAGTGTGATAGGGGGAGAAGTAGAGAGAAAGGAAGTGTAGAAATCATATATACATAAAACAATAAGTAAAACAGCTCGTAAAGTGAGATGCAATTCTGGGGAACAGCGACGCATCATCCGGTAATCAGAGGTGTCTTCGGTGCAAGACGTCTTAGCGTCAATAAATGCGTGGAGTTTTTTGCCAATTTGAATAAAAAACGTAACGCGCCATTTGAGTGAGAATGTCTCCTCCGATAATCATAGTTTATGATTATGTAAGTTTCAATCATGCGCTGTCGTGTTGGTCAAAGTAACAAGCTCGCACGGCATTGTGACAGTGGGCTAGGCGAGACGAAGAAGGTTGAACTGGGCGGTAGGTCGTAGGTGGGAACGTTGCTGGTGTATTCTTCTGGTGAGATATTAAAATGAGTACAAATAAATGCTTCACCAATGTGTAGAAAAGAAAGGGTGTTGAGAAACAAGACTAGTAGTTTAGTGGGGTATTAGGCTACCACCTGCAAACACGTGGGACCAGGGGGTTATTATTACTTTTGTATATATCAAATGGTAAATACTCTAGCTAGTATTGTAGAAGGTGTACAGTCTGCACACACGTATTTTTTCCCTCGTGTTTTATATACTGTGACTTTATCTAACAGTTGTATGCTGTAACTATATCTAACAGCAACAAGGGTTTTTGGTACATTACTGTCTTTTGACAGTTTTTAAACTAAATTTACGAACTAATGTGATTATTATATATGTATTGTACACTAAAGTGTAATACATACCAACATGTGTGGTACAGGAATCAATAATCTGCATGTACCTGGCTGTGTACAAGATGTGGTAAACACTGTATATACTACGTCTACATGTGCACAGCGGCAATCCATGTTCGTTAATAAATTGGATTGCTCCTTATCAACCTACACAGCGGCAATCCATGTTCGTTAATAAATTGGATTGCTCCTTACCAACCTACACAGCGGCATTCCATGTTAGTTAATAAATTGGATTGCTCCTTACCAACCTACACAGCGGCAATCCATGTTCGTTAATAAATTGGATTGCTCCTTACCAACCTACACAGCGGCAATCCATGTTAATGAATAAATTGGATAGCTCCTTATCAACCTATACAGCGGCAATCCATGTTCGTTAATAAATTGGATTGCTCCTTACCAACCTACACAGCGGCAATCCATGTTCGTTAATAAATTGGATTGCTCCTTACCAACCTACACAGCGGCAATCCATGTTCGTTAATAAATTGGATTGCTCCTTACCAACCTACACAGCGGCAATCCATGTTAGTTAATAAATTGGATTGCTCCTTATCAACCTATACAGCGGCAATCCATGTTCGTTAATAAATTGGATTGCTCCTTACCAACCTACACAGCGGCAATCCATGTTCGTTAATAAATTGGATTGCTCCTTACCAACCTACGCAATAGTTGGTGTATCTCAATGCAAACAGAGAAAGGGCATAAACATGTCCTTAACACAGATGTAACACATGCACAGGGGATAACGGGGTAACGGGGTACAGAGCGGAGGAAGCACGCGATACAAGACTAGTATAATGACAGATAACTCGCCGGCAGTGACAGTCTAAGCAAACAAGACGATGCTTGGCGCGAGTCAGTGAAGTGTGACCATTGCTGCCACCAGGCGCTCTTTGACGGACTCAAGAATGATTGCCCCCGATTACAGGGCGCTGCTCCTTGCGAAAACACCCCGTGTCAAGCAAACGTAAGACGGATTTAATAATGGAAAAACAACATAGTAATTGAGAGAAGAAATAACCTCCTGGAACCACCTGGAGTGCGAGTCTGGCGGCATTGTCAGACTGTCTGAGACTCAGCAGGGCGGCAGAGAACGCATTCACTCATTGCAAGCGGAGCTAGACGTATGACAGGGAGTATTTGCATAGTTGTGCAAAATGTTGTTCTTGAATCATTATATTTGCCACGGGTGGCAACCCCTGCAGCGAAGTAGTTAACTAAGATATAAAAAAGTAAAAAGACTGAAAATGAATTAATTCAAAACAAATACAATGTCAGTATAATATGTTTTTTTACGATAATGACCCGAGCAGTGTGGTCTTGGTTGACGATTTAGTGATGCAACCAACGAACGAACCCAAAAAAAAGAATCGACAGTAGCGGTTACACGCTAAGGCCCGAATGTAGGGATAGCAGTAACGTAGCAGTAACGTAGCAGTAGGGTAGAGCTTGTCGCCTCGTGGCCATGACGAAAGCTATCGTCATCGAGCCCCAGGATGCCGCCGACTACGTCATCGTTGCTCATTCTGCGGGGAGACTTGATACTAGCACGGACATATTCACTGACGCCTACTGAAACATGAGTCTTTACAGTAATATCAAGAAGACTGGTGTCGTGAACCAAACTACACCAGGCATCGAAGCTGCCTTTCCCGAACTCAAAGTCTCCGGAGGAACTGTTGAAGTTGTCGGGCACTTCTCGTACGTCGGGAGTCACTACTCCAAAAATGTAACCATCGAAGATGAAACCCAGCACCGAATCTGCTGTGCCAGTATCTGCTTTAAGGAGCAGCGTCGCCACCGCCGAGTCTTTGACGACTAAAGCATCATGGGGGAGACCAGGGTCCTACAAACCCTACTGAATGGGAGTGAGGCCTGGGTCAAAGCTGCCATCAAAGACCCTGAAGATATTCCACCAATGCCGTCTTCAGAAGATGCTTCACTTCCAGCGGGAAGACCGCCGCATCAACGCGAGCGTCCTTACTGAGGCGAGCGTCCTTACTGAGGCGAGAGTGCTTACTGAGGCGAGCGTGCTTACTGAGGCGAGCGTGCTTACTGAGGCGAGCGTGCTTACTGAGGCGAGCGTGCTTACTGAGGCGAGCGTGCTTACTGAGGCGAGCGTCCTTACTGAGGCGAGCGTGCTTACTGAGGCGAGCGTGCTTACTGAGGCGAGCGTGCTTACTGAGGCGAGCGTCCTTACTGAGGCTAAGACAACCAACCAGCATCGATGCAATGATTGTCAAGAATCAGTTCCCCTGGATAGACCATTGCATCAGAAAACCCGACTTCCGCCTCTTCGACAAGTCATCTTCTCCCAGTGGAGACGTGGTCACAGAACTCGTGACAGCCAGAGAAAGCGCTTCAACGACGCGTAGGCCAGATACACGTCACTAACTTGGAGGACCTGGCCGCCGACTGCCCACTTTGGGAGGACCTGGCCGCCGACTGCCCACTTTGGGAGGACCTGGCCGCCGACTGCCCACTTTGGGAGGACCTGGCCGCCGACTGCCCACTTTGGGAGGACCTGGCCGCCGACTGCCCACTTTGGGAGGACCTGGCCGCCGACTGCCCACTTTGGGAGGACCTGGCCGCCGACTGCCCACTTTGGGAGGACCTGGCCGCCGACTGCCCACTTTGGGAGGACCTGGCCGCCGACTGCCCACTTTGGGAGGACCTGGCCGCCGACTGCCCACTTTGGGAGGACCTGGCCGCCGACTGCCCACTTTGGGAGGACCTGGCCGCCGACTGCCCACTTTGGGAGGACCTGGCCGCCGACTGCCCACGTTGGCGCCGCGCGATCCACAGTGGCAACGGCCTGCTTCGAGTCGGACCGTCTTTTGAATGACGCGGCGAAGCGGCAGAGAAGAGAAGAGTTATAAGGCAATTAACCAAGACCTGCAAACACTGATTCCAATAGGAAACTCCTGTCTCCTGTCTCCATTGCCATAATATCTGCAGACAAAGAATCTGGTTCGTGAATCACCTCAGGACCCCCGCCGTCCAGCTTCCCTATGTCTCTGAGCCCGATGGACGATGCCGCTGATTATGAATCTGCCCAGTTATTGACCTACATCTTCTTCCCATATCTCATCCCCGTAGACAGGGTAACGCAACCAACAATCGAACGTTGATTGCTAGACGTCTTCCAGTGGTTCGGTGGACCACCAATGTCGAGTCTGCATCGCAGCCACCGTCCCGTTTCATTGTCTGTCTTCCCCCGTAAGTCATCCCTGCAGCTGGAAGTGTAACCAACGTCGCTACCTGTGACGTCAAACTTCCGTCGCGGATTTCAAACGAAAATCGTTAACGCCAAATGCCGTAAAATCACAACGCGTCAACGGCATCGGTAGTTGATTGTTTGCTGTAAATTCTCACAATGCTATTATTACTAACATCCCCGGAGTGACATCGTCAGAGTGACATCCCCGGAGTGACATCGTCAGACTTTAGGAGTCTTCAAAATATTGTATTTTGTGCAGATGTAAGCGACCCTCTAGACCCTAAAGAGCGAAAGGGAGCCGTGTTACGTGATAAATTGGCCGCGCTGATTCGCACCTATGTATCATTTGATTTGCACTTATATCATTATACACGAGATTCGACCATATATACGAAAGAAGTCTAGCGATGTCGCCGCCCAAAATCGACTCAAAAATATTTTCTCGAAAAAATGTTATGGAATGATTCCGTGTATATATAATTAGCATTCTGTCCTTTTCTGTTGTGCCCCTATTTAAATTGGCCACGGAACGTGTTGTGGTTGTTCCGTGTGCAGCAAATAGCGCACGACACCCTGGCAAAGGCGTTCATTTTGTTTCGTTAAAATGCCATCAAGGGTGCGATTTTACTAGAGAAAGCGGTCGACAAGAACACAGTAAAATCGCTCAAGCGTTCGATTGGCCTCACGACCATCGACACTCGTTGGAAGATTAGTGGGCCTACTCGTTAGAAGAGTAGTGGGTCTACTCGTTAGAAGAGTAGTGGGTCTACTCGTTAGAAGAGTAGTGGGTCTATTCGTTGGAAGATTAGTGGGCCTACTCGTTGGAAGATTAGTGGGTCTACTCGTTGGAAGATTAGTGGGTCTACTCGTTGGAAGATTAGTGGGTCTACTCGTTAGAAGAGTAGTGGGCCTACTCGTTAGAAGAGTAGTGCGCCTACTCGTTAGAAGATTAGTGGGCCTACTCGTTGGAAGATTAGTGGGTCTACTCGTTAGAAGATTAGTGGGTCTACTCGTTAGAAGATTAGTGGGTCTACTCGTTGCAAGATTAGTGGGTCTACTCGTTAGAAGATTAGTGGGCCTACTCGTTAGAAGAGTAGTGGGCCTACTCGTTAGAAGAGTAGTGGGTCTACTCGTTGGAAGATTAGTGGGCCTACTCGTTGGAAGATTAGTGGGCCTACTCGTTAGAAGAGTAGTGGGCCTACTCGTTAGAAGAGTAGTGGGCCTACTCGTTAGAAGATTAGTGGGTCTACTCGTAGCAAGATTAGTGGGTCTACTCGTTAGAAGATTAGTGGGCCTACTCGTTAGAAGAGTAGTGGGCCTACTCGTTAGAAGAGAAGTGGGCCTACTCGTTGGAAGATTAGTGGGCCTACTCGTTAGAAGAGTAGTAGGCCTACTCGTTAGAAGAGTAGTGGGTCTACTCGTTGGAAGATTAGTGGGCCTACTCGTTGGAAGATTAGTGGGTCTACTCGTTGGAAGAGTAGTGGGCCTACTCGTTTGAAGAGTAGTAGGCCTACTCGTTGGAAGAGTAGTGGGCCTACTCGTTGGAAGATTAGTGGGCCTACTCGTTGGAAGATTAGTGGGTCTACTCGTTGGAAGATTAGTGGGTCTACTCGTTAGAAGAGTAGTGGGTCTACTCGTTGGAAGATTAGTGGGTCTACTCGTTGCAAAATTAATGGGTCTACTCGCTAGAAGATTAGTGGGTCTACTCGATGGAAGATTAGTGGGCCTACTCGTTGGACGATTAGTGGGTCTACTCGTTAGAAGAGTAGTGGGTCTACTCGTTGGAAGATTAGTGGGTCTACTCGTTGGAAGATTAGTGGGTCTACTCGTTGGAAGATTAGTGGGCCTACTCGTTGCAAGATTAGTGGGTCTACTCGTTAGAAGATTAGTGGGTCTACTCGTTGGAAGATTAGTGGGTCTACTCGTTGGAAGAGTAGTGGGCCTACTCGTTGCAAGATTAGTGGGCCTACTCGTTGGAAGAGTAGTGGGCCTACTCGTTGGAAGATTAGTGGGTCTACTCGTTAGAAGAGTAGTGGGTCTACTCGTTAGAAGATTAGTGGGTCTACTCGTTGGAAGATTAGTGGGTCTACTCGTTAGAAGATTAGTGGGTCTACTCGTTGGAAGATTAGTGGGTCTACTCGTTGGAACATTAGTGGGCCTACTCGTTGCAAGATTAGTGGGCCTACTCGTTGGAAGAGTAGTGGGCCTACTCGTTGGAAGATTAGTGGGCCTACTCGTTGGAAGATTAGTGGGTCTACTCTTTAGAAGAGTAGTGGGCCTACTCGTTTGAAGAGTAGTGGGCCTACTCGTTGGAAGATTAGCGGGCCTATTCGTTGAAAGATTAGTGGGTCTACTCGTTGGAAGATTAGTGTGTCTACTCGTTAGAAGAGTAGTGGGCCTACTCGTTGGAAGATTAGTGGGCCTACTCGTTAGAAGAGTAGTAGGCCTACTCGTTAGAAGAGTAGTGGGCCTACTCGTTGGAAGATTAGTGGGTCTACTCGTTAGAAGAGTAGTGGGCCTACTCGTTGGAAGATTAGTGGGTCTACTCGTTGGAAGAGTAGTGGGCCTACTCGTTGGAAGAGTAGTGGGCCTACTCGTTAGAAGAGTAGTAGGCCTACTCGTTAGAAGATTAGTGGGTCTACTCGTTGGAAGATTAGTGGGTCTACTCGTTAGAAGAGTAGTGGGCCTACTCGTTGGAAGATTAGTGGGTCTACTCGTTAGAAGAGTAGTAGGCCTACTCGTTAGAAGAGTAGTGGGCCTACTCGTTGGAAGATTAGTGGGCCTACTCGTTGGAAGATTAGTGGGTCTACTCGTTGGAAGATTAGTGGGTCTACTCGTTAGAAGAGTAGTGGGTCTACTCGTTGGAAGATTAGTGGGTCTACTCGTTGCAAAATTAATGGGTCTACTCGCTAGAAGATTAGTGGGTCTACTCGATGGAAGATTAGTGGGCCTACTCGTTGGACGATTAGTGGGTCTACTCGTTAGAAGAGTAGTGGGTCTACTCGTTGGAAGATTAGTGGGTCTACTCGTTGGAAGATTAGTGGGTCTACTCGTTGGAAGATTAGTGGGTCTACTCGTTGCAAGATTAGTGGGTCTACTCGTTGGAAGATTAGTGGGTCTACTCGTTGGAAGAGTAGTGGGTCTACTCGTTGGAAGATTAGTGGGTCTACTCGTTAGAAGATTAGTTGGTCTACTCGTTGGAAGATTAGTGGGTCACCTCGTTGGAAGATTAGTGGGTCTACTCGTTAGAAGAGTAGTGGGTCTACTCGTTGGAAGATTAGTGGGTCTACTCGTTGGAAGATTAGTGGGTCTACTCGTTAGAAGATTAGTGGGTCTACTCGTTGGAAGATTAGTGGGCCTACTCGTTAGAAGATTAGTGGGCCTACTCGGTGGAAGAGTATTGTGCCTACTCATTGGAAGATTAGTGGGCCAACTCGTTGGAAGATTAGTGGGCCTACTCGTTGGAAGATTAGTGTGCCTACTCATTGGAAGATTAGTGGCCTACTCGTTGGAAGATTAGTGTGCCTACTCATTGGAAGATTAGTGGGCCTACTCATTGGAAGATTAGTGGACCTACTCGTTGGAAGATTAGTGGGCCTACTCGTTGGAAGATTAGTGGGCCTACTCATTGGAAGATTAGTGGGCCTACTCATTGGAAGATTAGTGGACCTACTCGTTGGAAGATTAGTGGGCCTACTCGTTGGAAGATTAGTGGGCCTACTCGTTGGAAGATTAGTGGGCCTACTCGTTGGAAGATTAGTGGGCCTACTCGTTGGAAGATTAGTGGGCCTACTCGTTGGAAGATTAGTGGGCCTACTCGTTGGAAGATTAGTGGGCCTACTCGTTGGAAGATTAGTGGGCCTACTCGTTGGAAGATTAGTGGGCCTACTCGTTGGAAGAGTAGTGGGCCTACTCGTTGGAAGATTAGTGGGCCTACTCGTTGGAAGATTAGTGGGCCTACTCGTTGGAAGATTAGTGGGCCTACTCGTTGGAAGATTAGTGGGCCTACTCGTTGGAAGATTAGTGGGCCTACTCGTTGGAAGAGTAGTGGGCCTACTCGTTGGAAGAGTAGTGGGCCTACTCGTTGGAAGAGTAGTGGGCCTACTCGTTGGAAGAGTAGTGGGCCTACTCGTTGGAAGAGTAGTGGGTCTACTCGTTGGAAGATTAGTGGGCCTACTCGTTGGAAGAGTATTGGGCCTACTCGTTGGAAGAGTATTGGGCCTACTCGTTGCAAGATTAGTGGGTCTACTCGTTGGAAGATTAGTGGGTCTACTCGTTGCAAGATTAGTGGGCCTACTCGTTGGAAGAGTATTGGGCCTACTCGTTGCAAGATTAGTGGGTCTACTCGTTGCAAGAGTAGTGGGTCTACTCGTTGGAAGATTAGTGGGTCTACTCGTTGGAAGATTAGTGGGTCTACTCGTTGGAAGATTAGTGGGCCTACTCGTTGGAAGAGTAGTGGGCCTACTCGTTGCAAGATTAGTGGGCCTACTCGTTGGAAGAGTAGTGGGTCTACTCGTTGCAAGATTAGTGGGCCTACTCGTTGGAAGAGTAGTGGGCCTACTCGTTGGAAGAGTATTGGGCCTACTCATTGGAAGAGCAGTGGGTCTACGCGTTGGAAGAGTAGTGGGCCTACTCGTTGGAAGAGTAGTGGGTCTACTCGTTGGAAGATTAGTGGGCCTACTCGTTGGAAGAGTATTGGGCCTACTCGTTGGAAGAGTATTGGGCCTACTCGTTGGAAGATTAGTGGGTCTACTCGTTGGAAGATTAGTGGGTCTACTCGTTGGAAGATTAGTGGGTCTACTCGTTGCAAGATTAGTGGGTCTACTCGTTGCAAGATTAGTGGGCCTACTCGTTGGAAGAGTATTGGGCCTACTCGTTGCAAGATTAGTGGGTCTACTCGTTGCAAGATTAGTGGGTCTACTCATTGGAAGATTAGTGGGCCTACTCGTTGGAAGAGTATTGGGCCTACTCGTTGCAAGATTAGTGGGCCTACTCGTTGGAAGAGTAGTGGGTCTACTCGTTGGAAGATTAGTGGGCCTACTCGTTGGAAGAGTAGTGGGCCTACTCGTTGCAAGATTAGTGGGCCTACTCGTTGGAAGAGTAGTGGGCCTACTCGTTGGAAGAGTATTGGGCCTACTCATTGGAAGAGTAGTGGGTCTACTCGTTGGAAGAGTAGTGGGCCTACTCGTTGCAAGATTAGTGGGCCTACTCGTTGGAAGAGTATTGGGTCTACTCGTTGGAAGAGTATTGGGCCTACTCGTTGGAAGAGTAGTGGGTCTACTCGTTGGAAGAGTAGTGGGCCTACTCGTTGCAAGATTAGTGGGCCTACTCGTTGGAAGAGTAGTGGGCCTACTCGTTGGAAGAGTAGTGGGTCTACTCGTTGGAAGAGTATTGGGCCTACTCGTTGGAAGAGTAGTGGGCCTACTCGTTGGAAGAGTAGTGGGTCTACTCGTTGGAAGAGTATTGGGCCTACTCGTTGCAAGATTAGTGGGCCTACTCGTTGCAAGATTAGTGGGCCTACTCGTTGCACGGATCACGGGCCTAGTGGGTCTACTCGTTGGAAGAGTATTGGGCCTACTCGTTGCAAGATTAGTGGGCCTACTCGTTGCAAGATTAGTGGGCCTACTCGTTGCACGGATCACGGGCCTACTCGTTGCACGGATCACGGTTTTTTTTCAACTATTCGTAGTAATCACCCAGGAAACGTTAACAACGACCCTGTGACTTGTTTGCATTGAATGCGTTGTGTTGTAAACATTTGAGGCTCCCTAATGGGCTTGTACCGGTGACTGTTTTAGTTGTGCAGTGTCGTGTTTTCGTCGGTGGATGTAAATGTAATTGTAAACATGTCACTCAATCGAAGAAGTAAATGCTTGTAGCTTAGACTAACGACATGTTAGCCGTGGGCGAGGAGTTCCGTGTAGTTCGCCTGCCTTGTCGCCCAACATCCGGGGACTTTGTGGGGAACTTATTGACAAAGCCGGAATGTCCAACCGTGCGCGAAACGTCAGGAGAACTGTTTTTTCGAAGTTGATAAATAGGCCTACAGATGATCGCCCTGACATTTTCCTAAACATTCTTCAGTCACGTTTTCGTTGTATTCGTTGATTAAACTCAGCCATTCTGGTGTGTGCGAAAATATAGCAGGGGTGTTTTTATCAAGTCTGTCGAACGCTACGAAAGTGAAGGCCACATACCGAGCGGGGTCGATCTTCCGCCAGAGTTCACACGAAGATAGTCGTTCCTAATGAGCACCATCCACCGTATTTAAGTTGCTTATCTTGTGGCAACACATGCCGACTCAAGAGCTTGTGTCGTTTACTAATGGCATGGCACGCAATAGTTTAGTTTAATACTAGGAATGTGTCAATGAAGTATTTTAATAATACTAGCAATGTGTCAACGAAGTATAAGAATAATAGCTATGTGTCAACGAAGTATAATAATACTAGGAATGTGTCAATGAAGTATAATAATACTAGCAATGTGTCAATGAAGTATAATAATACTAGCAATGTGTCAACGAAGTATAATAATACTAGCAATGTGTCAACGAAGTGTAGTAATACTAGCAATGTGTCAATGAAGTAAATAATACTAGCAATGTGTCAATGAAGTGACGTCGGCATCTTCGTTTACGCTTAAAATAGGCGGGAAAGAGGAGGGACCGTGGTAAAATGAGAGTAGACATAGTATTAAACTTTAAAACATCTATAATGACCAGGAAACCGCGGGTGCAGACTTCGTACCACCACATGACCGATCACATGCATATTACGCCAGTCAAAGCTAATTATACGGATTGGGTGTAGAAAGTGTGAAATTCTGTGGAATGTGTATAGAATAGTTGTTGTGGTTCCCGCCACGCCGTGATTGTTGTGGTTCCGGCACGCCGTGATTGTTGTGGTTCCCGCCACGCCGTGATTGTTGTGGTTCCGCCACGCCGTGATTGTTGTGGTTCCGCCACGCCGTGATTATTGTGGTTCCGGCACGCCGTGATTGTTGTGGTTCCCGCCACGCCGTGATTGTTGTGGTTCCGCCACGCCGTGATTGTTGTGGTTCCCGCCACGCCGTGATTGTTGTGGTTCCCGCCACGCCGTGATTGTTGTGGTTCCGGCACGCCGTGATTGTTGTGGTTCCCGCCACGCCGTGATTGTTGTGGTTCCCGCCACGCCGTGATTGTTGTGGTTCCCGCCACGCCGTGATTGTTGCGGTTCCCGCCACGCCGTGATTGTTGTGGTTCCGGCACGCCGTGATTGTTGTGGTTCCGGCACGCCGTGATTGTTGTCGTTCCCGCCACGCCGTGATTGTTGTGGTTCCGCCACGCCGTGATTGTTGTGGTTCCGCCACGCCGTGATTGTTGTGGTTCCCGCCACGCCGTGATTGTTGAATGCCGCAGCCCTCGGCTGTCGGCAACAGGAGACATCTCGTCAATCGGTAATGACACGTGATGTTGTATACATTTCACACTGACAGACAGAAACAGCTACTATTACTAATATAAATCCACGACACCCTGGGAAAGGGGTGGGGGTGGAGGTGGGGGTGGAGGCGGGGGGGGGCGCCTAACCAAACGTATGGCAAGATCAGTGGCATATGGGAGGTTATGGAGGACTGTCACACTGTTTGTTCTTTTCCTGTTTTCTTATTTGTAAGAACAGTTCCCGGAGTTCTGTTGCCACTAAGCGTAATTGTAATATGTACTGTTTATATCGATATTAATAATATCGGGGACGCTTTATTCAAAATATGATACTTGGGTCGTTCAAAAAAGGTTCTCTCCTTAGACAACCTGCCCCGTACTGGAGTTGATTGTCACAGCGTGTGGGTTGTTTTGTCATGTGTTGTACGAATGGTTTTGTTGTTAGCCCTTTGAGAGCTCACAACCGGGCCTATTCGACTTGCCAATCTCTTCGCGTATATTACCCGGTGCTATATTACCCGGTGCTATATCACAAATATCAACATTTCAAAAGTTTATTCACGGCATGAAAAAACCGAGAGCACTTCACTAAGGCGCCAATGTGTAGGCGCGAAACTGAAATTTACAAATGATGGATTTAGGTGAACTAAACGCTCACCCCTATGACCCCAGTGGTAATCCCAGTGGTAATCCCGCACGGACCCGCCATCTAGCGGCAAAGATATAGGCACTGTGACAACCAACCCTTGTGATAACCAACCCCAATTTCCCTTATTTAGCTTGTGGCTTGCATTTTTTTTATAAAACGTTAATGTAATGTGCAGTCGTAGCTGGTGAACTCGTGTCAGCTGTGGCAATTCCTGAAAGATTAAAAGATTAAGTCAATTACAGGCGTTTTGGGGTTTAAATAGCAATCGTCGCATTTTCTACAAGGGAAGCGTCATCCGTTAATTAGACTACAAGGACAAAGAGGAGAGCAACAACATTCAAAACTGTATTAATTTTTTTATTTAACGGAATTTATTTGACTTTTTACTTAATATTATAGCTTTTCTAATATTGGATTGTAGCCTACAACAGAACCGTGTATTATTATTATTTGGGGACGTCTCTCAGTGACATGTTGCTGCGACAGTGGCGCCGGGCGTGTCGTCGACCAATGCAGGTGTGACGGTCGTGAATGGCACCCAATGCCAACTCGGCCCGGCCTAACAGGGCTTTGACACCGGCGTCTGACAGTTCCATTAGACGCTGCGAGGTACCTCGGCGGTGGACGTGCTCGGTTACAGGAGGCTGAGTATCGATATGCCGTCGGAGAAACAAGGAGTAAATATTCAGTTCCTCTTGTGACAGTTTGATAGCACATTACTTCAGGCGAGCGATCTTCAGTTACCGGGTCAGACTACAATTTATATCAGCACCGACGGCCATATTCTGATATTGATTGATGAGAAGCATACCTGGGTACTTGGCTACACTTCTTCAGTTCCTCATATATAATTGCACCGTCACAGTCAGGGGGCGAAACACACCCGCCAGACGACTCGTGCTTGTCAGGGCTACTTATTCTTGTGTTACTATCAACTCCTCTTGTTATGACAATTTCCACCTAAACCTTAGTAAGGTCTAACGAAAAAATATTTCCACGAAAAATAAAAATCATGATCGATTTGACCATTGTATATATTACATGTATAAAATGATATGCAAGTTATGCTATGCCTTCAGGACGCTTTGCATCTCGGGTGCCAAACATGTTCAATGTTGACATGTTCCTGACATTTTGTAAGCATTGTTATCATGACATTCACTCACGAACTACCAAGTTATCTCGTCTAGATGATGGACATGTTTTCTAGTTGTTGTACCCCAGAGTGGTGCACACCTGTGATTCTGACACTGACACAGAAATCAGTAAGACCGCGTATGATAAGAACCCGTATGATTATCTACGTCAGCTGATTTGTTGCATATGCTTAAAAAGAGCTCTCTCTGTGAACTTGGATATATTGATTGGATCTAGCCAGACAGCTAGGCGATGTTCACGTAATATTGGAGGAAAGAGAATGTGGCATGAGAATTGGCAAGCAAACCGCCTCAAATATTCACCGTGTGCACCTACATTCGCTCAGTCGGCGTCTTGCCGGGAACCGCGTCAGAGCGCATGCGTCGGCAACATGGCAGCTTACAGCAAGTTGTTGTCACATAGCTGCTATGAGTTAGGACACACTTGGCAGCCGTCGTGCGTCAAAACAGCTCTCGCGCTTGCACTGATTACATACAGGGAGTCGTTTAAAATATATGCTCCACTTTATGCGGTGGGTAGCGACAGAGAAAGCACAGTTATACCGCCGGCCGGTCTCGTTCGCAATCACTGCCTGTAACCTGTCGTTGTCGAATTAACTTGCCGAACTCTCACACTCGAGCTCTGCATACTTGAGCTGCTGTTTGTGAACTCAATGCTTGTCATATGACATGTGTGGCTACACGTATTAACTTTCCTTCTAGTGCACTGCATTGGAAACTTGTTTACAGTAGTAGCGGCGTAGTGAACGAAAATGGGGAAGACCCCGCCAAGAACCAGACCGTAAACGTTGAATTTATGTGCCCAACGAAGCTGTGCCTTTGGTACTGATGTGTATCCGTGGGTCTTGGTTTTGTTATGTGACCACCTTCACAATAATTATATTCCGCAATAAAAAATATTGTTTCAAATCATTGATTTAAATCACTCAAAAAAATCATTGATTTATTAGTTTTTTTACTTCCGATTTTTTTAATCGCTGATTTATAGGAATTTAACACAAATAATTGTTTACAAGCATCGAGATCAACAAAGTTTTATATGTTTTTTTTTTAATACAAAAGCACAATGTGCGCACACTTGTAGCTGTATTGACACCAGATAGCCAGGTAGTCGAATATTTTATGACGTGTATGTTTGAGCTATTCCCTTTCTGAATGCAGTGAATCCACATAAACTTGTCTTCCAAAGGAAGCATCTTTTCAAGTTAGAAGCCCTGAGTTAAAGTCCACTTAGAGCTTGTGCTACCAATTCAGTATGTTGACTCAAGTGAGACAGTCTGGGCTACAATTGTTTAATACTGTACCAGTTTGCTGTCTGGTTGGAGACCCTTAGAGTGCACAGAGCCCTGGACAGGTGCTAATCAACTCTCTCAGCAAACAATAATTAGCACTGCTACAGCCACAGACACACAGCATGCTTTCCTTTCCAAGACAGATTATGTAACTACAGGGGGTGAGGCCTTGTGGACATTGTCTAATGTCTTTATATTAGCAAAAATCTTGTACCCTCTGTTAAGACAAGTGCCCAAATCGATTTCAACAGAACACGTTTGAAAGAGTTTATAAATAACATCTATACAAATGTCTATATACCAGATTTCAAATAAATTTAAAAAATCTGAAATTTTTTTAAATCATGATTTTTTTAAACCCTGTTTCCAATTAATATATTATATTACACATTGTTTTTTTATTTATGCCTTTGATCAGCAAAAATTAAGATATCAGTTTAACACTAACAAAGGTTAGTGGGTATGCAACTGCATTTCATTACTAATAAAATAACAAATGATTCAAGTGGAACTTCATTTTAATGCTGTCGCTAATCATGGAAATGGATCACTAGACCTTGAAGACATTAAATACATATTATTCGGCAGATACAGTATACATCATGAGTCAGTAGTTGAGAGATTTGTTAATTAATTTACAGATTGCAGCAGTTCTGAGGAGGAAAAAGAAGGACTATTTACTGAAGAAACTACTCCTAGAAATTTTCCAATCGACTGTATTTCTAGGAACCAATGCTGTTGGATACCTCAGTGCCTTCTGTTTGTGCAGGTAATATCTTGCCTTTATGCAGGTAATAGCCTACCTTTATGCAGGTAATAACTTGTACATCAGAATTAACATAGATGGATAATAATATGAAGCTTGTCACACAGTTAATTTTGCACTGAAATTAATTAAACTGGGTAATAATGTATTATTATCTTAATACTAATGATTACTCACAGATGAGATAATTTTGAAATTGTACAATTTTTGAGATATATAAATTATCTGTTATTTTAAAATTAAAATCCTGTTTTAATTGGTGGCAGGTATTCAGCAATTTGAGTATATGTTGTTACATTTTCTGTGGCAGTTGGCAGTAGAGAATGTGAAAGATGAGGGAGACAGAGTGTGACTTTGTTCTACTGTTGCAGACATCTGCTGAGATGTTTCTCTTTCTTCACGGTTGGCTTTGTCCCTGGCCTGCTTGCTTCATTCCTCGCCATCCTTCTTGAGCGCAAAGACAGGTACGTCTGTCATCAAAGACAGGTACATCTTCAAAAACAGATATGTCTCTCTTCAAAGACAGGTACATTCTGTCATCAAAGACAGGTATGTTGTGTCATCAAAGACAGGTACATTCTATCATCAAAGACAGGTGCAACTTGTCCTTAAAGACAGGTACGTTCTGTCTTCAAAGACAGGTACGTTCTGTCATCAAAGACAGGTACATTCTGTCATCAAAGATAGTTATGTTCTGTCATCAAAGACAGGTATGTTGTGTCATCAAAGACAGGTACATTCTGTCATCAAAGACAGGTGCAACTTGTCCTTCAAGACAGGTACGTTCTGTCATCAAAGGCAGGTACATTCTATCATCAAAGACAGATACTTTCTGTCATCAAAGACAGTTATGTTCTGTCATCAAAGACAGGTATGTTCTGTCATCAAGGAGCATATATTACAGAATTGTGCAATTGTACAGTTTTACCCTAGATACGCAATACAGATGTTTGGGAGGTGTATGGCCTTATGCCATTTTATATGGATTTCTTTCAAATGAAAAAATTGTGATGAAGTACGTTACACATTTTCTTATGTTTATCAGACAAATATCAAATCGAATGACAAACTTATAGTGGTGAAACCACAAATTACTTTTGATGCTTGGTTTTTCCAGTGAAATGTAGTGGATTTTGTTTGATTGATGCAGGTAGATTTCGTAGCCTGATAGATGACAATACCTAGTTCAGGCCAGTTCAGGCCAGTTGGAATAGAAATACTGTAGGCGAATTCACCAATGAAAACAGGTATACATATTTACACAGCTTCATATAAAAATTAATAATATAGATTTCAGCCACAAAAATGTAGTCAATCTGATATTACAATTGAGTGTCAGCCAAGGCAACAACTACCCTAGGAGTGTCGGCCAAGGCAACAACTACCCCAAGAGTGTCGGCCAAGGCAACAACTACCCCAAGAGTGTCGGCCAAGGCAACAACTACCCTAGTAGTGTCGGCCAAGGCAACAACTACCCTAGGAGTGTCGGCCAAGGCAGCAACTACCCCAAGAGTGTCGGCCAAGGCAACAACTACCCTAGTAGTGTTGGCCAAAGCAGCAACTGCCCTAGTAGTGTCGGCCAAAGCAACAACTACCCTAGGAGTGTCGGCCAAAGCAACAACTACCCTAGTAGTGTCGGCCAAAGCAGCAACTACCCTAGTAGTGTTGGCCAAAGCAACAACTACCCTAGTAGTGTTGGCCAAAGCAACAACTACCCTAGTAGTGTCGGCCAAAGCAACATACCCTAGTAGTGTCGGCCAAAGCAACAACTACCCTAGTAGTGTCGGCCAAAGCAGCAACTACCCTAGTAGTGTTGGCCAAAGCAACAACTACCCTAGTAGTGTCGGCCAAAGCAACAACTACCTTAGTAGTGTTGGCCAAAGCACCAACTACCCTAGTAGTGTCGGCCAAAGCAACATACCCTAGTAGTGTTGGCCAAAGCAGCAACTACCCTAGTAGTGTCGGCCAAAGCAACAACTACCCTAGTAGTGTCGGCCAAAGCAGCAACTACCCTAGTAGTGTCGGCCAAAGCAACAACTACCCTAGTAGTGTTGGCCAAAGCAACAACTACCCTAGTAGTGTCGGCCAAAGCAACATACCCTAGTAGTGTCGGCCAAGGCAACAACTACCCCAAGAGTGTCGGCCAAAGCAACATACCCTAGTAGTGTCGGCCAAAGCACCAACTACCCTAGTAGTGTCGGCCAAAGCAACAACTACCCTAGTAGTGTTGGCCAAAGCAGCAACTACCCTAGTAGTGTCGGCCAAAGCAACAACTACCCTAGTAGTGTTGGCCAAAGCAACATACCCTAGTAGTGTTGGCCAAAGCAGCAACTACCCTAGTAGTGTCCGCAAAAGCAACAACTACCCTAGTAGTGTCGGCCAAAGCAACAACTACCCTAGTAGTGTCGGCCAAAGCAACAACTACCCTAGTAGTGTCGGCCAAAGCAACAACTACCCTAGTAGTGTTGGCCAAAGCAGCAACTACCCTAGTAGTGTTGGCCAAAGCAGCAACTACCCTAGTAGTGTCGGCCAAAGCAACAACTACCCTAGTAGTGTCGGCCAAAGCAACAACTACCCTAGTAGTGTCGGCCAAAGCAACAACTACCCTAGGAGTGTCGGCCAAAGCAACAACTACCCTAGTAGTGTCGGCCAAAGCAGCAACTACCCTAGTAGTGTTGGCCAAAGCAACAACTACCCTAGTAGTGTCGGCCAAAGCAACAACTACCCTAGTAGTGTTGGCTAAAGCAGCAACTACCTAGTAGCAAAATGTCGTGTAAAACGTTTTACTTTGTTCACTGGTATGGGTGTTAATGATGTTTTGTTCACTGGTATGGGTGTTAATGATGTTTTACTTTGTTCACTGGTATGGGTGTTAATGATGTTTTACTTTGTTCACTGGTATGGGTGTTAATGATGTTTTGTTCACTGGTATGGGTGTTAATGATGTTTTACTTTGTTCACTGGTATGGGTGTTAATGATGTTTTACTTTGTTCACTGGTATAGGTGTTAATGATGTTTTGTTCACTGGTATGGGTGTTAATGATGTTTTACTTTGTTCACTGGTATGGGTGTTAATGATGTTTTGTTCAGTGGTATGGGTGTTAATGATGTTTTGTTCACTGTTGTGGGTGTTAATGATGTTTTGTTCACTGGTATGGGTGTTAATGATGTTTTGCTACTATTTTGTTTAATTGTTAATGATTAATTGTTGCAGGCGCAGTTTGCTGGCACTTTATGTTTCTAATGTGGTAAGTAAGATTCTATACAATTTTCTTTCAAATTCAGTTCTTTCAAAGTATGCATGTAATGTCACTAATGTTGCATGTAATGTCACTAATGTTGCAGGTAATGCCACTAATGTTGTTTTGAAGTAATTGTTGCAGTTTGTTAATTTCCTCTAATTTCAAAATGTTTCCTTCAGTTTACACTCAACATCACAAAGAAGCAATCTACATTTTTAAATAAACGAATTATATTGTGCATAATATACAAAATGTTTACTATTTTTGTAGGCTGTTGAAATGTTGTATAACATGAGTGTTTCAAGACATTTGATAAAACCCATGAAAAATGGTGAGGTATGTATTGTGACTTAGTATTGTGAATGTTGTCTTACATTTAGTTTTTTACCCAATGATTTATTACATTTCTCATATTTAGTTAACTAAGAAGTGAGTTGTTTGTGAAATTGTGTTTTTGTTCAGCACAGTATGCATTATGAGTTGTCTGTAAGTGTTCATGTTCAGTAAAGTGTAGTCTGCATTATGAGTTGTCTGTAAGTGTTCATGTTCAGTAAAGTGTAGTCTGCATTATGAGTTGTCTGTAAGTGTTCATGTTCAGTAAAGTGTAGTCTGCATTATGAGTTGTCTGTAAGTGTTCATGTTCAGTAAAGTGTAGTCTGCATTATGAGTTGTCTGTAAGTGTTATGTTCAGTAAAGTGTAGTCTGCATTATGAGTTGTCTGTAAATGTTCAGTAAAGTGTAGTCTGTATTATGCGTTGTCTGTAAGTGTTCATGTTCAGTAATATGTAGTCTGCATTATGAGTTGTCTGTAAGTGTTCATGTTCAGTAAAGTGTAGTCTGCATTATGAGTTGTCTGTAAGTGTTGATGTTCAGTAAAGTGTAGTCTGCATTTTGAGTTGTCTGTAAGTGTTCATGTTCAGTAAAGTGTAGTCTGCATTATGAGTTGTCTGTAAGTGTTCATGTTCAGTAAAGTGTAGTCTGCATTATGAGTTGTCTGTAAGTGTTCATGTTCAGTAAAGTGTAGTCTGCATTATGAGTTGTCTGTAAGTGTTCATGTTCAGTAAAGTGTAGTCTGCATTATGAGTTGTCTGTAAGTGTTCATGTTCAGTAAGATGTAGTCTGCATTATGAGTTGTCTGTAAGTGTTCATGTTCAGTAAAGTGTAGTCTGCATTATGAGTTGTCTGTAAGTGTTCATGTTCAGTAAGATGTAGTCTGCATTATGAGTTGTCTGTAAGTGTTCATGTTCAGTAAAGTGTAGTCTGCATTATGAGTTGTCTGTAAGTATTCATGTTCAGTAAAGTGTAGTCTGTATTATGAGTTGTATGTAAGTGTTCATGTTCAGTAAGGTGTAGTCTGCATTATAAGTTGTCTGTAAGTGTTCATGTTCAGTAAAGTGTAGTCTGCATTATGAGTTGTCTGTAAGTATTCATGTTCAGTAAAGTGTAGTCTGCATTATGAGTTGTATGTAAGTGTTCATGTTCAGTAAAGTGTAGTCTGCATTATAAGTTTTCTGTAAGTGTTCATGTTCAGTAAGATGTAGTCTGTATTATGAGTTGTTTGTAAGTGTTCATGTTCAGTAAGATGTAGTCTGCATTATGAGTTGTCTGTAAGTGTTCATGTTCAGTAAGATGTAGTCTGCATTATGAGTTGTCTGTAAGTGTTCATGTTCAGTAAAGTGTAGTCTGCATTATGAGTTGTCTGTAAGTGTTCATGTTCAGTAAAGTGTAGTCTGCATTATGAGTTGTCTGTAAGTGTTCATGTTCAGTAAGATGTAGTCTGCATTATGAGTTGTCTGTAAGTGTTCATGTTCAGTAAAGTGTAGTCTGCATTATGAGTTGTCTGTAAGTATTCATGTTCAGTAAAGTGTAGTCTGCATTATGAGTTGTATGTAAGTGTTCATGTTCAGTAAAGTGTAGTCTGCATTATAAGTTTTCTGTAAGTGTTCATGTTCAGTAAGATGTAGTCTGTATTATGAGTTGTTTGTAAGTGTTCATGTTCAGTAAGATGTAGTCTGCATTATGAGTTGTTTGTAAGTGTTCATGTTCAGTAAGATGTAGTCTGCATTATGAGTTGTCTGTAAGTGGTCATGTTCAGTAAAGTGTAGTCTGCATTATGAGTTTTCTGTAAGTGGTCATGTTCAGTAAGATGTAGTCTGCATTATGAGTTGTCTGTAAGTGTTCGTGTTCAGTAAGATGTAGTCTGCATTATGAGTTGTCTGTAAGTGGTCATGTTCAGTAAAGTGTAGTCTGCATTATGAGTTGTCTGTAAGTGTTCGTGTTCAGTAAGATGTAGTCTGCATTATGAGTTGTCTGTAAGTGTTCGTGTTCAGTAAAGTGTAGTCTGCATTATGAGTTGTCTGTAAGTGTTCGTGTTCAGTAAGATGTAGTCTGCATTATGAGTTGTCTGTAAGTGTTCGTGTTCAGTAAGATGTAGTCTGCATTATGAGTTGTCTGTAAGTGTTCGTGTTCAGTAAGATGTAGTCTGCATTATGAGTTGTCTGTAAGTGTTCGTGTTCAGTAAGATGTAGTCTGCATTATGAGTTGTCTGTAAGTGTTCGTGTTCAGTAAGATGTAGTCTGCATTATGAGTTGTCTGTAAGTGTTCGTGTTCAGTAAGATGTAGTCTGCATTATGAGTTGTCTGTAAGTGTTCGTGTTCAGTAAGATGTAGTCTGCATTATGAGTTGTCTGTAAGTGTTCGTGTTCAGTAAGATGTAGTCTGCATTATGAGTTGTCTGTAAGTGTTCGTGTTCAGTAAGATGTAGTCTGCATTATGAGTTGTCTGTAAGTGTTCGTGTTCAGTAAGATGTAGTCTGCATTATGAGTTGTCTGTAAGTGTTCGTGTTCAGTAAGATGTAGTCTGCATTATGAGTTGTCTGTAAGTGTTCGTGTTCAGTAAGATGTAGTCTGCATTATGAGTTGTCTGTAAGTGTTCATGTTCAGTAAGATGTAGTCTGCATTATGAGTTGTCTGTAAGTGGTCATGTTCAGTAAGATGTAGTCTGCATTATGAGTTGTCTGTAAGTGTTCGTGTTCAGTAAGATGTAGTCTGCATTATGAGTTGTCTGTAAGTGTTCATGTTCAGTAAAGTGTAGTCTGCATTATGAGTTGTCTGTAAGTGTTCATGTTCAGTAAGATGTAGTCTGCATTATGAGTTGTCTGTAAGTGTTCATGTTCAGTAAAGTGTAGTCTGCATTATGAGTTGTCTGTAAGTATTCATGTTCAGTAAAGTGTAGTCTGCATTATGAGTTGTATGTAAGTGTTCATGTTCAGTAAAGTGTAGTCTGCATTATGAGTTGTCTGTAAGTGTTCGTGTTCAGTAAGATGTAGTCTGCATTATGAGTTGTCTGTAAGTGTTCATGTTCAGTAAAGTGTAGTCTGCATTATGAGTTGTCTGTAAGTGTTCGTGTTCAGTAAGATGTAGTCTGCATTATGAGTTGTCTGTAAGTGTTCATGTTCAGTAAAGTGTAGTCTGCATTATGAGTTGTCTGTAAGTGTTCGTGTTCAGTAAGATGTAGTCTGCATTATGAGTTGTCTGTAAGTGTTCATGTTCAGTAAAGTGTAGTCTGCATTATGAGTTGTCTGTAAGTGTTCGTGTTCAGTAAGATGTAGTCTGCATTATGAGTTGTCTGTAAGTGTTCATGTTCAGTAAAGTGTAGTCTGCATTATGAGTTGTCTGTAAGTGTTCGTGTTCAGTAAGATGTAGTCTGCATTATGAGTTGTCTGTAAGTGTTCATGTTCAGTAAAGTGTAGTCTGCATTATGAGTTGTCTGTAAGTGTTCGTGTTCAGTAAGATGTAGTCTGCATTATGAGTTGTCTGTAAGTGTTCATGTTCAGTAGTCTGCAGGGTTTTGTACATGTTCCTGTTCTGAATGATGTACTCGTTGCATCAGTAAATGTTAATTTGGCCTATTTGCATATATTTCAGTCAACCTGGTTGTCGTGTCTGTTTGTAGGTGTTGCTGTTCAGCTTGGTCATAGCAGTCTACATGTACTTGTTCAAGTAAGAATTTATGCTGCTTTGTTGAGTACAAAAACCTTCACGGAAATGATAAAACTTTAAGATAAAACGTATGCGTAACTGCACCTTCTGACTGGGCCAAGTCATAATTGCACCAAAAGTGGCATTATGTTAAAATTATATAAAATGTGATTTGAAATTGCCATGAAAATGTTAATTATTCCCAACATAATAATCCAGTCTAGCATAACTACGCATTTACTTACCGTTAATAACAGTGTTTACATCCGTTGACATGGACCAGAGGAATAGAGCACTGTAGGAAGGACTGTGACAACTACACTGGAACATCCACAGTCTCTTATATTGATCTCTCCATCCACCCAATCATTCACCAAACATTCTCCCAGACCACCATGACTCTCCTTGTCAACATGTTCCCAGACATCATAACTCTCCCTGTCAATATGTCACCACTAGATGAAGCTGTCCACTGTTATCTGGCCGGGGACAGCTGTTTCCTGGAAGAATGCAACAACCAGTCATATTTCACTCTCCCCAGCTGTGTCATGTCACTTAGAGAATCTGCTTCTTGTTCGCATCCTCATCCATGTCCCATTTATTCACCGACTCCCTCTATCCCTTCCCTTAGGCTTCCATGCCTCCCGATCATCTTGCAACTTATATTACGGGTGGCCAGCATGCACCAAACCAATTCAAAGTGTCGGACAAACGTGTTATTTTGTCAGAGAGAGGTTATCTAACATTATGGCGCGGCCATGATATTCAGATGTATGCTTCCTAGTAAACCACTGGCGTGATATTCTTAATTGTAGTTGCAAATGGTTATGTTTTAGTAACTCTTATAGGTGCATAGGCCCAAAAACATTACTTTTGTTTCCCTTTAAAGAGGTATGATGTTTTCTGAGATGGTCCCTAAGTCTCTGGGGGCTGAGATAGTCCCTAAATCACTGGGGGCTGATATGGTCCCTAAGTCAATGGGAGCTGACATGGTCCCTAAGTCACTGGGGGCTGAGATGGTCCCTAAGTCACTGGGGGCTGAGATGGTGGCTGGGAGCTGAGATGGTCCCTATGTCACTTGGGGCTGAGATGGTCCCTGAGTCACTGGGGGCTGAGATTGTGGCTGGGAGCTGAGATGGTCCCTAAGTCACTGGGGGCTGAGATGATCGCTGGGAGCTGAGATGGTCCTTAAGTCACTGGGGGCTGAGATGGTCGCGGGGACCTGAGATGGTCCCTATATCACTGGGGGTGAGTCACTAATAGAGCATTGCAGTACTAACTACTAACTTACAGGCAGTAGCATAAGTTAGCCAAACTCTTTTTTAATATCATTAGCAAGGTTTATTAGAGACGAACTGCTTGTTTAGGATGTGAAGCTTGCTCACAAGCTGGAGCTAGTGAGTGCTACAAACTCGAGTGTCGTCTTTACTCTGCAGTTATGTTACTTTCACAGTTATTGCATATTTCTGCTGTTTGTTTTCAATGTGAATTGTATGGGATAATAAGGTGTTTTGAAAGCCTGTATAAGTCCCTCCATATACAACATGTTTTCAATGTAAATTGTATGGGATAATAAGGATGTTTTGAAAGCCTATATAAGTCCCTTCATATACAACATGTTTTCAACGTGAATTGTATGGGATAATAAGGATGTTTTAAAAGCCTGTATAAGTCCCTTCATATACAGCATGTTTTCAGTGTGAATTGTATGGGATGATAAGGACGTTTTGAAAGCCTATATAAGTCCCTTCATATACAACATGTTTTCAATGTGAATTGTATGGGATGATCAGGATGTTTTGAAAGCCTGTATAAGTCCCTTCATATACAACATGTTTTCAGTGTGAATTGTATGGGATGATAAGGACGTTTTGAAAGCCTATATAAGTCCCTTCATATACAACATGTTTTCAACGTGAATTGTAATGGATAATAAGGATGTTTTGAAAGCCTGTATAAGTCCCTTCATATACAACATGTTTTCAATGTAAATTGTATGGGATGATAAGGATGTTTTGAAAGCCTATATAAGTTCCTTCATATACAACGTGCGTTTATACAAAACTCCCTCCTTATACAAAATACATTTCATATTCAAACTCCCTTCACATAGAAAATGCATTTCATATACAAAATCCCTCCATATGCAAAACTGATATGCATAATCACATATAAACTCCTTTCGTAGACTTCTATCCTGTGGTAATATATCCAGTTTATTGTGAGAGGCTGTAGTGTTGGATAAACATACACATCTGTCTACAGTACACTGACAAAGCAACACTGAACCAACTCAATCACTGGCATCCCAGCTAGATTACTCCTCAGTGGGATTGTTGGATTTTGTTACGTTGGGGATAAGGGCCCCGATCTGTGCTGTTGCTATGATTGGTGTTATACCACTCTGTGCATGTGTTGTGGGTTGAAATAGCTATATCTCCTTTGTGGTAGTGCTGTACGGGAAGAGAAATAGCCATGTTTTGATATAATTATCATTAGGATAAAACTGTAAGGTTACCACATGTCCTGTTAGATATAATTGGTATTTGGAATATCAGATAATGAACTATTCTGCCATGCAAAAGCAAAAGGCAGTAACTGCAGAATTTATGAAAATCAGATTATTCAACCATTGGCTTGTGCTGTATGATGTTCTATTCTTTGTCAAAGTTTGGTGGTTCTAGTGCATCAACTTGTCCCATATCTGTTCTATTCTTTGATAGTGCATTGACTTGTGCCGTATCTGTTCCATTCTTTATCAGAGTTTGGTGGTTGTAGTGTATCGACTTGTGCCGTATCTGTTCTATTCTTTGTCAGAGTTTGGTGGTTCTAGTGCATCAGCTTGTACCGTATCTGTTCTATTCTTTATCAAAGTTTGGTGGTTCTAGTGCATCAGCTTGTGCCATATCTGTTCTATTCTTTATCAAAGTTTTGTGGTTCTAGTGCATCGACTTGTGCCGTATCTGTTCTATTCTTTATCAAAGTTTGGTGTTTATAGTGCATCGACTTGTGCCGTATCTGTTCTATTCTTTATCAAAGTTTGGTGGTTCTAGTGCATCGACTTGTGCCGTATCTGTTCCATTCTTTATCAAAGTTTGGTGTTTATAGTGCATCGACTTGTGCCGTATCTGTTCTATTCTTTATCAAAGTTTGGTGGTTCTAGTGCATCGACTTGTGCCGTATCTGTTCCATTCTTTATCAGAGTTTGGTGGTTCTAGTGCATCGACTTGTGCCGTATCTGTTCCATTCTTTATCAGAGTTTGGTGGTTCTAGTGCATCGACTTGTGCCGTATCTGTTCTATTCTTTATCAAAGTTTGGTGGCTATAGTGCATCGACTTGTGCCATATCTGTTCCATTCTTTATCAGAGTTTTGTGGTTCTAGTGCATCGACTTGTGCCATATCTGTTCTATTCTTTGTCAGAGTTTGGTCGTTCTAGTGCATCGACTTGTGCCGTATCTGTTCTATTCTTTGTCAGAGTTTGGTGGTTCTAGTGCATTGACTTGTGTCATATCCTATTCTTTATCAAAGTTTGGTGGTTATAGTGCATCAACTTGTGCCGTATCTGTTTTATTTTTTTTCAACGTTTGGTGGTTCTAGTGCATCAACTTGTCCCATATCTGTTCTATTCTTTGATAGTGCATCGACTTGTGCCGTATCTGTTCCATTCTTTATCAGAGTTTTGTGGTTCAAGTGCATCGACTCGTGCAGTATCTGTTCTATTCTTTATCAGAGTTTGGTGGTTTTAGTTCATCGACTTGTGCCGTATCTGTTCTATTCTTTATAAAAATTTGGTGGATCTAGTGCATCGACTTGTGCCGTATCTGTTCTATTCTTTATCAAAGTTTGGTGGTTCTAGTGCATCGACTTGTGCCGTATCTGTTCTATTCTTTATCAAAGTTTGGTGGTTCTAGTGCGTCAACTTTCCAAGTTAAAGCAGTTTGACATATGCAGTAACTACAACATGCTGGCAGGGCTAAAGCTTCAAAATCAAATTGGCTCATTTTGTTTTTGCAGCAGAGCAGTATTTATATAAGATGACAGATTGCACGGTAGACATATTCCTAACCCAGAATGGGTGTGCTTTACGTTCCCTGTTTTAACATTGGCCATTTATTTTTCTGTGTTAAGTTATAACTTCACTATCTGGAGAAGATATGTGGGTCATTCCATATCAACTCAACCAAGCCCCACGCACTTCAGTCTCAGATTCACTTGAAATTTGTTACCAAATATTCCACAGTCATCTTCATGGACAAATCTGAAGTTTGGGTTTTATATTCCAAGTAGTTTTAAGTAATTGCTGTTTTACTAAATCTCATAGATATCGAATTTTGCAAAAAATCACAGCCATCATTTTCATGCTACATTTCAAGTCTCATTATCTCAGGAAATAATGTACATAGAAGCATAATATTTTCTGTAGTCACACTGAATGATCAGAGGCAGTTGAAAAGTCCGAAAATTGCAACTTTATCCTATAAGCAGCCATGTTTGAGACTCTGAAACATAGTCTTACATTCATTACATTTATTAAATTTTTGTCTTCAAGAAGTCCACCCCAACTGCTGTAAAACTTGAATATTACAACTATATACTTATTAATTATTGAGCAACACCCTTGTGAAATCAGGGAAAAGTCAATTTGGGGACATTTTCAATAGTGCAAAACCCAAGCTCAATCTTAAAACAATCTCATTTTAAAGATAATAGTATGTTGGCTGGTGTGCCTGCAAGAAAGGACATTTTAAAGATAATAGTATGTTGGCTGGTGTGCCTGCAAGAGAGGACATTTTAAAGATAATAGTATGTTGGCTGGTGTGCCTGCAAGAGAGGACATTTTAAAGATAATAGTATGTTGGCTGGTGTGCCTGCAAGAGAGGACATTTTAAAGATAATAGTATGTTGGCTGGTGTGCCTGCAAGAGAGGACATTTTAAAGATAATAGTATGTTGGCTGGTGTGCCTGCAAGAGAGGACATTTTAAAGATAATAGTATGTTGGCTGGTGTGCCTGCAAGAGAGGACATTTTAAAGATAATAGTATGTTGGCTGGTGTGCCTGCAAGAGAGGACATTTTAAAGATAATAGTATGTTGGCTGGTGTGCCTGCAAGAGAGGTCATCTGCTATGTTCCACTTCAATGTGCCCTATGTCTAGTAGATGCTCCAAACACAACAAACGGCGCCAGTATCATTTGGATGGAAAGGACAACACCTGTATAATAAACCTGGCATGAACTATAGGCTGCGATTCTTTTACCAAAATTCAACACATACCAGATTTAGTAAAACAGTAATTACTTCAAACTACTTGGAATATAGAACCCAATCTTCAGATTTGTCCACGAAGATGACTGTGGAATATTTGGTAAACATTTCAAGTGAAACTGAGTTCGCAGTGCGTGGGGCTTGTGTCTTATAATAATTACACAACCTGAGTTACCTTTTCATATTCTAGTTTTTGTAGTAGCAATGCTTGGCCCAGGCCTGTGTCCTGTCTAATGTCTAATGTCATTGTCTTCCACTCAGTTATGTAAAAGGGGAAGTCAATCAGGATATTAGTAAAGTAGCTTACGAGTCTGCCTTGTTTAATCCCTGTCAGAGTCACAATAATCTTGGTTTATTCTATTCTAACCATTATTAAAGTAGCTTAAGAGTCTGCCTTGTTTAATCCCTGCCAGAGTCACAATAATCTTGGTTTATTCTATTCTAACCATTATTAAAGTAGCTTAAGAGTCTGCCTTGTTTAATCCCTGCCAGAGTCACAATAATATTGGTTTATTCTATTCTAACCATTATTAAAGTAGCTTAAGAGTCTGCCTTGTTTAATCCCTGCCAGAGTCACAATAATCTTGGTTTATACTATTCTAACCATTATTAAAGTAGCTTAAGAGTCTGCCTTGTTTAATCCCTGCCAGAGTCACAATAATCTTGGTTTATACTATTCTAACCATTATTAAAGTAGCTTAAGAGTCTGCCTTGTTTAATCCCTGCCAGAGTCACAATAATCTTGGTTTATACTATTCTAACCATTATTAAAGTAGCTTAAGAGTCTGCCTTGTTTAATCCCTGCCAGAGTCACAATAATCTTGGTTTATACTATTCTAACCATTATACACACAACATTAGGAAACGTTGCTGCATATTAATTTATAAAGCATGACTAGTTTTGAGATGCTCCCTTTGAGATTACCCTAGTTTATGAAGCATGACTAGTTTTGAGATGCTCCCTTTGAGGTTACTTTCGGTTATGAAGCATGACTTGTTTTGATATGCTCCCTTTGAGGTTACTATAGCTTATCAGAGTGTAAGTTTGGGTGATTTCCTTGTCATGTTGGGCTCAGGCAGCCAGGATAAGATTAGGCCACGATCCCTGTTTACAATAGGAACTAAATAGACCCAGGTTATAGGGTACAAGTTGGGATACAGGGAGTGGAAGGGATGACACTGGGTTGTGAAAGGGGAACTTTGGAAGTCATTCTGTCCAACTAAGTAATTTAGTAACTTGTGGTAAAAGTTGGTAGTATAGTGTAGTGTGTTATGTTTGTGGATTACACCTGGCAATGATATAGTGTAGTGTGTTATGTTTGTGGATTACACCTGGCAATGATATTAGTGGTTTACATCAGATTTATCATATTTTTGGTTTACGTTGTGGATATCATATTTATGGTTTATATTGGGATATCGTATTTGTGGTTTATATTGGGATATCGTGTGTGATTACATTGTTTGTTTACATTGGAATATTATTTTAGGTGGGTTTCGTCTGGGATGTCTTATTTGAGGTTTGTAATTCCATGAGGGTACACTGTATCTCCCCCTAAGTGCAGCCCACTGTATCTCCCCCTAAGTGCAGGCCACTGTATCTCCTAAGTGCAGGCCACTGTATCTCCTAAGTGCAGCCCACTGTATCTCCCCCTAAGTGCAGCCCATTGTATCTCCCCCTAAGTGCAGGCTACTGTATCTCCCCATAAGTGCAGGCCACTGTATCTCCCCATAAGTGCAGGCCACTGTATCTCCTAAGTGCAGGCCACTGTATCTCCTAAGTGCAGGCCACTGTATCTCCCCCTAAGTGCAGCCCACTGTATCTCCCCCTAAGTGCAGGCCACTGTATATCCTAAGTACAGGCCACTGTATCTCCTAAGTGCAGGCCACTGTATCTCCTAAGTGCAGGCCACTGTATCTCCTAAATGCAGGCCACTGTATCTCCCACTAAGTGCAGGCCACTGTATCTCCTAAGTGCATACCACTGTATCTCCCCCTAAGTGCAGGCCACTGTATCTCCACTTAAGTGCAGGCCACTGTATCTCCTCCTAAGTGCAGGCCACTGTATCCACCCTAAGTGCAGGCCACTGTATCCCCCCCTAATTGCAGGCCCCTGTATCTTCTAAGTGCAGGCCACTGTATCTCCCCCAAGTGCAAGCCCCTATATCTCCTCCTAAGTGCATACCACTGTATCTCCTCCTAAGTGCAGGCCATTGTATCTCCTCCTAAGTGCAGGCCACTGTATCTCCCCCAAGTGCAGGCCCCTGTATCTCCTCCTAAGTGCAGGCCACTGTATCTCCTCCTAAGTGCAGGCCATTGTATCTCCTCCTAAGTGCAGGCCACTGTATCTCCCCCAAGTGCAGGCCCCTGTATCTCCTCCTAAGTGCAGGCCACTGTATCTCCTCCTAAGTGCAGGCCGCTGTATCTCCCCCTAAGTGCAGGCCACTGTATTTCCCCCAAGTGCAGGCGACTGTATCTCCCCTAAGTGCAGGCCACTGTATCTCCCCCTAAGTGCAGGCCCCTGTATCTCCTAAGTGCAGGCCACTGTATCTCCCCCTAAGTGCAGGCCACTGTATCTCCCCCAAGTGCAGGCCCCTGTATCTCCACTTAAGTGCAGGCCACTGTATCTCCCCCAAGTGCAGGCCACTGTATCTCCTCCTAAGTGCAGGCCACTGTATCTCCCCCAAGTGCAGGCCCCTGTATCTCCTCCTAAGTGCAGGCCACTGTATCTCCTAAGTGCAGGCCAATGTATATCCCCCTAAGTGCAGGCCACTGTATCTCCCCCAAGTGCAGGCCCCTGTATCTCCACTTAAGTGCAGGCCACTGTATTTGTGTTTCATACAACTGTTCAACATGACTAAGTTTGTTGTTGCTACAGTTAAACTGCCAAGTTGCTGCTTGATGATATAGTTATTTACATACACTCTCTGGACAGGGTAACCATTTAATGTGCATTACCCCAGACCAGGGCCATGTGTATGCCACAACATTCAACACAGCTTAGATGAATGCTTTTGTAAGGCACACACAATAATATAGTGACTGGTCTGTCTGTCTGTCCAGCCATCCGTCCGGCCATCTGTCTGTCACTGTGTGCTTATTTGTGTTTCACTGTGTGTTTGTTGGTGTGTTTCACTGTGTGTTTCACTAAACACTGTGTTTCACTAAACACTGTGTGTTTCACTGTGTGTTTGTTGGTGTGTTTCACTGTGTGTTTCACTAAACACCATTAAATTTAGTGGGGCGTTATAGCATACCAGTTAAAATGCCAGACTCTCAATCGAGAGAACCCGGTTTCAAATCCGACAGTGGTTGCTTCGAACCTTTGGCAAGTTTGATCACTCCACGTTGCCACAGTTCACTCAGCTGTACAAATGAGTACCTGGCAATACAGACAGTGGTGGATATGTGACCAAATAGTCTTTGCGCAGTAATCGCAGCATGGCTGAATGCTTCCCAGAGAAGTTGAAATGTCCTTGGAATGAACAGGTTTGCCAGTGGGTGAAGTGTAAAGTGCTTTGAGCAGTCCTTAGGACTGGATACTGCGCTATATAAGAACATGCCTTTACCTTTACCTTTTTTAAACACTGTGTTTCACTAAACACTGTGTTTCACTGTGTGTTTATTGGTGTGTTTCACTAAACACTCTGTGTGGTCCATCTGTTTTGTGCTCCTACTGACGATGCATCTTTGTTAACTGGCTCCATCCTCCAGGATACATCATGATAAATTATACTATTTACAGATAGTAAATATTTATAATAATACCATAAAGCATGTGTCTAATATAAGTTATGAAATTGATAAAATAACTGACAGATTATACATCACTTCTACTGAATTCGTGGAAGTCAGGCATTAAACCATCAGAATGATGTTGGCCAGGGCTGACTGTGTATAAATGTCTGACACATTGTAAATGTCTGCCTAAGGGGGCAGAAACATTTATTTTCACGAGCAGCGTCTGGGGCAGGTCTATCCAATGTTTCCTCAGTGTCAATGATCTCAGGCAGATAGACTCCTCTTAGATTCCAATTTGGAATGTGGCAACAGTTATCTCATGTTCATAGTTTATGTTTCTCCAGCCTACCTGCCTGACTCCCCCTGGGCTGTGGGGTCATCTCTGGCCTACCTGCCTGACTCCCCCTGGGCTGTGGGGTCATATACAGCCTACCTGCCTGACTCCCCCTGGGTTGTGGGGTCATCTCTAGCCTACTTGCCAGAATCCCCCTGGGCTGTGGGTCATCTACAGCCTACCTGCATGACTTCCCCTGGGTTGTGGGGTCATCTCTAGCCTACTTGCCAGAATCCCCCTGGGATGTGGGTCATCTACAGCCTACCTGCATGACTTCCCCTGGGTTGTGGGTCATCCCCAGCCTACCTGCCTGACTTCCCCCTGGAATGTGCGGTTTATCTCTAGCCTACTTGCCAGACTCCCCCTGGGCTGTGGGGTCATCTACAGCCTACCTGCCTGACTTCCCCTGGGTTGTTGGGTCATCTCTAGCCTACTTGCCAGACTCCTCCTGTGCTGTGGGGTCATCTACAGCCTACCTACATGACTCCCCCTGGGTTGTGGAGTCATCTCTGGCATACCTGCCTGACTCCCCCTGGGTTGTGGAGTCATCTCTGGCCTACCTGCCTGACTCCCCCTGGGTTGTGGAGTCATCTCTGGCATACCTGCCTGACTCCCCCTAGGCTGTGGGGTAATCTACAGCCTACCTGCATGACTTCCCCTAGGCTGTGGGGTCATCTCTGGCCTACCTTCCTGACTCCCCCTGGGCTGTGGGGTCATCTACAACCTACCTGCCTGACTTCCCCCTGGGTTGTGCAGTCATCTCTGGCCTACCTGCCTGACTTCCCCCTGGGCTGTGGGGGTCATCTCACAAGAGGATTTTTCAGGTTCCTGGGAGCCGCTACACCCGCTGGGTTCAACAACCAATGCAAGTTTTAATAATGCAAACTCCCTGCTATGTTCTGCACACTTGCCTGCTATGTTCTGCACACTTGCCTGCTGTGTTCTGCACACTTGCCTGCTATGTTCTGCACACTTGCCTGCTATGTTCTGCACACTTGCCTGCTATGTTCTGCACACTTGCCTGCTATGTTCTGCACACTTGCCTGCTATGTTCTGCACACTTGCCTGCTATGTTCTGCACACTTGCCTGCTATGTTCTGCACACTTGCCTGCTATGTTCTGCACACTTGCCTGCTATGTTCTGCACACTTGCCTCATAAGAAATAACATTGAAAAAGTGAAAGGAACATGGTTTGACAGAAAGGGACATGGAATCCTGGTCCAGCAACTTTTTGGCTTTGTAAATATAAATTAATTCCAAGAATGTATCCTTTGTGGTGGTGTGTCTGTAGTCCTGCACAGTATACACCTGTCCCTTTGTGGTGGTGTGCTGGTAGTCCCACACAATATACACCTATCCCTTTGTGGTGGTGTGCTGGTAGTCCCACACAATATACACATATCCCTTTGTGGTGGTGTGCTGGTAGTCCCACACAATATACACCTATCCCTTTGTGGTGGTGTGCTGGTAGTCCCACACAATATACACCTATCCCTTTGTGGTGGTGTGCTGGTAGTCCCACACAATATACACCTATCCCTTTGTGGTGGTGTGCTGGTAGTCCCACACAATATACACCTATCCCTTTGTGGTGGTGTGCTGGTAGTCCCACACAATATACACCTATCCCTTTGTGGTGGTGTGCTGGTAGTCCCACACAATATACACCTATCCCTTTGTGGTGGTGTGCTGGTAGTCCCGCACGGTAAAACTTGACAATTGGAAGCACTACATGCAGTGCCATTGCATTGAGTGGAAAATTGATTAATGCAAAATTTCAACAGGGATGACAATTCTCTACAAATATGCTTTTCCAATTTCTATGTGATAATCTAGTTGGATCTGTCACCCACCCACCCACCCACCCACATCCAATTTTTGTAGAATACAATTTTTTTTTACAAAGCCTCTTGCCAGGCAGTTGGTCTACATTGTTTACTTACAAGCCAACCTAGCGTAGAACTCTGCACTGAACTCTGCTGTTTGACAGTGACACAGATATGCCGAGGTCAACTCCCAGCACCTTTGACCTACATTTGGGTCAGGAGAGTGGGGAGCTGTCTCAGTCCCATCTTCCCACCTGTGGGATGATGACAGGGGAAGCAGCTGGCAGGCAAGAGCAGGGAGGATGGGCCCACTAGGGAACTCTGCCTGGTCATCCATCAAATATGATTGACACCTGAGTAGGAATAGTCCCAACTGGACAGCCCAGGGAACTTCCCAACCTGACAGGGAGGCTGAGGGAAACATGTCCCTGTTTCTATGCACGTGGAAATGTTTACACATTTTCATATCTTAAATACAAGAAATTTGTAACAAAGATTTTTCAATTTATAATATATCAAAGTATGTACCAGGTGGATGTAATTGCAAATGCCTAGCGAATCTTGGCTATATTTATGATAATAATAATCAGGAAAAAATTTATTCACAATAAACCATATAAATGTATATTTAAGGGTCATGAGTTTAAAAAAATATGGGTAAATATAATATTAAATATATTAAGTTTTTGTTTCATGGTTTATGCATAATAGATTTCATTTTGGAAAATATATTCTCCAAGACGTAAGTATCCTATTAACGCATTATATTGCTTTTATTATGATTTAAACTTAAACGCTGCATTATTTATATTGAAAAAAAATATATTTAAATGTTCACATAAAATTTTTTTGGGGGCAGAAATGTAAGAATCTATTTAGGTAGGACTGAAGAAAAGCAAAAACTCCATCCAATGTATTATTGAACCAAATCTTTATGGTATACATGTTTGTATGTACATCGATTAGGGCTGTGCCACAGTACTTTGTACATAAGTACTTTTGGACTTAAGTACACTTTTTTGAGTACTTGTACTGGTGCTTAAGTACATTTACAAAAAGTCAAAAGTACTTGTACTTGAGTACATTCCAAAAGTACTTCAAGTTTCAAGTACTTTTTAGTTACTTTCGAATTGTGATAATGTAATAATGAGTCAGTCAATTCAGCCACCTCCCAATCCCACTGGCCAGTGGCTCACAGCTTCTGTACACATCCAGTGACAAGACAATAGGGACATCTACACCTTGATGCTGCACATCATGCATCAGTGCATTTCTATAGTAGTCCCTAATCCCTAAAAGAAATGGGTTAAGTCTGCCAAAAGTACTGGTACTTGTATTTAAGTACATTTGAAATGTACTTGTACTGGACTTAGTACTTTTCCTAAAACCATCTTGTACTGGAACTTAAATACTCTGTCAATGAAAAGTACTTACTGGTACTTAAGTATATTTCAAAGTACTGCAGCCCAGCCCTGGTGTCGATCAGAAAACCATGACCTCTTGGATTAAGTGTAATGTACTAAATGTAAAACCATGACCTCTTGGATGAAGTGTACTATACTAAATGTAAAACCATGACCTCTTGGATTAAGTGTGCTGTACTAAATGTAAAACCATGACTTCTTGGATTGAATGTACCGTACTAAATGTTAAACCATGACCTTTTGGATTAAACATACTGTACTAAATGTAAAACCATGACCTCTTGGATTAAGTGTACTATACTAAATGTAAAACCATGGCCTCTTGGATTAAGTGTGCTGTACTAAATGTAAAACCATGACTTCTTGGATTGAATGTACCGTACTAAATGTTAAACCATGACCTTTTGGATTAAACATACTGTACTAAATGTTAAACCATGACCTCTTGAATGAAGTGTACTGTACTAAATTTAAAACACATTACAAGATCAGTATATGCGGGGGGGGGGGGCGGGCTTATTCCTGGGCCATTCCAAATACACTGGTTTGAACCATGAAAGGGGTGCATACCATAGATGCCCTTTCTCAACTGTACTGACTTGAGCACTCAGGTCAAACATTTCTTATCGTGAGCCGGCAGCCGCAGCAAATGGAGTTTTTCTGTTAATCCTACATGTGATATCTTTTGCATTCCACCGAGTTCTTGATATTAAATTGTCTGTTCTGCCATTAGCCTGGGGATGTGTGGTGCAGGTCTGCTCTCTAACTCTCAGCCATTAGCCTGGGGATGTGTGGTGCAGGTCTGCTCTCTAACTCTCAGCCATTAGCCTGGGGATGTGTGGTGCAGGTCTGTTCTCTAGCTCTCAGCTATTAGCCTGGGGATGTGTGGTGCAGGTCTGTTCTCTAGCTCTCAGCCATTACCTGGGGATGTGTGGTGCAGGTCTGCTCTCTAGCTCTCAGCCATTAGCCTGGAGATGTGTGGTGCAGGTCTGCTCTCTAGCTCTCAGCCATTACCTGGGGATGTGTGGTGCAAGTCTGCTGTCTAGCTCTCAGCCATTAGCCTGGGGATGTGTGGTGAAAGTCTGCTCTCTAGCTCTCAGCCATTAGCCTGGGGATGTGTGGTGCAAGTCTGCTCTCTAGCTCTCAGCCATTACCTGGGGATGTGTGGTGCAAGTCTGCTGTCTAGCTCTCAGCCATTACCTGGGGATGTTTGTTAGGGTTAGGAAGGTGTTGGTTAGGTTTAGGAAGAAGATGTTGGTTAGGGTTAGGAAGAAGATGTTGGTTAGGGTTAGGAAAAAGATGTCATACTGCATATTTCTTTAACAACTCTTAGATAGTTTGATTTGACTGTATGATATAAAATGCCTCTATTATGCAACTGTGATCATATACATTAGCATATAGGAATACAATATAGAATCTGTATGACAACAAGTTTGCTGAGTTCTAGTGGAAAGTCTGTCAAGAGAAGATTTATTGATGCAAATTATGCTGATGTATGATGTCATAAAGATAACCTGTTTCACAGTCTCCAGGCTCTTCCACAGGTGTGGTATGTGTTGACGGGGCTTCCAGTGATGTATGTGGCTATACTATTTTCAAGGGATAATTATGTGATTGACGTCATACTTCTAGCTAGGCCTGTATTTCCACCAGTCTTTCTAGGCTCGCAACTATCTGTTTCTTCTGGCAACAAAATAATATTAGGTATTTACAGTTATTTTGGCTGCATGTCAGTCAGTAGATAATAACAAAATAATATTACCTGTTGAAAAAATTTTATGATTACAGAAATTTATAAATGGTGTAGTGAGTTATTAAGATAATTAAGTTGCCACATTCCATATTACATAGATTCATATTTCTGCCTGGTTCTTCTAAATAAGTTATGCCCAGTTTGTATTGTGACTACCAGGTACAGAAATTACATGTTTTGTTGGAGTAGTATGCAACAGACTGACTATTAAAGATGTAGCGGTTATGGCAGTTTGTGCTATACAAAGTTCATTATCTGTTGCCTCAACTTTAAAGTGGCATTATAAACAGTTCTCTTTTAGTAAAAAATATATTTACTGGAGTTAATGAGCAATGTTAGCCAGTAGTAGTGAGCATTGTTAGCTAGTGGCAACGAGCAGTATTAGCTAGTGACAATGAGCAGTGTTATCTAGTGACAATGAGCAGTGTTAGCCTGTGGCAATGAGCAGTGTTAGCCAGTGGCAATGAGCAGTGTTAACTAGTGGCAATGAGCAGTGTTAGCCAGTGGCAATGAGCAGTGTTAGCCAGTTGCAGTGAGCATTGTTAGCCAGTGGCAATGAGCAGTGTTAGCTTGTGGCAATGAGCAGTGTTAGCTTGTGGCAATGAGCAGTGTTAGCCACTGGCAATGAGCAGGGTTAGCCAGTGGCAGTGAGCAGTGTTAGCCAGTGGCAATGAGCAGTGTTAGCTAGTGGCAATGAGCAGTGCTAGCCACTGGCAATGAGCAGTGTTAGCTAGTGGCAATGAGCAGTGTTAGCCATTGGCAATGAGCAGGGTTAGCCAGTGGCAGTGAGCAGTGTTAGCCAGTGGGAGTGAACAGTGTTAGCCAGTGAGCAGTGTTAGCCAGTAAGCAGTGTTAGCCAGTGAGCAGTGTTAGCCAGTAGGCAGTGTTAGCCAGTGAGCAGTGTTAGGCAGTGAGCAGTGTTAGCCAGTGAGCAGTGTTGGGCAGTGAGCAACAGCATCTGGTCCTGAGGCAGAGAATTCAGTGTGTCTGTCCTAGTGCTACTAGGCTGCCCTTCTGATACTGATGAAGTTGTCATATTTCCAGAGAAATGTCCAGAAACCTGGCCCAGCCCTGGATGTGCCAGCTGCTCCCCCAGCTGTCAGGGACAGTGAGGGCTAGGGGGGAGATGGGCTGGAAGGAGGAGATATATGGGCTGGTGGGAAGAGATATATAGGCTAGTGAATAACAAGTTGATGCACCTGTGTGTAGTGACTGGTGACTGAGTGAGCAAGTCAATCTGGAATAACTGCCTCACATTCCATCCCTCCCCCCCCCGCCATACTATCAACCACACACACATCCCGCAACATACCCACCTTCCACACCCCCGCACCCTCCCCCACCATCCACACCTCCGCAACCTCCCCCACCATCTACACTCCCGCAACCTCCCCCACCATCCACACTACCGCACCCTCCCCCACCATCCACATCCCCGCACCCTCCCCCACCATCCACACCACCGCAACCTCCCCCACCATCCACATCCCCACAACCTCCCCTGCCATCCACATCCCCGCAACCTCCCCACCATCTACATCCCCACAACCTCCCCCGCCATCCACATCCCCGCAACCTTCCCCACCATCCACATCCCCACAACCTCCCCCACCATCCACATCCCCACAACCTCCCCCGCCATCCACATCCCCACAACCTCCCCCACCATCCACATCCCCACAACCTCCCCCGCCATCCACATCCCCGCAACCTCCCCCACCATCCACATCCCCACAACCTTCCCACCATCCACACCACTGCAACCTCCCCCACCATCCACATCCCCAAAATCTCCCCACCATCCACACCTCCGCAACCTCCCACACCATCCACATCCCCGCAACCTCCCCCACCATCCACATCCCCACAACCTCCCCCGCCATCCACATCCCCACAACCTCCCCCACCATCCACATCCCCACAACCTCCCCCACCATCCACATCCCCACAACCTCCCCCGCCATCCACATCCCCCGCAACCTCCCCCACCATCCACACCACCGCAACCTCCCCACCATCCACATCCCCGCAACCTCCCCCGCCATCCACATCCCCACAACCTCCCCCACCATCCACATCCCCACAACCTTCCCCGCCATCCACATCCCCAAAACCTCCCCCACCATCCACATCCCCACAACTTCCCCCACCATCCACATCCCCAAAACCTCCCCCACCATCCACATCCCCAAAACCTCCCCCGCCATCCACATCCCCACAACCTCCCCCACCATCCACATCCCCAAAACCTTCCCCGCCATCCAAATCCCTGGAACCTCCCCCACCATCCAAATCCCCGGAACCTCCCCCACCATCCACATCCCCAAAACCTCCCCCACCATCCACATCCCCAAAACCTCCCCCACCATCCACATCCCCACAACCTCCCCCACCATCCACATCCCCACAACCTCCCCCGCCATCCACATCCCCAAAACCTCCCCCACCATCCACATCCCCACAACCTCCCCCGCCATCCACATCCCCAAAACCTCCCCCACCATCCACATCCCCGCAACCTCCCCCACCATCCACATCCCCAAAACCTCCCCCACCATCCACATCCCCACAACCTCCCCCACCATCCCCCAGGCTTCATAAGTAACTACATTGCTACAGCTGCATAGTGTAAAGTTACTAAAGAAACCAACAAATGTAAATTGGTAAACATATTTATGTACATCAAGTGATGTGGTAAACTTATTTATATACACATATTGGCATGTCTGCAATACCGTTCTTGTAAATAAGTACACAAGTTGTCTTTCTAGAGCCACGTATAACTTGTAGACCTACCAAGCACTATAACTTGTAGACCTACCAAGCACTATAACTTGTAGACCTACCAAGCACTATAACTTGTAGACCTACCAAGCACTATAACTTGTAGACCTACCAAGCAGTATAACTTGTAGACCTACCAAGCACTATAACTTGTAGACCTACCAAGCACTATAACTTGTAGACCTACCAAGCAGTATAACTTGTAGACCTACCAAGCACTATAACTTGTAGACCTACCAAGCAGTATAACTTGTAGACCTACCAAGCACTATAACTTGTAGATCTACCAAGCACTATAACTTGTAGACCTACCAAGCACTATAACTTGTAGACCTACCAAGCACTATAACTTGTAGACCTACCAAGCACTATAACTTGTAGACCTACCAAGCACTATAACTTGCAGACCTACCAAGCAGTATAACTTGTAGACCTACCAAGCGCTATAACTTGTAGACCTACCAAGCACTATAACTTGCAGACCTACCAAGCGCTATAACTTGCAGACCTACCAAGCGCTATAACTTGCAGACCTACCAAGCGCTATAACTTGCAGACCTACCAAGCGCTATAACTTGCAGACCTACCAAGCGCTATAACTTGCAGACCTACCAAGCGCTATAACTTGCAGACCTACCAAGCGCTATAACTTGCAGACCTACCAAGCAGTATAACTTGCAGACCTACCAAGCACTATAACTTGCAGACCTACCAAGCACTATAACTTGCAGACCTACCAAGCACTATAACTTGCAGACCTACCAAGCACTATAACTTGCAGACCTACCAAGCACTATAACTTGCAGACCTACCAAGCACTATAACTTGCAGACCTACCAAGCGCTATAACTTGTAGACCTACCAAGCACTATAACTTGTAGACCTACCAAGCGCTATAACTTGTAGACCTACCAAGCGCTATAACTTGTAGATCTACCAAGCGCTATAACTTGTAGACCTACCAAGCGCTATAACTTGTAGACCTACCAAGCGCTATAACTTGTAGACCTACCAAGCGCTATAACTTGTAGACCTACCAAGCGCTATAACTTGCAGACCTACCAAGCGCCATAACTTGCAGACCTACCAAGCGCTATAACTTGCAGACCTACCAAGCGCTATAACTTGCAGACCTACCAAGCGCTATAACTTGCAGACCTACCAAGCAGTATAACTTGCAGACCTACCAAGCACTATAACTTGCAGACCTACCAAGCACTATAACTTGCAGACCTACCAAGCACTATAACTTGCAGACCTACCAAGCACTATAACTTGCAGACCTACCAAGCACTATCCCCATCCACATCCCCAAAACCTCCCCCACCATCCACATCCCCAAAACCTCCCCCACCATCCACATCCCCACAACCTCCCCCACCATCCACATCCCCACAACCTTCCCCGCCATCCACATCCCCAAAACCTCCCCCACCATCCACATCCCCACAACCTCCCCCGCCATCCACATCCCCAAAACCTCCCCCACCATCCACATCCCCGCAACCTCCCCCACCATCCACATCCCCAAAACCTCCCCCACCATCCACATCCCCACAACCTCCCCCACCATCCCCCAGGCTTCATAAGTAACTACATTGCTACAGCTGCATAGTGTAAAGTTACTAAAGAAACCAACAAATGTAAATTGGTAAACATATTTATGTACATCAAGTGATGTGGTAAACTTATTTATATACACATATTGGCATGTCTGCAATACCGTTCTTGTAAATAAGTACACAAGTTGTCTTTCTAGAGCCACGTATAACTTGTAGACCTACCAAGCACTATAACTTGTAGACCTACCAAGCACTATAACTTGTAGACCTACCAAGCACTATAACTTGTAGACCTACCAAGCACTATAACTTGTAGACCTACCAAGCAGTATAACTTGTAGACCTACCAAGCACTATAACTTGTAGACTTACCAAGCACTATAACTTGCAGACCTACCAAGCACTATAACTTGCAGACCTACCAAGCACTATAACTTGCAGACCTACCAAGCGCTATAACTTGTAGACCTACCAAGCACTATAACTTGTAGACCTACCAAGCGCTATAACTTGTAGACCTACCAAGCGCTATAACTTGTAGACCTACCAAGCTCTATAACTTGTAGACCTACCAAGCGCTATAACTTGCAGACCTACCAAGCGCTATAACTTGCAGACCTACCAAGCGCTATAACTTGCAGACCTACCAAGCGCTATAACTTGCAGACCTACCAAGCGCCATAACTTGCAGACCTACCAAGCGCTATAACTTGCAGACCTACCAAGCGCCATAACTTGCAGACCTACCAAGCGCTATAACTTGCAGACCTACCAAGCGCTATAACTTGCAGACCTACCAAGCGCTATAACTTGCAGACCTACCAAGCGCTATAACTTGCAGACCTACCAAGCACTATAACTTGCAGACCTACCAAGCAGTATAACTTGCAGACCTACCAAGCACTATAACTTGTAGACCTACCAAGCGCTATAACTTGTAGACCTACCAAGCGCTATAACTTGTAGACCTACCAAGCGCTATAACTTGTAGACCTACCAAGCGCTATAACTTGTAGACCTACCAAGCGCTATAACTTGTAGACCTACCAAGCGCTATAACTTGTAGACCTACCAAGCGCTATAACTTGTAGACCTACCAAGCGCTATAACTTGCAGACCTACCAAGCGCTATAACTTGCAGACCTACCAAGCAGTATAACTTGTAGACCTACCAAGCGCTATAACTTGTAGACCTACCAAGCACTATAACTTGTAGACCTACCAAGCACTATAACTTGTAGACCTACCAAGCACTATAACTTGTAGACCTACCAAGCACTATAACTTGTAGACCTACCAAGCACTATAACTTGTAGACCTACCAAGCACTATAACTTGCAGACCTACCAAGCAGTATAACTTGCAGACCTACCAAGCACTATAACTTGTAGACCTACCAAGCACTATAACTTGTAGACCTACCAAGGTGGGCGGGAGGAGTGGGGGAGGGAGGTTGGAAGGAAGAGAAGTGGGGGAGGGAGGTTGGAAGGAAGAGAAGTGGGGGAGGGAGGTTGGAAGGAAGAGAAGTGGGGGAGGGAGGTTGCGAGGAGAAATGGGGGAGGGAGGTGACCTACCAAGCAGTATAACTTGCAGACCTACCAAGCACTATAACTTGTAGACCTACCAAGCAGTATAACTTGTAGACCTACCAAGCGCTATAACTTGTAGACCTACCAAGCGCTATAACTTGTAGACCTACCAAGCGCTATAACTTGTAGACCTACCAAGCGCTATAACTTGTAGACCTACCAAGCGCTATAACTTGTAGACCTACCAAGCGCTATAACTTGTAGACCTACCAAGCGCTATAACTTGTAGACCTACCAAGCGCTATAACTTGTAGACCTACCAAGCGCTATAACTTGTAGACCTACCAAGCGCTATAACTTGTAGACCTACCAAGCGCTATAACTTGCAGACCTACCAAGCAGTATAACTTGTAGACCTACCAAGCGCTATAACTTGTAGACCTACCAAGCACTATAACTTGTAGACCTACCAAGCACTATAACTTGTAGACCTACCAAGCACTATAACTTGTAGACCTACCAAGCACTATAACTTGTAGACCTACCAAGCACTATAACTTGTAGACCTACCAAGCACTATAACTTGCAGACCTACCAAGCAGTATAACTTGCAGACCTACCAAGCACTATAACTTGTAGACCTACCAAGCACTATAACTTGTAGACCTACCAAGGTGGGCGGGAGGAGTGGGGGAGGGAGGTTGGAAGGAAGAGAAGTGGGGGAGGGAGGTTGGAAGGAAGAGAAGTGGGGGAGGGAGGTTGGAAGGAAGAGAAGTGGGGGAGGGAGGTTGCGAGGAGAAATGGGGGAGGGAGGTGGGGGGGAAGTGGGGGTAGTTAGGTGGGGAGGAGGAGAAATGGGGAGGGAGGTAGGGAGGAGGAGAAACTGTCACCCTAATGACTTTTCAAGCAATGACATATCAATATGCAACAGTAACGTGATCTGTCCAGTCTGACTCCCTGTCAACAACCTCTGGTTAACTTCATAATTGCTCCTGGCAGTTTGTGTAGAAATGTCACACCTCGTTCTTAGATAACAGTTTCAAATTGCAGTGGCAGCAGGTTGATAAGGAACACAATCTCCGCCCCCCCCTATATCAGTACTAGAGAAGAGGCAAGGCAGAGACATCTCCAGGAGTTGTACACAAGTCACCTCCACTAGAGGCTGGCTAATGGTTGATGTGACAATGAGTATCTGACTGGCTGCAGTTTTCAAGTGTCTACAACACTATGGACTGTTATTTGTGATGTGATTTCAGGCGGCATTCAGCAGCCAGGGTCCCGCTAGTCCCTGGCAGGGTCCCGCTAGTCCCTGGCAGGGTCCCGCTAGTCCCTGGCAGGGTCCCGCTAGTCCCTGGCAGAGTCCCGCTAGTCCCTGGCAGGGTCCCGCTAGTCCCTTGCAGGGTCCCGCTAGTCCCTGGCAGGGTCCCGCTAGTCCCTGGCAGGGTCCCGCTAGTCCCTGGCAGGGTCTAGTGGGTGACGTCTCCACCAGCCGTGGCATCAGCTCCAAATGTTTCTTGCTTCTTTATCCAGTCTTCTGTCAGTTCTGCAAACATCACCTTTAGACGTGTGTCAAATCTTGTAAAGATGTTGATAGCTCTTTCCTCTCTTCATAATTGGTAGCAGTGTCTCTGCCTTGACAGGCTCAGGTTGGGCAAAACAAGTTATGCTTTATTATCAATGATTTTGTGTTTTATCTTCCTCTATTTGTATATATCACACTTATCAATTTGGATATAATATAATTCTTCACTAATAAGAAGTAGTTGGTTTTAAGCTATGAGGGTTTGTGTGCTTCATGCTGAGCCCTGAATCCACACACTTCGAGACTTGAGGCCTGGGGACACACTTTGTCAGATGGTAGATAAGGTGCAGCCAGCAGTTTTATGCAGTTGTACTTGTAAATTTGGCAGAATTATTTACTTGCACCATATACTGCTGGCTCTGGTGTGCCACTGGGTGCCTATACAACCAGTGTGACTCCAGCAAAACAGGTTTTCTTACGTATAAGTTGTTTTAGCAGATTCAATTTAGTGAAGCACCAGCAAATCACTCAACCGTGTTGATAAGATAAGAACATTCAAATTTTTTTCTCACCCTGCCAATCACCACTGTCAGCACTCAGTCCAGCCAATCACCACTGTCAGCACTCGGTACTGCCAATCACCACTGTCGGCACTCGGTCCTGCCAATCACCACTGTCGGCACTCGGTCCTGCCAATCACCACTGTCGGCACTCAGTCCTGCCAATCACCACCGTCAGCACTCGGTCCTGCCAATCACCACTGTCAGCACTCGGTCCTGCCAATCACCACTGTCAGCACTCGGTCCTGCCAATCACCACTGTCAGCACTCGGTCCTGCCAATCACCACTGTCAGCACTCGGTCCTGCCAATCACCACTGTCAGCACTCAGTCCTGCCAATCACCACTGTCAGCACTCGGCCCTGCAAATCACCACTGTCAGCACTCGGTCCTGCCAATCACCACTGTCAGCACTCGGTCCTGCCAATCACCACTGTCAGCACTCAGTCCTGTCATCAGTAGTTATAATTTTGACATCTGAAAATCACACGAAATGCACAGTATAAAATGTACAATATCTTTGACACTTTATTGTTAGTGTAAATGGCTGTTGTCATTCAGCTGCACCCCCCTCCCCCCACCGACCCAGGGTCATGCTGAGGGGGGATATAGCGTTGATTGGGAGTGGCATTATGATGAGGGGTGTTTATGAAGGTCTGACACTATGGATCCCTCACCCCAGCTCAATGGGGCACTAACCAAGTCACAAATGACCCTATGACTGGGCTGTAAGGCCCCTATTCAGTCACACTGGGCTGTAAGGCCCCTAGTCAGTCACACTGGGCTGTAAGGCCCCTAGTAAGTCACACTGGGCTGTAAGGCCCCTAGTCAGTCACACTGGGCTGTAAGGCCCCTAGTCAGTCACACTGGGCTGTAAGGCCCCTAGTCAGTCACACTGGGCTGTAAGGCCCCTAGTCAGTCACACTGGGCTGTAAGGCCCCTAGTCAGTCACACTGGGCTGTAAGGCCCCTAGTCAGTCACACTGGGCTGTAAGGCCCCTAGTCAGTCACACTGGGCTGTAAGGCCCCTAGTCAGTCACACTGGGCTGTAAGGCCCCTAGTCAGTCACACTGGGCTGTAAGGCCCCTAGTCAGTCACACTGGGCTGTAAGGCCCCTAGTCAGTCACACTGGGATGTAAGGCCCCTAGTCAGTCACACTGGGCTGTAAGGCCCCTAGTCAGTCACACTGGGCTGTAAGGCCCCTAGTCAGTCACACTGGGTCCTCTTAATCAGGGATGAGATTTTTCCAGTTTTTTCTTGATTTCTGGGTTTTCCATGGCGGAAAATAACGTTTTTGTGATTCATGTGAATCCGGTTTTAAAATTTACGTGTAGTGGATGATTGTATTTTTCGTTTGCGGTTTGTGTTTTTGCTGAATAACTCTACCCACGTGTTACTTCCCATTGATGTCAACAATAATTTCGCCAACTATTTTGAATACTATTATTGTGATTGGATGAATATCCAGTGTGTTGGCCCTCTCCACCAATTAGGATCATTTGAAAGAAACAAGACTTGCATCTGCGCATCTTGCTGCCAATGGCCGCCAAATGAACAGGAGAAGTATAAATCACTTCAGTTGAAAATCAGGTTCATATATGCCCCATTGAAAGCCATCCATTCTTACAACCACACAAATGGCTAATAAAATATAATCATCAGTTTCATGAATATTTTATTGCCCCATCTATTAATTTGGTCAGAAATTGATTTTAAAAATAGGTTATTTTTCACTACCATGTATCCAATTTGGGGCCGAAAATTCTAATTAGGCCTTACATCGACTCTTCCTAAGTTTTTTCTCTCAATTTGTGATGACACATCAAATTCAGAGTCTAATTTATTAATGCATTACTTTAGTGGGAACAGGTTAATTTAAAAAAAATCGATCTGGCAAAATATTTTCAATTAATGCTAGAATCTACATAAGAAGACTTAAGAATGTAGATTCTATTAAAATATAAAACTTACACGTATAGTGGAACCCAACTGTCAACTTACATGTATAGTGGAACCCAACTGTCAACTTACACGTATAGTGGAACCCAACTGTCAACTTACACGTACAGTGGAACCCAACTGTCAACTTACATGTATAGTGGAACCCAACTGTCAACTTACACGTATAGTGGAACCCAACTGTCAACTTACACGTATAGTGGAACCCAACTGTCAACTTACATGTATAGTGGAACCCAACTGTCAACTTACAGGTATAGTGGAACCCAACTGTCAACTTACACGTATAGTGGAACCCAACTGTCAACTTACGCGTATAGTGGAACCCAACTGTCAACTTACACGTATAGTGGAACCCAACTGTCAACTTACACGTATAGTGGAACCCAACTGTCAACTTACACGTATAGTGGAACCCAACTGTCAACTTACGCGTATAGTGGAACCCAACTGTCAACTTACACGTATACTGGAACCCAACTGTCAACTTACGCGTATAGTGAAACCCAACTGTCAACTTACACGTATAGTGGAACCCAACTGTCAACTTACACGTATAGTGGAACCCAACTGTCAACTTACAAGTATAGTGGAACCCAACTGTCAACTTACACGTATAGTGGACCAACTGTCAACTTACACGTATAGTGGAACCCAACTATCAACTTACACGTATAGTGGAACCCAACTGTCAACTTACACGTATAGTGGAACCCAACTGTCAACTTACGCGTATAGTGGAACCCAACTGTCAACTTACGCGTATAGTGGAACCCAACTGTCAGCTTACACGTATAGTGGAACCCAACTGTCAACTTACACGTACAGTGGAACCCAACTGTCAACTTACACGTATAGTGGAACCCAACTATCAACTTACACGTATAGTGGAACCCAACTGTCAACTTACACGTATAGTGGAACCCAACTGTCAACTTACACGTACAGTGGAACCCAACTGTCAACTTACACGTATAGTGGAACCCAACTGTCAACTTACGCGTATAGTGGAACCCAACTGTCAACTTACACGTATACTGGAACCCAACTGTCAACTTACGCGTATAGTGAAACCCAACTGTCAACTTACACGTATAGTGGAACCCAACTGTCAACTTACACGTATAGTGGAACCCAACTGTCAACTTACAAGTATAGTGGAACCCAACTGTCAACTTACACGTATAGTGGACCAACTGTCAACTTACACGTATAGTGGAACCCAACTATCAACTTACACGTATAGTGGAACCCAACTGTCAACTTACACGTATAGTGGAACCCAACTGTCAACTTACGCGTATAGTGGAACCCAACTGTCAACTTACACGTATAGTAGAACCCAACTGTCAACTTACACGTATAGTGGAACCCAACTGTCAACTTACGCGTATAGTGGAACCCAACTGTCAACTTACGCGTATAGTGGAACCCAACTGTCAACTTACACGTATAGTGGAACCCAACTGTCAACTTACGCGTGTAGTGTAACCCAATTGTCAACTTTCACGTATAGTGGAACCCAACTGTCAACTTACACGTATAGTGGAACCCAACTGTCAACTTACACGTACAGTGGAACCCAACTGTCAACTTACACGTATAGTGGAACCCAACTGTCAACTTACACGTATAGTGGAACCCAACTGTCAACTTACACGTATAGTGGAACCCAACTGTCCAAATGTTGATGACACTTGTTAAGCATGTTAAAAAACATGACCAGACCAGATGGATAGATGGATCAAGCAGTTTGCAGCGTTGCTGTTAGATAACCCTGCAGGTTGACCCCGCTCACTCCTCCCAATCTGAAATGTATTTTGTTTTAGAAAAAGTAAGAATTTTTATTTTGCTCGTTGTGAGAGTCCTGATTTTTAACATTTTGTTTTGGCTTATTATTTTTTAAATGTTCTGGGGGAACCCCCACTGCACCATCCCCGTATCAACCTTTGGCCGACGCCCCCTCTCTTCTTTCAGGTCCTTGCCATCTAAGCAAATTTTTTCAGGGTTTTTTCTCTTGTGCCTGTCACATCCCTGCTTAATGCATTCTGATGTCTTGATTACATCTGTCAAGGGACCGTTTTAAGTCTTAATTACATTCTCCAATGGACTCTCTTCAAGGGACCATCTCACATAAGATAAGATACGTTTTATTACCAAGTAGCAAGTACAAGGAATTCGTAGTGTTGTGGCGTTAGCACAAACATACACTCATGCACCCAATCACACATGGAACTAAACATTACATATCACAATTGTAATACTGAAAACAGTTAAAAACAAACGAGAGTAATAGAATACATTACAAAAGTGAAAAAAAAAAAAAATAAAAGATTGAAAAAAATTAAAATCGCGACATTGCAACTACCTGCCAGAGGCAAGACATTTATGCTGGCTCTCCGTTTAAAAATAGCTTGAGGAGAGAAACTTGTTGAATTGCATCGTTTTAGTTTTTATGCAACGGTAGCGCTTACCGGAGGGAAGGAGTTCAAAGAGATGGTTGGCTGGATGATATGCGTCATGTACAATACGCTTGGATTTGCGCAAACTGCGAGATCAATAAAAAGACCTGATGGACGGCATATTTAACCCGATTAGTTTAGAAGCGTTCTTGACAACTGATTCAATTTGATTAATTTCATCTTGGCTGGCGCGACCAAACCAGACAGTGATAGAAAATGACAAGACACTTTCAGTAACTGCGCGGTAGAAACGTGTTAATATTGCTTGAGATAAGCCGAATCGTTTGAGGTGTCTAAGGAAGTACAAGCATTTTTGTGCTTTTTTAATGATGTCAGTCGTGTTATTACACCAGGAAAGATCTTTTGAAATAGTCAAACCCAAAAATTGTACAGAGTCGGCTTGTAAGACTTCAGCACCGTCAATGAAAAGGGGGTGGATGGGTGTTTTCTTTTTGCGAAAATCAATGATCATTTCCTTCATTTTGGATATGTTTAGTACCAGGTTGTTGTTCTTACACCAGCCGACCAGTCTTTGAACTTCCTCTCTATACACAGACTCGTTAGCATTGTTGACACATGACCGTGTTTGTAACAGTACTTGATGAGAATATTGCGTAAACATAAATAAGAACATAGAAGCTTTCTGATATTCCATCTTGTTTCTTCACGTATATGTATGTGATGATGTTTCAGATCAAGGAAAGGTTTAAACCCATCAGTTCGTTCGGCGATCGTGTGAGTGTTCATATCTATTCTGCATACATTAATTTGAAGATAATTATGTCTTCTTCCAAATCTTTTTGTTTATTTTCCTGTTCCAAATTTTTTATATGTACTTGATTCTCCCAGTCAACAATTTGGTGATGACTGTTATATAGCAAATGAGAAGATAACAATTTTATTGCCTCACAATTGGTTATTGTGTTAGATATATGCCATACCAGGCTACTAAGACATTTCTGGCAGACAAGTCTCCACAGACACTAAATATCTCAAAACGCACAAATCTGACAGCCTTGCTACAATACATTTGTGATGTTATCGTAGCAGCAATCTCCAGTATCACAGAATCTGATACTGACTGTGTACAAACTGTACCTAAAACAATCAATGATAGTGCAGTGTCACACAGATAATCAATGAAAGTGCAGTGTCACACAGATAATCAATGATAGTGCAGTGTCACACAGATAATCAATGATAGTGCAATGTCACACAGATAATGATAGTGCAGTGTCACACTGATAATCAATGATAGTGCAGTGTCACACTGATAATCAATGATAGTGCAATGTCACACTGATAATCAATGATAGTGCAGTGTCACACTGATAATCAATGATAGTGCAGTGTCACACAGATAATCAATGATAGTGCAATGTCACACAGATAATCAATGATAGTGCAGTGTCACACATATAATCAATGATAGTGCAATGTCACACAGATAATCAATGATAGTGCAATGTCACACTGATAATCAATGATAGTGCAATGTCACACTGATAATCAATGATAGTGCAGTGTCACACTGATAATCAATGATAGTGCAATGTCACACAGATAATCAATGATAGTGCAATGTCACACAGATAATCAATGATAGTGCAGTGTCACACAGATAATCAATGATAGTGCAATGTCACACAGATAATGATAGTGCAATGTCACACTGATAATCAATGATAGTGCAATGTCACACAGATAATGATAGTGCAGTGTCACACTGATAATCAATGATAGTGCAATGTCACACAGATAATCAATGATAGTGCAGTGTCACACTGATAATCAATGATAGTGCAATGTTACCCTGATAATCAATGATAGTGCAGTGTTACACTGATAATCAATGATAGTGCAATGTTACACTGATAATCAATGATAGTGCAATGTTACACTGATAATCATTGATAGTGCAATGTCACATAGATAATCAATGATAGTGCAATGTTACACGGATAATCAATGATAGTGCAATGTTATACTGATAATCAATGATAGTGCAGTGTTACACTAATAATCAATGATAGTGCAATGTTACACTGATAATCAATGATAGTGCAATGTTACACTGATAATCAATGATAGTGCAATGTTACACTGATAATCAATGATAGTGCAATGTTACACTGATAATCAATGATAGTGCATTGTTACACGGATAATCAATGATAGTACAATGTTATACTAATAATCAATGATAGTGCAGTGTTACACTGATAATCAATGATATTGTAATGTTACACTAATAATCAATGATAGTGCAATGTTACACTGATAATCAGTGATAGTGCAATGTTACACTAATAATCAATGATAGTGCAATGTTACACTGATAATCAACGATAGTGCAATGTTACACGGATAATCAATGATAGTGCAATGTTACACTGATAATCAATGATAGTGCAATGTTACACTGATAATCAATGATAGTGCAATGTTACACTGATAATCAATGATAGTGCAATGTTACATTGATAATCAATGATAGTGCAATGTTACACTGATAATCAATGATAGTGCAATGTTACACTGATAATCAATTATAGTGCAATGTTACACTGATAAACAACATTACAAAATGTGTATATTTGTAGACTTCACAAGTCAAAGTAGGCAACACAGATATTTACTTGATATGTATTTGAGGTAATCTTAATATCTGAAATGTGTAACTTTACTGTAGATAAGTCCAGCCAATTGTTTGGTTACTTTATTTGGTGACTTGTCTTCTTTTTTATATTCTATATTAAATATATGTGACAGTTGTCAGATTGTTTGAAGTTGAAAGCAATACTTTCTAAGCATCATTAAGATGTCTTGTGATAACTATGCAGTGGATATGTACAAATAAGGCCAAAAATACATTTGATTGCATTTATAAATGTGTCGCTTCTCCGTGCTCATCTCCCAGGTTTATAGTTGGTCCATCAGAGCTGCCCCCTGGTGAATCAACAGGAACTAAAGTGCAGCACTCAAGACCAGACGATTCCCCAGGTTCTAGAGAGTCAGACATGTGTCTCGCCTCGGGGACTTTTATCCCACCAGAGGGAGCTGCTGTGTACAAGCGATTCCTGCCCAGTGACGTGTGGCCGATACTTGAGATGAAACACTCTCTCTGTCGCCACCAGGGCGGTTGTGTCTACACTCTCATCAAGGTGAGGCTCTTGTTCACTCAACAAACACAGTTATGCCATCAATGCACACTGAATAAACACAGTTATGCCGTCAATGCACACTCAACAAACACAGTTATACCGTCAATGCACACTCAACAAACACAGTTATGCCATCAATGCACACTCAACAAACACAGTTATGCCATCAATGCACACTCAACAAACACAGTTATGCCATCAATGCACACTCAATAAACACAATTATGCCATCAATGCACACTCAACAAACACAGTTATGCCATCAATGCACACTCAACAAACACAGTTATGCCGTCAATGCACACTCAACAAACACGGTTATACCGTCAATGCACACTCAATAAACACAGTTATGCCATCAATGCACACTCAACAAACACAGTTATGCCATCAATGCACACTCAATAAACACAGTTATGCCATCAATGCACACTCAATAAACACAGTTATACCATCAATGCACACTCAATAAACACAGTTATACCGTCAATGCACACTCAACAAACACAGTTATACCGTCGATGCGCACTCAACAAACACAGTTATGCCATCAATGCACACTCAATAAACACAGTTATGCCATCAATGCACACTCAACAAACACAGTTATGCCATCAATGCACACTCAATAAACGTAGTTATGCCGTCAATGCACACTCAACAAACAGTTATACCATCAGTGTGCACTCAGCAAACACAGTCATGCCATCAATACACACTCAACAAACACAGTTATACCATCAATGCACACTCAACAAACACATTTATACTATCATTGCACACTCAACAAACACAGTTATACCATCAATGTGCACTCAACAAACTCAGTTATACCATCAATGCACACTCAACAAACACAGTTATACCATCAGTGTGCACTCAACAAACACAGTCATGCCATCAATACACACTCAACAAACACAGTTATACCATCAATGCACACTCAACAAACACAGTTATACCATCAATGGACACTCAACAAACACAGTTATGCCATCAATGCGCACTCAACAAATACAGTTATACCATCAATGCACACTCAGCAAACACAGTTATGCCATCAATGCGTACTAAACAAACACAGTTATACCATCAATGCACACTCAACAAACACAGTTATGTGTCTACACTCTCATCAATGCACACTCAACAAACACAGTTATGCCAAAAACAATAGTTTATCAAGAAAATGTTTTTGTATGTGGAATGATGTTTCATGTTAAAATACAAAACAATAAATTTTTTAGCAACAATATCGGGTTGTCAGATCTGTTAACCAACTAATAAAATATCAGGTTGTCAGATCTGTTAACCAACTAATAAAATATCAGGTTCTCGGATATGTTAACCAACTAATAAAATATCAGGTTCTCAGATATGTTAGCCAACTAATAAAATATCGGGTTGTCAGATCTGTTAACCAACTAATAAAATATCAGGTTGTCAGATTTGTTAACCAACTAATAAAATATCAGGTTCTCAGATATGATAACCAACAAATAATATGTGTTATTTTATGGTTTTTCACTGTGACAAACAGTAACTTGTTTTTGTTTCTACTTGATAAAAATTTTAATTAATTTATACGTGTAATTTTTATTTATTTTTAGTTAATAAATTTATTGTCAAGGTTTTTGGAAATCCCCTTGAGTTCCCGGAAAAGCGACAACATTTCCATAGTAACGACCACGTGCGCTACGATGTTCGAACCAGCTATATTCGTTCGCCGTGAAAGCAGACCACATCGTCTGGTTACTAAAATGCTAGTACACGTCAGTATTAAATCTACCTAACTTATGTACTTAAACCAACAAATATTAATGTTTACGTACTTTATCGTGCCTTTGACACTAATGGAAAATCCTTCCGGAGATGCAGACGCATGTGTGACCTGGTGACCCCACAGGATAACAGGCCAATTAAAATGAACGTACACACACTTTGCCACATGTTTGTTAGATGGCTGGCGTAACCTGTTACCATAGACGACAACATGTCACAAGTACAGATTTAAGGGCTATTGTGGTGACAAATTAAGGGGACATGTCAGTATTACAAATGGCCATTATGTATTGTCAACGATACATAAAACACCAGTGAAAAACCGTAAATTTCAACACAAAAACAAGCATTTGTTGAGATTGCGTTTTCATTAATAAACAAGAAATTATGTTTAAAATATTGATTGAGAAAAACTACAACACTCACAACGTTGCAGTTTTGCATATGAATGCGTCTAACATGCACGCAACGTAATACAGCAGTAAATTATGATTGGTGAAGGGTTTGTGTCAAAAATACACTGCCACTTTAGGCTGTCATTCAACTTTTGCTTAATTCATTCATGGTGGTGTAGCTGACATAATTGGTTTATGTTAACCAAAATCTGCCGTGAAGTTATCAGTTACACTGTCATACTTATATGTATGTCATTTATTTCTTTGGGGATTTTCTCAAAATTATTAAACTTAGTTTTTATTGGCTAATTTTTCACATTTAGAAAAATGTTTTAAAAACCTTGTAACATAACCAAATAAATGAAAAACTAAAAATGTTGTTAATCTGGTATAATATATTGTATTTCAACTACAATCTGTGAAGAAATGGTTAATTTTTCTTAAAAACTTCTACTGAAACTAATCAATTCAAAACAAGCATATAATAACCAACCCAGCTACATTAAATAATCAACTCAATACCAACTGTCTAGAAGATGTATGTCTGGGCTCAGTCAGAACTTGTGGCAATTGCAACAGATTGTTTTGTGGGTTTAATTTGGAAAGTTGTCTTGACTAAGATCACATATCAGCAGTGTAGATCACATATCAGCAGTGTAGATCACATATCAGCAGTGTAGATCACATATCAGCAGTGTAGAATAACATTTTACCATAATAACTGATCAGTTAATAGCAAAAACAAACAATGCCTAAAGTCAGATAAACATTATTTCTGATTGTTGTTCATTATGTAAAATTTTCTTTTTACCTACCTCTCCATAGAGTAGCGTGCGCTGTCTCTGCGGTGGTTTCGCCCTCCAAGCAGCCGTCAAGGTCGTGTCATCTATCTCCTCCATCCTCCGTCGCCCCAGGGCACTCCGTCACGCCCTCCTGCACCAACACAACCTCCAACTGGGGGCATTCCTCGCCTCTTTCACTGCCCTATTCCAGGTCAGTGACGCAGACAAACTAGTTACTACATTGAACATAACTAGAAATGTTTCATTACTCACTTATATTCAGTTATTTAATATTCAATGTTAGAATGACCACTTTTATAAAATCAACATATTATTTAAACTATTTACACACTACAAATTTGAACATGACAAACCTGATTTGAATAACTTGACAACAGTTATAACTAACAGCCAAGGTAATTATGAATGTGAATGAATGTTAACCGTTAGTTGACTGTGTTGTGGCTCAGGGCATGAGCTGCCTGCTGCGCCACCTGCTGGGTCAAGAAAATGCCACCCATGGTCTGTTGGCTGGGCTCCTTGCTGGCACCTCGATGTTCCTCTACAAGAGCTCCACTGTCGCTCTATACATGACCTCCAAGCTCACAGAGGTAGAATTGATGATCTTCTCTTGCAAACTTAGGTGTCATATTATCTGGCATAGCAACTGTATGTAGCAGGATGATCCCTTCACACAGTCACATAGCGGGTTGACCCCTTCACCTGGGGAGGATCTGAATTAGATCTGACACATAGAATTTATAAAAATGAAGTTGTTGAGGTACGCAGAATAACAGGAACCAAGGATGTGTTTGAAATGGTTCTTTTAGGAGCCATCTTCCATCTGTGTAAACTAAACTTTCGTAGTGTCAGTTTAATGCCGAGTTGTGTTGTTGTCATCCTGTGAGTTTTCTTTTATTTCTGTCTCCAGATCTTGTACATGAAGGGTATTGAGGCTGGTCTGCTTCCCTACGTCCAGAGTGCTGACATCCTCCTCTATGCAGTGTCCATGTCTCTCATCATACATGTGGTAGGTGCTTGCTGGGCTGTGCACAGTTCTCATCATACATGTGGTAGGTACATGCTGGGCTGTCCATGTCTCTCATCATACATGTGGTAGGTACTTGTTGGGCTGTCCATGTCTCTCATCATACATGTGGTAGGTACTTGCTGGGCTGTCCATGTCTCTCATACATGTGGTAGGTACATGCTGGGCTGTCCATGTCTCTCATCATACATGTGGTAGGTACTTGTTGGGCTGTCCATGTCTCTCATCATACATGTGGTAGGTACTTGTTGGGCTGTCCATGTCTCTCATCATACATGTGGTAGGTACTTGTTGGGCTGTCCATGTCTCTCATCATACATGTGGTAGGTACTTGTTGGGCTGTCCATGTCTGTCATCATACATGTGGTAGGTACATGCTGGGCTGTCCATGTCTCTCATCATACATGTGGTAGGTACTTGTTGGGCTGTCCATGTCTCTCATCATACATGTGGTAGGTACTTGCTGGGCTGTCCATGTCTCTCATACATGTGGTAGGTACATGCTGGGCTGTCCATGTCTCTCATCATACATGCGGTAGGTACTTGCTGAGCTGTCCACAGTTCTCATCATACGTGTGGTAGGTACTTGTTGGACTGTCCAAAGTTCTCATCATACATCTGGTAGGTACTTGCTGAGCTGTCCACAGTTCTCATCATACGTGTGGTAGGTACTTGTTGGACTGTCCAAAGTTCTCATCATACATGTGATAGGTACTTGCTGGGCTGTCCACAGTTCTCATCATACGTGTGGTAGGTGCTTGTTGGACTGTCCAAAGTTCTCATCATACATCTGGTAGGTACTTGCTGAGCTGTCCACAGTTCTCATCATACGTGTGGTAGGTACTTGTTGGACTGTCCAAAGTTCTCATCATACATCTGGTAGGTACTTGCTGAGCTGTCCACAGTTCTCATCATACGTGTGGTAGGTACTTGTTGGACTGTCCAAAGTTCTCATTATACATGTGGTAGGTACTTGCTGAGCTGTCCACAGTTCTCATCATACGTGTGGTAGGTACTTGTTGGACTGTCCAAAGTTCTCATTATACGTGTGGTAGGTACTTGTTGGACTGTCCAAAGTTCTCATCATACATGTGGTAGGTACTTGCTGGGCTGTTCACAGTTCTCATCATACGTGTGGTAGGTACTTGTTGGACTGTCCACAGTTCTCATCATACATGTGGTAGTTGCTTGCTGGGCTGTCCACAGTTCTCATCATACATGTGGTAGGTACTTGCTGGGCTGACCACGGTTCTCATCATACATGTGGTAGGTACTTGCTGGGTTGTCCATGTCTCTCATCATACATGTGGTAGGTACTTGCTGGGCTGTCCATGTCTCTCATACATGTGGTAGGTACATGCTGGGCTGTCTATGTCTCTCATCATACATGTGGTAGGTACTTGTTGGGTTGTCCATGTCTCTCATCATACATGTGGTAGGTACTTGCTGGGTTGTCCATGTCTCTCATCATACATGTGGTAGGTACTTGTTGGGCTGTCTATGTCTGTCATTATACATGTGGTAGGTACTTGCTGGGTTGTCCATGTCTCTCATCATACATGTGGTAGGTACTTGCTGGGTTGTCCATGTCTCTCATCATACATGTGGTAGGTACTTGTTGGGCTGTCTATGTCTGTCATTATACATGTGGTAGGTACTTGTTGGGTTGTCCATGTCTCTCATCATACATGTGGTAGGTACTTGTTGGGTTGTCCATGTCTCTCATCATACATGTGGTAGGTACTTGCTGGGTTGTCCATGTCTCTCATCATACATGTGGTAGGTACTTGTTGGGCTGTCCACGTCTCTCATCATACATGTGGTTGGTACTTGCTGGGCTGTCCATGTCTCTCATCATACATGTGGTAGGTACTTGTTGGGCTGTCTATGTCTGTCATTATACATGTGGTAGGTACTTGCTGGGTTGTCCATGTCTCTCATCATACATGTGGTAGGTACTTGCTAGGCTGTCCACGTCTCTCATCATACATGTGGTTGGTACTTGCTGGGCTGTCCATGTCTCTCATCATACATGTGGTAGGTACTTGCTGGGTTGTCCATGTCTCTCATCATACATGTGGTAGGTACTTGCTAGGCTGTCCACGTCTCTCATCATACATGTGGTTGGTACTTGCTGGGCTGTCCATGTCTCTCAGCATACATGTGGTAGGTACTTGCTGGGTTGTCCATGTCTCTCATCATACATGTGGTAGGTACTTGCTGGGTTGTCCACATCTCTCATCATACATGTGGTAGGTACTTGTTGGGCTGTCTATGTCTCTCATCATACATGTGGTAGGTACTTGCTGGGCTGTCCGTGTCTCTCATCATACATGTGGTAATTACTTGCTGGGCTGTCCATGTCTCATCATACATGTGGTAGGTACTTGTTGGGTTGTCCATGTCTCTCATCATACATGTGGTAGGTACTTGCTGGGCTGTCCATGTCTCTCATCATACATGTGGTAGGTACTTGCTGGGCTGTCCATGTCTCTCATCATACATGTGGTAGGTACATGCTGGGCTGTCCATGTCTCATCATACATGTGGTAGGTACTTGCTGGGCTGTCCATGTATCTCATCATACATGTGGTAGGTACTTGCTGGGCTGTCCATGTCTCATCATACATGTGGTAGGTACTTGTTGGGTTGTCTATGTCTCTCATCATACATGTGGTAGGTACTTGCTGGGCTGTCCGTGTCTCTCATCATACATTGCTGGGCTGTCCATGTCTCTCATCATACATGTGGTAGGTACTTGTTGGGTTGTCCATGTATCTCATCATACATGTGAAAGATACTTGCTGGGCTGTCAATGTCTGTCATCATACATGTGGTAGGTACTTGCTGGGCTGTCCGTGTCTCTCATCATACATTGCTGGGCTGTCCATGTCTCTCATCATACATGTGGTAATTACTTGCTGGGCTGTCAATGTCTGTCATCATACATGTGGTAGGTACTTGCTGGGCTGTCTTTGTCTCTCATCATACATGTGGTAGGTACTTGTTGGGCTGTCCATGTCTCTCATCATACATGTAGTAGGTACTTGCTGGGCTGTCCACATCTCTCATCATACATGTAGTAGGTACTTGCTGGGTTGTCCATGTCTCTCATCATACATGTGGTAGGTACATGCTAGGCTGTCCGTGTCTGTCATCATACATGTGGTAGGTACATGCTAGGCTGTCTGTGTCTGTCATCATACATGTGGTAGGTACATGCTGGGATGTCCGTGTCTCTCATCATACATGTGGTAGGTACTTGCTGGGCTGTCCATGTCTCTCATCATACATGTGGTAGGTACATGCTAGGCTGTCCATGTCTCTCATCATACATGTGGTAGGTACTTGCTGGGCTGTCCGTGTCTCTCATCATACATGTGGTAGGTACTTGCTGGGCTGTCCATGTCTCTCATCATACATGTGGCAGGTACATGCTGGGCTGTCCATGTCTCTCATCATACATGTGGTAGGTACATGCTGGGCTGTCCATGTCTCTCATCATACATGTGGTAGGTACATGCTGGGCTGTCCATGTCTCTCATCATACATGTGGTAGGTACTTGCTGGGCTGTCCATGTCTCTCATCATACATGTGGCAGGTACATGCTAGGCTGCAGTTTAAACATCATTTTGTGTTATTTCAGTCAAGACCATTTGAGGTTGTACATTAAATATAAGCTCTTTCAACAAAAGCAATGTAAATATGGTTATAACTTAAATTATTGTAGTAGAAAGGAAAGAATGTCAAGATATTAACATTTTAAGTTATACATATATTAAATATAAGCTCTCAACAAAAGCAATGTAAAGGTGGTTATAACCTTAATTATTGTAGTAGATATTTACAAAATTAATGGCCTGTACCAAATTTGTAAATTGTTATGTCATGAGATGATGTTGATTAGTTAGCATATTACGTAACTACAAAATGGTTGTTGAATAATACTAATTTGTTCGATGTATGTGCTTTGATTCCCCATGTTGTGTCTAGGCCATCCTGGAGCCTCACAACCTACGCCCTACCTACTGGAAGTTTCTGCTCAAGTTAACCCATGGCCAGTGAGTGAAACACCCCCCAAACACTGCCACAAACACCCCCAAACACTGCCATAAACACCCCCCAAACACTGCCACAAACACCCCCTAAAAACTGCCACAAACACCCCCTAAAAACTGCCACAAACACCCCCACACACACACGCTCACAAACACCCCCAGAAACTCCCTTAAATACACCCCCACAAATACCCTTAGAAACACCCCCACAAACACCCATAGAAATACCCCCACAAACACCCCACATGCACAGACCCACAAACACCCCCAGGAACTCCCTTAAACACCCCCCCACAAACACCCCTAGAAACTACCCCACAAACACCCATAGAAATGCCCCCAAACACCCCACATGCACAGACTCACAAACACCCCCAGGAACCCCCTTAAACACCCCCCACAAACACTCCTAGAAACTACTCCACAAACAACACCACAAACACCCCCAGAAACTCCCTTAAACACCCCCCCCACGAACACCACCACAAACATTGCCACAAACACCCCCAGAAACTCCCCTAGACAACCCCCCCTAAACACCCTTAGAAACACCCAATACCACAGCTACCATCCCAGCTTTTCTGTTGCAGTTAGTAACTAGCCTTGCCCAAACTAGCTCTGTCCCAAATGCCATGTTCTGGTCTAGCTACGCTGGTCTAGCCACCCTGATCTACCTACCCTGGTCTAGCCACCCTGATCTACCTACCCTGGTCTAGCCACCCTGATCTACCTACCCTGGTCTAGCCACCCTGGTCTACCTACCCTGGTCTAGCCACCCTGATCTACCTACCATGGTCTAGCCACCCTGATCTACCTACCATGATCTAGCCACCCTGATCTACCTACCATGGTCTAGCCACCCTGATCTACCTACCATGGTCTAGCCACCCTGATCTACCTACCATGGTCTAGCCACCCTGATCTACCTACCCTGGTCTAGCCACCCTGATCTACCTACCATGGTCTAGCCACCCTGATCTACCTACCCTGGTCTAGCCATCGTGTTCTACCTACCCTGGTCTATCTACCTTGGTCTAGCCACCCTGGTCTAGCTACCCTGGTCTACCTATGCTGGTCTGCCTATCCTGGTCTACCTACCTTGGTCTAGCCACCCTTGTCTAGTTACCCTGGTCTACCTATCCTGGTTTACCTACCTTGGTCTAGCCACCCTGGTCTACCTACGCTGGTCTATCTATCCTGGTCTGCCTACCCTGGTCTAGCTGCCCTGGTCTATCTACCGTGGTCTAGCTGCCCTGGTCTATATACCATGGTCTAGCTACCCTGGTCTATATACCATGGTCTAGCTACCCTGGTCTGCCTACCCTGGTCTAGCTGCCCTGGTCTGCCTACCCTTGTCTAGCTGCCCAAGTCTATCTGCCATGGTCTAGCTGCCCTGGTCTATATACCATGGTCTAGCTGCCCTGGTCTATCTACCCTGGTCTAGCTGCCATGTCCCATCTGTTACATGGCATCATTTGTGAGATGGGACATCCCACATGTGAGATGGGACATCCCACATGTGCTGTCTCACTTCCTCCCATTTGTTGAGTCCTCACTCTTGCTAAGTAGTTCACGAGGAAATGTTAATTCTTCTTCGTTTATACATGGGCCTAAATGTCTCGGGAAAGGATTCTAACTTTTAACTTCACTTTATCAGATTTTTATCACATTTATATCATTATATTCGTTGTGTTTATTCTGATGCAGGTAATGCACTGTTTCCCTTGCATGTACAAAATGAATGAGATGTGATTGTATCAAGTGTTCTCTTTCTGTTACAGACTCGGGGAAATCAACCGCAAACTCCTGGATATCTACGGAACAGGTGCATCAAAGTTGTACCCAGACTTCAAACCACATTAAGATTTGGAAGCTGACCTCAGGAATTAACACCATGACCTCTTGAACTGACACGGTAACCTATTGATCCAGATGATGCTCTGTCAGACAGCATTGTGCAGTGTCTTACGAGCAGTCTACATGTGCACTCATTCTGTGCGGTGTCCTATGAGCTGTCTACATGTGCACTCATTCTGTGCGGTGTCGTATGAGCAGTCTACATGTGCACTCATTCTGTGCGGTGTCGTATGAGCAGTCTACATGTGCACTCATTCTGTGCGGTGTCGTATGAGCAGTCTACATGTGCACTCATTCTGTGAAGTGTCGTATGAGCAGTCTACATGTGCACTCATTCTATGCGGTGTCGTATGAGCAGTCTACATGTCATTCTGTGCGGTGTCGTATGAGCAGTCTACATGTCATTCTGTGCGGTGTCGTATGAGCAGTCTACATGTCATTCTGTGCGGTGTCGTATGAGCAGTCTACATGTCATTCTGTGCGGTGTCGTATGAGCAGTCTATATGTCATTCTGTGCGGTGTCGTATGAGCAGTCTACATGTCATTCTGTGCGGTGTCATATGAGCAGTCTACATGTCATTCTCACAGAGGACAACAATGAATGGAACATATAAATGACTGATTGTGTAAATGTTAGCATAAATATTTAAAAACTAATTTACAAATATCTTAGGAGGGTGGGATACACAAATGTGAATAATCATTGGATTCTCGATAAGCCAACAGATTCCTTGTCCACTTGCTATCTATCAATTTTTTGTAGTTGGTGCTGTTGTGTCTGTAGCAACACGGCAGTTTGCGACTGGTGCAGCATGAACTGCAGTCTTTGTGTCTATAGCAGCACGGCAGTCTTTGTGTCTGTAGCAACATGGCAGTTTGCGACTGGTGCAGCATGAACTGCAGTCTTTGTGTCTGTAGCAACACAGCAGTTTACGACTGGTGCAGCATGAACTGCAGTCTTTGTGTCTGTAGCAACACAGCAGTTTGTGACTGGTGCAGCATGAACTGCAGTCTTTGTGTCTGTAGCAACACGGCAGTTTGTGACTGGTGCAGCATGAACTGCAGTCTTTGTGTCTATAGCAACACAGCAGTCTTTGTGTCTGTAGCAACACGGCAGTTTGCGACTGGTGCAGCATGAACTGCAGTCTTTGTGTCTGTAGCAACACAGCAGTTTGCGACTGGTGCAGCATGAACTGCAGTCTTTGTGTCTATAGCAACACGGCAGTCTTTGTGTCTGTAGCAACGCGGTAGTTTGCGACTGGTGCAGCATGAACTGCAGTCTTTGTGTATGTGGCAACACGGCAGTTTGCGACTGGTGCAGCATGAACTGCAGTCTTTGTGTCTGTGGCAACACGGCAGTTTGCGACTGGTGCAGCATGAACTGCAGTCTTTGTGTCTGTGGCAACACGGCAGTTTGCGACTGGTGCAGCATGAACTGCAGTCTTTGTGTCTGTGGCAATATGGCAGTTTGCGACTGGTGCAGCATGAACTGCAGTCTTTGTGTCTGTGGCAATATGGCAGTTTGCGACTGGTGCAGCATGAACTGCAGTCTTTGTGTCTGTGGCAATATGGCAGTTTGCGACTGGTGCAGCATGAACTGCAGTCTTTGTGTCTGTGGCAATATGGCAGTTTGCGACTGGTGCAGCATGAACTGCAGTCTTTGTGTTTGTGGCAATATGGCAGTTTGCGACTGGTGCAGCATGAACTGCAGTCTTTGTGTTTGTGGCAATATGGCAGTTTGCGACTGGTGCAGCATGAACTGCAGTCTTTGTGTTTGTGGCAATATGGCAGTTTGCGACTGGTGCAGCATGAACTGCAGTCTTTGTGTTTGTGGCAATATGGCAGTTTGTGACTGGTGCAGCATGAACTGCAGTCTTTGTGTTTGTGGCAACATGGCAGTTTGTGACTGGTGCAGCTTGAACTGCAGTCTTTGTGTTTGTGGCAACATGGCAGTTTGTGACTGGTGCAGCTTGAACTGCAGTCTTTGTGTTTGTGGCAACATGGCAGTTTGTGACTGGTGCAGCTTGAACTGCAGTCTTTGTGTTTGTGGCAACATGGCAGTTTGTGACTGGTGTAGCATGAACTGCAGTCTTTGTGTTTGTGGCAACACGGCAGTTTGTGACTGGTGCAGCATGAACTGCAGTCTTTGTGTTTGTGGCAACATGGCAGTTTGTGACTGGTGCAGCTTGAACTGCAGTCTTTGTGTTTGTGGCAATATGGCAGTTTGTGACTGGTGCAGCATGAACTGCAGTCTTTGTGTTTGTGGCAACATGGCAGTTTGTGACTGGTGCAGCATGAACTGCAGTCTTTGTGTTTGTGGCAATATGGCAGTTTGTGACTGGTGCAGCATGAACTGCAGTCTTTGTGTTTGTGGCAACATGGCAGGTTGTGACTGGTGCAGCATGAACTGCAGTCTTTGTGTTTGTGGCAACATGGCAGGTTGTGACTGGTGCAGCATGAACTGCAGTCTTTGTGTTTGTGGCAACATGGCAGTTTGTGACTGGTGCAGCTTGAACTGCAGTCTTTGTGTTTGTGGCAACATGGCAGTTTGTGACTGGTGCAGCATGAACTGCAGTCTTTGTGTTTGTGGCAATATGGCAGTTTGTGACTGGTGCAGCATGAACTGCAGTCTTTGTGTTTGTGGCAATATGGCAGTTTGTGACTGGTGCAGCATGAACTGCAGTCTTTGTGTTTGTGGCAATATGGCAGTTTGTGACTGGTGCAGCATGAACTGCAGTCTTTGTGTTTGTGGCAATATGGCAGTTTGTGACTGGTGCAGCATGAACTGCAGTCTTTGTGTTTGTGGCAACCACGGCAGTTTGTGACTGGTGCAGCTTGAACTGCAGTCTTTGTGCTTGTGGCAACATGGCAGTTTGTGACTGGTGTAGCATGAACTGCAGTCTTTGTGTTTGTGGCAACATGGCAGTTTGTGACTGGTGCAGCATGAACTGCAGTCTTTGTGTTTGTGGCAACATGGAAGTTTGTGACTGGTGCAGCATGAACTGCAGTCTTTGTGTTTGTGGCAACATGGCAGTTTGTGACTGGTGCAGCTTGAACTGCAGTCTTTGTGTTTGTGGCAACACGGCAGTTTGTGACTGGTGCAGCATGAACTGCAGTCTTTGTGTTTGTGGCAACATGGCAGTTTGTGACTGGTGCAGCTTGAACTGCAGTCTTTGTGTTTGTGGCAACATGGCAGTTTGTGACTGGTGTAGCATGAACTGCAGTCTTTGTGTTTGTGGCAACACGGCAGTTTGTGACTGGTGCAGCATGAACTGCAGTCTTTGTGTTTGTGGCAACATGGCAGTTTGTGACTGGTGCAGCTTGAACTGCAGTCTTTGTGTTTGTGGCAACATGGCAGTTTGTGACTGGTGCAGCTTGAACTGCAGTCTTTGTGTTTGTGGCAATATGGCAGTTTGCGACTGGTGCAGCATGAACTGCAGTCTTTGTGTTTGTGGCAACATGGCAGTTTGCGACTGGTGCAGCATGAACTGCAGTCTTTGTGTTTGTGGCAATATGGCAGTTTGTGACTGGTGCAGCATGAACTGCAGTCTTTGTGTCTGTGGCAATATGGCAGTTTGCGACTGGTGCAGCATGAACTGCAGTCTTTGTGTCTGTGGCAATATGGCAGTTTGTGACTGGTGCAGCTTGAACTGCAGTCTTTGTGTTTGTGGCAATATGGCAGTTTGCGACTGGTGCAGCATGAACTGCAGTCTTTGTGTTTGTGGCAATATGGCAGTTTGCGACTGGTGCAGCATGAACTGCAGTCTTTGTGTTTGTGGCAACATGGCAGTTTGCGACTGGTGCAGCATGAACTGCAGTCTTTGTGTCTGTGGCAATATGGCAGTTTGTGACTGGTGCAGCATGAACTGCAGTCTTTGTGTCTGTGGCAATATGGCAGTTTGCGACTGGTGCAGCATGAACTGCAGTCTTTGTGTTTGTGGCAGGCTCTTGTCACTGAACTAATGTTTGATTCACTAATCCAGTTTGTGACTGGTGCAGCATGAACTGCAGTCTTTGTGTTTGTGGCAACATGGCAGTTTGTGACTGGTGCAGCATGAACTGCAGTCTTTGTGTTTGTGGCAATATGGCAGTTTGTGACTGGTGCAGCATGAACTGCAGTCTTTGTGTTTGTGGCAACATGGCAGTTTGTGACTGGTGTAGCATGAACTGCAGTCTTTGTGTTTGTGGCAACATGGCAGTTTGTGACTGGTGCAGCATGAACTGCAGTCTTTGTGTTTGTGGCAACATGGCAGTTTGTGACTGGTGCAGCTTGAACTGCAGTCTTTGTGTTTGTGGCAACATGGCAGTTTGTGACTGGTGCAGCATGAACTGCAGTCTTTGTGTTTGTGGCAATATGGCAGTTTGTGACTGGTGCAGCATGAACTGCAGTCTTTGTGTTTGTGGCAATATGGCAGTTTGTGACTGGTGCAGCATGAACTGCAGTCTTTGTGTTTGTGGCAATATGGCAGTTTGTGACTGGTGTAGCATGAACTGCAGTCTTTGTGTTTGTGGCAATATGGCAGTTTGTGACTGGTGCAGCATGAACTGCAGTCTTTGTGTTTGTGGCAACACGGCAGTTTGTGACTGGTGCAGCTTGAACTGCAGTCTTTGTGCTTGTGGCAACATGGCAGTTTGTGACTGGTGTAGCATGAACTGCAGTCTTTGTGTTTGTGGCAACATGGCAGTTTGTGACTGGTGCAGCATGAACTGCAGTCTTTGTGTTTGTGGCAACATGGAAGTTTGTGACTGGTGCAGCATGAACTGCAGTCTTTGTGTTTGTGGCAACATGGCAGTTTGTGACTGGTGCAGCTTGAACTGCAGTCTTTGTGTTTGTGGCAACACGGCAGTTTGTGACTGGTGCAGCATGAACTGCAGTCTTTGTGTTTGTGGCAACATGGCAGTTTGTGACTGGTGCAGCTTGAACTGCAGTCTTTGTGTTTGTGGCAACATGGCAGTTTGTGACTGGTGTAGCATGAACTGCAGTCTTTGTGTTTGTGGCAACACGGCAGTTTGTGACTGGTGCAGCATGAACTGCAGTCTTTGTGTTTGTGGCAACATGGCAGTTTGTGACTGGTGCAGCTTGAACTGCAGTCTTTGTGTTTGTGGCAACATGGCAGTTTGTGACTGGTGCAGCTTGAACTGCAGTCTTTGTGTTTGTGGCAATATGGCAGTTTGTGACTGGTGCAGCATGAACTGCAGTCTTTGTGTTTGTGGCAACATGGCAGTTTGTGACTGGTGCAGCATGAACTGCAGTCTTTGTGTTTGTGGCAACATGGCAGTTTGTGACTGGTGCAGCATGAACTGCAGTCTTTGTGTTTGTGGCAATATGGCAGTTTGTGACTGGTGCAGCATGAACTGCAGTCTTTGTGTCTGTGGCAATATGGCAGTTTGTGACTGGTGCAGCATGAACTGCAGTCTTTGTGTTTGTGGCAATATGGCAGTTTGCGACTGGTGCAGCATGAACTGCAGTCTTTGTGTTTGTGGCAATATGGCAGTTTGCGACTGGTGCAGCATGAACTGCAGTCTTTGTGTTTGTGGCAACATGGCAGTTTGTGACTGGAGCAGCATGAACTGCAGTCTTTGTGTTTGTGGCAATATGGCAGTTTGTGACTGGTGCAGCATGAACTGCAGTCTTTGTGTTTGTGGCAACATGGCAGTTTGTGACTGGTGCTGCATGAACTGCAGTCTTTGTGTTTGTGGCAGGCTCTTGTCACTGAACTAATGTTTGATTCACTAATCCAACGTGACAGTGAACCTGAGTTCATATTATCACCTGACACTGGCGTATCTCGCAAAGGGGGCCAAAGGGAGGCCAAAGGGAGGCCAAAGGGGGCCAAAGGGGGCCAAAGGGAGGCCAAAGGGAGGCCAAAGGGAGGCCAAAGGGAGGCCAAAGGGTGGCCAAAGGGAGGCCAAAGGGAGGCCAAAGGGAGGCCAAAGAGAGGCCAAAGGGAGGCCAAAGGGGGCCAAAGGGAGGCCAAAGAGAGGCCAAAGGGAGGCCAAAGGGAGGCCAAAGGGAGGCCAAAGGGAGGCCAAAGGGAGGCCAAAGGGGGCCAAAGGGAGGCCAAAGGGAGGCCAAAGGGAGGCCAAAGGGAGGCCAAAGGGAGGCCAAAGGGAGGCCAAAGGGAGGCCAAAGGGGGCCAAAGGGAGGCCAAAGAGAGGCCAAAGGGAGGCCAAAGGGAGGCCAAAGGGGGGCCAAAGGGAGGCCAAAGGGGGCCAAAGGGAGGCCAAAGGGTGGCCAAAGGGAGGCCAAAGGGAGGCCAAAGGGGGGCCAAAGGGTGGCCAAAGGGAGGCCAAAGGGTGGCCAAAGAGAGGCCAAAGGGAGGCCAAAGGGAGGCCAAAGGGAGGCCAAAGGGAGGCCAAAGGGTGGCCAAAGAGAGGCCAAAGGGAGGCCAAAGGGGGGCCAAAAGGGGGCCAAGCTTAGTCACCCATTAGTTTGCCATGCTACTGTGTGGCACAACAGGTTATATACGAACAAATCATAAATTCAAAGCCAAAGGGGGCCCATTGCCCAGTGCCCCCCACCCATGCTCCCACCCATGTATGCCACCTGTCACCAAACTAAGTTATCAGGAAACTTTTCATACAGAGCTTGTGTCTACATTCCAAAGTGTAGCCTTCTTAATACAACCGCTGTCATTGAAAAGGAAATTCTAAATATGTACAATAAGTAATTTAATTAATTTAAAATATATGTGTGCCTGTAGGTTACAGACATTTTGATTATGTGACCATGTTTTTGATACAACTGCCATTGAAGTCTTCAAATTTGTACACTGTACTGCCAAAAAGTTTTAGTTAACTATCCTGCAGTTTGAGGTTTGTAAGTCTAGGTTTATATTGCTGATTTACTTTATTTTGCACTAACAACAATTGTTTTACAGGTGTTTACCATTGTACCATCCAGCCTGGTACCATCATGAGCATTAACAAAACGTTGACCCAAATCTATGTTGAGTTTTCACCAACACAGAAATTATTGGTTTGTAAAATGCTTTTTCATAGAAGTCTTATCTTGCAATCTCACCAGCAGATATAACATGTGATCAGTGTAAGCTTCAACCCAAGTTACACAACTCTACCTCAGGTTACACTTTGCTCTCCTACACACGTCAGTGATTCCTTCCCCTCTTTCCTTCCACCAAGTGCCTTTCCTTTGTCCATCCTCAGTGATCTATTCATGTCCATTCTGTTCATTTTTTCCATCTCCAGCCAGTATTACTCACACAATTTCAGGGAAATCTTTCTATCTGTTTGTCTGTTTTGACCATTAATCACACTATTATATTTTTGAAGCATTACTATTGGAGATATTTAGTTAATTTGACTAAATCTCATCAATAGTAACGTTAATCTGACTAGACTCTTGATCTAGGCTAAATCACTGCGATACAGATCAGATTGGTGCTGAAAGACATTTAATATTGGATTGTAACAATGCAGTATTTCACTACAGAATAGTGCAATCATAAAATGTTTCAACATTTTGAGTTATTATAATTGTACAGTGCTACAGAGTGTGTGTGTGTGTGTGCGTGCGTGCGTGCGTGCGTGCGTGCGTGCGTGCGTGCAATATTATGAAGTGTTCATCAGCAAAATACGTTATACTGCAAACTCACATAAATTTAGTTCAGTTTTTTGCCATAGAGATGATAGTGGTGGGAGTGAGTGTTTGTGCTGCCATAGAGATGATAGTGGTGGGAGTGAGTGTTTTGTGCTGCCATAGAGATGATAGTGGTGGAATTGAGTGTTTGTGCTGCCATAGAGATGATAGTGGTGGGAGTGAGTGTTTGTGCTGCCATAGAGATGATAGTGGTGGGAGTGAGTGTTTTGTGCTGCCATAGAGATGATAGTGGTGGGAGTGATTGTTTTGTGCTGCCATAGAGATGATAGTGGTGGGAGTGATTGTTTTGTGCTGCCATAGAGATGATAGTGGTGGGAGTGAGTGTTTTGTGCTGCCATAGAGATGATAGTGGTGGGAGTGAGTGTTTTGTGCTGCCATAGAGATGATAGTGGTGGGAGTGAGTGTTTTGTGCTGCCATAGAGATGATAGTGGTGGGAGTGAGTGTTTTGTGCTGCCATAGAGATGATAGTGGTGGGAGTGAGTGTTTTGTGCTGCCATAGAGATGATAGTGGTGGGAGTGAGTGTTTTGTGCTGCCATAGAGATGATAGTGGTGGGAGTGATTGTTTTGTGCTGCCATAGAGATGATAGTGGTGGGAGTGATTGTTTTGTGCTGCCATAGAGATGATAGTGGTGGGAGTGATTGTTTTGTGCTGCCATAGAGATGATAGTGGTGGGAGTGATTGTTTTGTGCTGCCATAGAGATGATAGTGGTGGGAGTGAGTGTTTTGTGCTGCCATAGAGATGATAGTGGTGGGAGTGATTGTTTTGTGCTGCCATAGAGATGATAGTGGTGGGAGTGATTGTTTTGTGCTGCCATAGAGATGATAGTGGTGGGAGTGAGTGTTTTGTGCTGCCATAGAGATGATAGTGGTGGGAGTGAGTGTTTTGTGCTGCCATAGAGATGATAGTGGTGGGAGCGATTGTTTTGTGCTGCCATAGAGATGATAGTGGTGGGAGCGATTGTTTTGTGCTGCCATAGAGATGATAGTGGTGGGAGCGATTGTTTTGTGCTGCCATAGAGATGATAGTGGTGGGAGCGATTGTTTTGTGCTGCCATAGAGATGATAGTGGTGGGAGCGAGTGTTTTGTGCTGCCATAGAGATGATAGTGGTGGGAGCGAGTGTTTTGTGCTGCCATAGAGATGATAGTGGTGGGAGCGAGTGTTTTGTGCTGCCATAGAGATGATAGTGGTGGGAGTGAGTGTTTTGTGCTGCCATAGAGATGATAGTGGTGGGAGTGAGTGTTTTGTGCTGCCATAGAGATGATAGTGGTGGGAGTGAGTGTTTTGTGCTGCCATAGAGATGATAGTGGTGGGAGTGAGTGTTTTGTGCTGCCATAGAGATGATAGTGGTGGGAGTGAGTGTTTTGTGCTGCCATAGAGATGATAGTGGTGGGAGTGAGTGTTTTGTGCTGCCATAGAGATGATAGTGGTGGGAGTGAGTGTTTTGTGCTGCCATAGAGATGATAGTGGTGGGAGTGAGTGTTTTGTGCTGCCATAGAGATGATAGTGGTGGGAGTGAGTGTTTTGTGCTGCCATAGAGATGATAGTGGTGGGAGTGAGTGTTTTGTGCTGCCATAGAGATGATAGTGGTGGGAGTGATTGTTTTGTGCTGCCATAGAGATGATAGTGGTGGGAGTGAGTGTTTTGTGCTGCCATAGAGATGATAGTGGTGGGAGTGAGTGTTTTGTGCTGCCATAGAGATGATAGTGGTGGGAGTGATTGTTTTGTGCTGCCATAGAGATGATAGTGGTGGGAGTGAGTGTTTTGTGCTGCCATAGAGATGATAGTGGTGGAATTGAGTGTTTGTGCTGCCATAGAGATGATAGTGGTGGAATTGAGTGTTTGTGCTGCCATAGAGATGATAGTGGTGGGAGTGAGTGTTTTGTGCTGCCATAGAGATGATAGTGGTGGAATTGAGTGTTTTGTGCTGCCATAGAGATGATAGTGGTGGGAGTGAGTGTTTTGTGCTGCCATAGAGATGATAGTGGTGGGAGTGAGTGTTTTGTGCTGCCATAGAGATGATAGTGGTGGAAGTGAGTGTTTTGTGCTGCCATAGAGATGATAGTGGTGGAAGTGAGTGTTTTGTGCTGCCATAGAGATGATAGTGGTGGGAGTGATTGTTTTGTGCTGCCATAGAGATGATAGTGGTGGAATTGAGTGTTTTGTGCTGCCATAGAGATGATAGTGGTGGAATTGAGTGTTTGTGCTGCCATAGAGATGATAGTGGTGGGAGTGAGTGTTTTGTGCTGCCATAGAGATGATAGTGGTGGGAGTGAGTGTTTTGTGCTGCCATAGAGATGATAGTGGTGGAAGTGAGTGTTTTGTGCTGCCATAGAGATGATAGTGGTGGGAATGAGTGTTTTGTGCTGCCATAGAGATGATAGTGGTGGGAGTGAGTGTTTTGTACTGCCATAGAGATGATAGTGGTGGGAGTGATTGTTTTGTGCTGCCATAGAGATGATAGTGGTGGGAGTGAGTGTTTGTGCTGCCATAGAGATGATAGTGGTGGGAGTGAGTGTTTTGTGCTGCCATAGAGATGATAGTGGTGGGAGTGAGTGTTTTGTGCTGCCATAGAGATGATAGTGGTGGAAGTGAGTGTTTTGTGCTGCCATAGAGATGATAGTGGTGGGAGTGAGTGTTTTGTGCTGCCATAGAGATGATAGTGGTGGGAGTGAGTGTTTTGTGCTGCCATAGAGATGATAGTGGTGGGAGTGAGTGTTTTGTGCTGCCATAGAGATGATAGTGGTGGAAGTGATTGTTTTGTGCTGCCATAGAGATGATAGTGGTGGGAGTGAGTGTTTTGTGCTGCCATAGAGATGATAGTGGTGGAAGTAAGTGTTTTGTGCTGCTATAGAGATGATAGTGGTGGGAGTGAGTGTTTTGTGCTGCTATAGAGATGATAATGGTGGAAGTAAGTGTTTTACAACAAAACATGTTATACACTACTCTATTGACTGATGAAATAATGTTATTTAATAAAGTGCAATAGAAAACATCACTTATCCTGAAACACACAAATTGGATACAGCTCTTTCTGGATAAATACTTCATTATTATGTAGGTTTACTTGTTATGATGATATGCCGTGATTATCTATGATTTTTCTCTGTGTTAATTATGTATAATGTGTATTGTATTGTCTATAAGTACTGTGTTAATTATGTGTTTTGTCTGTTGTATTGTCTATAAGTACTGTGTTAATTATGTTTAATGCGTATTGTATTGTCTATAAGAATGACTAGACTTATTGGGAGATGGCTGTAATAGCAACTATGTTTAATGTTAGCAGACATTGCCTTGTCTTTCAACAATCAAACTATGTTTAATGTTAGCAGACATTGTCTTGTCTTTCAAGAATCAAACTTGTTTGTTTGTATCTAATTATCTTTTTGTATCCATGTAAATTGTCTAATGTTTTGCCTTCAAATATGTAAAAATAAACAAATGATTCTGATTGTGGTGGAAAGGTGAATTTGTTTTAGTCGTGGTTGTAAACAAAGGAAAGTTATGAATGGTGTTGGTTCGTGCAACCTTTAAAGGCGGTGGGCCGGGTATTGCCACACCCCTTCCCTGGGCCGGGTATTGCCACACCCCCTCCCTGGGCCGGGTATTGCCACACCCCCTCCCTGGGCCGGGTATTGCCACACCCCTTCCCTGGGCCGGGTATTGCCACACCCCCTCCCTGGGCCGGGTATTGCCACACCCCCTCCCTGGGCCGGGTATTGCCACACCCCCTCCCTGGGCCGGGTATTGCCACACCCCCTCCCTGGGCCGGGTATTGCCACACCCCCTCCCTGGGCCGGGTATTGCCACACCCCCTCCCTGGGCCGGTTATTGCCACACCCCCTCCCTGGGCCGGGTATTGCCCCACCCCCTCCTACTGGCAGTTTTCAAGACAAATGTTTTTGATGACCTTATATAATAACACTGAAATCTAGTTGTTTGCCACTTAGCAATGGGAATATCTGGAAATATGACCAATGAGCTGAAAACCGTAACATGGGTGTATGGATAGATATGTCTGCATAATACATTTAAAAATAAATCAAGGTAACCAAGCCATGGGGAATTTGGTGGCTTATATAATTAGAAAAAGGCAACCTCATTAAATTAGGTATGAGTGGAAAGTTATGTTTTTTATGCATTTTTAAATTCTGCTCATTCTCGTGGGCTTATTATTATAATATGAATAAAAAGGCTATATAATCCATGAATGTGCATATTGTATTAAACCACCAAAATTTCACGAAAGCAAAAGCTGAAATTCACAGGTGGCAAACAACTGAATTTCACATCTGCATACTATAAGCTGCTTGAAAAACATTCTGGCAGAAATTCGCCACGTAGGGGGCTTTTCTCTTTCTGACGTACGGAGTAAAATGTCATTGATATAACATAGCTCTAGTATGATGTCATAATGACGTCAATGTCATAATGACGTTGCATGTTAACATAATAATTCATTTGCAGATGACACAAAAGTATTCAGAAAGGTTACAAATGATACAGATAAACAAAGTTTATAGGATGATCTAGATAAATTAGTCAAATGGTCAGAAAAATGGCAAATGTTATTCAATTTTGGGAAGTGCAAATGTATACACATAGGACATGGAAACATGGACGAAGAATATAAAATGGGGGATGCTGTACTAGGTAGAACCACACAAGAAAAGGACTTAGGAGTAACATTTAGTGCTGACATGAAAGTTTCAGAGCAATGTGGGATTGCTGCTTCAAAAGGAAATCAAATTCTAGGACTAATTAGGAGAAATATCATGTATAAGGAGAAACAGCTAATTGTACCACTGTACAAAGCAATAGTTGGACCACATTTGGAATATTGTATTCAAGCACGGAGGCCATATCGTAAAAAGGACATAGACAAGCTAGAAAGAATACAACGAAGAGCAACCAAAATGATTCCAGAATTGAGAGACCTTAGTTACAAAAGTCGCTTATTACAATGTTGTTTGACAACACTTAGAGACCAGGAGACTAAGAGGAGACCAAATAGAAGTATTTAAAATAGTGAACAGTTATGAGGATGTTGATAGGAATATGTTCTTCAAACTTAAAGAAGGCAGTAGAACCAGAGGGCACAAAGCAGCATTAATTAAGGAGCAGTGTAGGTTGGACATGAGAAAGTACTCTTTCTCACAGAGGGTGATAAATGAATGGAACAAACTGCCAAATTATTGTGTTAATGCTAGTAGTGTGAATATGTTTAAAAATAGAATTGACAGATATTTGATAAGGGTGGGCTACACATAGATGAGAAAATTGTTGGACTCTCGATAAGCCAATGGCTTCCTTGTCCACTTGCCATCAGGAACTTGTTGTTTGGGATGGCAATCTTGTTAAATCTTGTTAAATAATTGGGAAGAGTATTCAAATACCTTTTGATTGATACCTCAGATTCGTGTTGATATAATGAACGGCTGTGCTTACATGCAAGCTTTGGTAATGACACTGGTCGTGTAACACAACCAGATATCACATGAAGGCTGCCAGTTCCAACTGGCAAACAAGACAAGTTTACATGTGTATGTTATAAGCTTCTAAACAAAGATTGTGGTTAGGGGAGGGTTATGGTTAGGGGAAGGTTAGGGTTAGGGGAAGGTTATGGTTAGGGGAAGGTTAGGGGAAGGAGGGTTAGGGGAAGGTTATGGTTAGGGGAAGGTTAGGGTTAGTGGAAGGTTAGGGGAAGGAGGGTTAGGGGAAGGTTATGGTTAGGGGAAGGTTAGGGGAAGGAGGGTTAGGGGAAGGTTATGGTTAGGGGAAGGTTAGGGTTAGTGGAAGGTTAGGGGAAGGAGGGGAAGGGAGGGTTAGGGGAAGGTTAGGGTTAGGGGAAGGTTAGGGTTAGTGGAAGGTTAGGGGAAGGAGGGTTAGGGGAGGGTTAGGGGAAGGTTATGGTTAGGGGAATGAGAGTTAGGGGAAGGAGGGTTAAGGAAGGTTAGGGTTAGGGAAGGTTAGGGGAAGGAGGGTTGGGGTAGGTTAGGGTTAGGAGAAGGAGGTTTAGTGTAGGAGGATTTCATTCTTCAGACCCATGTTCTATTAGTAGGCAATGACACCGAAAGGTAGGTAGATATTTTATGATTTCAAACACATTTGTGCACCAGTAAAGTGTGAGAGTTCATTTAATGTTCTCAAAAATTGGGAACATGACATTGTCAATTAAGGTAGGTATATACTCCCAAAAATGTCACTTTAAAAAAAATATTTTTGAGATTCTTACATATAAAGACTCATTTATCACATGTGAATAATATTTTTGCTTGCTTTTCTCCATAAAAAGCCATTAAAAGGGTTAATTAGCCTAATTAGTGCCATTAATTAAAAATTCATGCTCCTTAGCAACAGTGTGGCTTCAGTATTGACCCTGACTAATATAAGCACAGACATGGTATACCAGAGAGTATAGTAGGATTTACTGAACCAATATATGAAGATCTGAGTTCACCTGACGTTCTTGGAAAATGCCTAAATGGCAAAACCAAAAACAATAACGAGTGTTTGAATAAAGTGATATGGGACTATTGTAGTAAGGAAGTGTTCGTAGTGAAATAGAAGAGAGTACCTACAGTGCAGTAGAACTGTTCAATGATGGTAATCAGTCTGTCGTAAAGAGTCTTGAACTACTTGGAGTGTCACCAAGGAGATTTACATTGACGTTTGCAAAGGCTGGTGACAGTAATCGACTATACCGAGCAGCAAGACAACAGATGCTGGAAAGGCTCAAAGGAAGACCCCCAGGGCAATAAAAAAGGGTTTTCAAGACAAAGTAGAAGAAGAGGGGATGTATATGATGCTGGTGGTCATTGATATTGAGCTGGTACAGGTGCAGGTTGTGCAAAATGACATGATTGAAGTCAAAACCATTTCAGAGTCAATGGTTTTTGCAATTTTCCCTAAAATCTGTATTTTAGCCCATCAAGCACCATTTCAAACATCATATCTCCTACAATTTTCAAGATATCTGTCTAATTTTTGGAATGCAAATACTTTAGAAGTGTCTTTATGTGCTGACCAGTGTTTTTTTATGAAGCTTTTGAAGTGGTATATTCATGGTCATGAATATATCATTAGGTACGGGAAAATGACAAAACAGCAAAATGTAAATAATTTCTTCCAGAATGCTTTGTTTAACATTTCCCCTGTGTCTGGGTTGCTAATAAATTGGCAAAATTTTTTAGATATCCTGTTTGGAAATTTCCCTGGTTTGGCCTTTGCGGTGGCCATATTGGATGCTAATTAGCATAATTTATGCAAATTACCCAGTTAATGGAATCTGTAATTGATGCTTATTCACATGTGGTAAAAAGCTTATTGGCATGAGTAGAGGTTAAACATTTTCATTTGGGAGTATATACCTCCCTTAACATTTGGGAGTATATACCTCCCTTAAAATTTGGGAGTATATACCTCCCTTAACTTTTGGGAGTATATACCTCCCTTAACATTTGGGAGTATATACCTCCCTTAACATTTGGGAGTATATACCTCCCTTAACATTTGGGAGTATATACCTCCCTTAACATTTGGGAGTATATACCTCCCTTAACATTTGGGAGTATATACCTCCCTTAACATTTGGGAGTATATACCTCCCTTAACATTTGGGAGTATACACCTCCCTTAACATTTGGGAGTATATACCTCCCTTAACATTTGATATCGTCAGAAGTATATACTTCCCTTAACATTTGATATCATCAGAAGTATATACCTCCCTTAACATTTGATATCGTCAGAAGTATATACCTCCCTTAACATTTGATATCGTCAGAAGTGCCACTGGCTACAGTGGCTGTCATCTTGAGAATGAGCTATTAAATGTTTCCCATTAATTGTTTAAATATGTACATGATTATGGACAGATGTTCACAATGAAACTGTTAATTAAACACTTGACACACCAGACATGTTTCTCGTGTTACTTGTTAGACATGTTCTGTATTTTCCATAAATGCACCCCAAATTGCAGGACGGATCAGCCAGTTGTCACATTGCATTCACATTGAAATCACACATTAAACTTACTTAATCATATTTGCTCAAAGTAGAGCATAGGGCAGAAATGACACTTCTCCAATGCTCTCTATTATTGGCTGTTTTTTACAGTTGGTTCAGTGCTTCTTTATTCCCCATTTAACGTTTTACTGATCTTCTCAAACTATATTTTGGTCTGTCTGGTTTTCTTTTTCCTTGGGGGTTCCATTTAAACTTTCCGTTCTAGGACCTATCTTGTAGCTTCCTTCAGCCAGCAACATTTCAATGTAAAGAAGAATGTTTTGATATGTAGTCACATTTTATATTTTACAATAAATGTAATATATTTTCCATAAAAAATTACTACATTTTTACGAATATTTAAGTCTAATTACATGTGTTCCAAACATCGTAGATTTGTATTTTCTTGTGCTATTTACATACATATGACATACATACATTATGTATGTGTGCTTCAACCAGCTAACTGCTAGATTAGACTCTCAAATTTAACGAATCGATTACAACATTACTCATCCATCGTTTCTAATCTTCGTACTCGTAGGCACGCAAAATCAAATGCAAATATGGGCATGGACCACAGTCAGAATGCATCCGCCATTACACAGATGGAGTCCCAAGGAAAAAATTTATTGTGCAGTTTGTGTGTATTAGTGAGAGCAGAAATTGTGTGAATGACTGAGTGGAAGTGATGTTTTGTGCACAGTAGCATCTGAGCTTTGAAATGATGCCATTTGTCAGTTGGTATGCCTGTTGCGTAAGGACACAGTGGCCATTAGGCAGGATGTACTCATAATTTAGAAACCAGGGAATTTCATGGCAGAAATGCAGGGGGTCAGGCGTTGAAGCATTTTGTTGGAAAAGGAGGTATTCAGTTTTCACGAATTTCACACAGCAGGTTTCTTAGTGGGTTTGTCATGTGCTGTAATTTAAAGAAAATTTTAGGAAAAATGTTCCATTGAGGCATAAGAACGTTATAATGGTTGTCTATGGGAAAAGTAACTGTGGCCCGTGCCCATATTGGTCCACGTGAGAAGACTAACCGGATGTTGATAAGGAAGTGCATGAAGTGAACCAATCACAGCGTGGATGACAAACTGAAACTGCACAATGTGCGATGTGCTGAGATCGAACTTCGAAATAATATTACCGGACATTGAAAAGAGCATTCAAGATGCAGATTTTATAGGTATAGGTCATATTCATGTTTTAACCCAAAGCACTCCGAAAAACGTCTTATCAATCAATCGCTAGTCTTTTATCACCGCACTGCATGTTTGCCGGGTTGAGCGATAATACCGAACAAGTGCGAAGTGGAGCAGTCGCACGGATACATTATAGTTTATTTGTACATTGCCACTTCTATCAGGTTCTCACCTGTACACAGTCAATATCATCATACGTATTACGTCATCTTTATCCTTGTGTGGTGCAGGATTTGTCATGTCAATCATTTATGCAATTCATATATCACTGGCAGTGGCGGCCCTGCATGGTCGAGGCCTAGGCTAGGGCCTAGGCACTTCAAAGAAAAATTAGATATCATGATAGAACATTAGCAATTGATTTAAATGAAAGGTGAAATGTAAAGGAACCAAAACTGCTTATTTTATTAATATATCTTTATTAGATCCAAAGATATTGCGATTTTAATATGGTAAAAATTCGAGAAAAAAAATTGCATCTCGTATACAGGAAACAACTCTAATTTCTGTCTTTTCTTTCAATCAATGTATGATTAAAATTGCATAAATTTTTTATTTTTGCATATATTTTAATAATTTTTTTAGGAGTTGCAAGCACATTAAGTAGGGTGATAAATATGCATAATCCAGTCATGTACCATTAAGAGTAACTCGGTTAATGCAATTAATAAGTCAGTATTGGCTAATTAGTGTGTGAAGTCAACTGACCAACACATGTCCATAACTTACATGATTATGAAGATATTTGTATAATTTGGTCAGGGTTTACAAACTCATTAACAAGGGTCATAAATATACGTCACACACTCATTTCATGACTCAATTGATGCAATTAATTAATAAGTCAATATTGGCTAATTAATGCGTAAATTCAACAGGCCAACACCTTTTGATAAAAGGCCATAACTTCCATGATTATAAAGATATCTGTATAACTTGTTCAGGGTTTACAAACTCATTAACCAGGGTCATAAATTATACATCACACAGTCATTTCATAACCCTATTGATGTAATTAATAAGTAAATAATGGCTAATTAATATGCAAACGCAACAGGTCAACACCTTTTTATGTCCAACTTCCATCAAGATATTTGTATAATTTAAAAATACATTAAGTAGGGTCATAAATATACATTAGTCATTTATGATTACTAGTAACTCAATTAATAAATAAACAGTGGCTAATTAGCACGCTATCTCAACAGACCAATACATTTCAATAAAAAGCCACAACTTCCATGATTATGAAGATATTTGTGTAATTTTGGCAGAGCCTGGGCTTTCTTTCCTGGCCAAAGAATACGAAAATAGTCTTGCATGGTGACTATGGTAAAATAATTATTGGAGAAATATATGCTAGTTGGTGTTCCATGTAGAGTGCTAAATGTTTTGTAAAAAAATGTCATGGCATAATAATGACAATTTATTATATATTCTGACATTTTGTAAATTCCTGCATGTACAGTTTACTGCAGGTTCAGTACAGCAATTAATTCATTATTAAGTAGTGATTTAGAATGTCTTGTGCATTTTTTTTCAATCATTGAAAAATTACATAATAATTTCATTATTCTACTAACTTAGCACAGCCAGGTCCAACAAGTTTAATCAATATCAATCAATCTTTTATTTTAGACAAAAGAATACACGCAATATGCATAATATAGATATACAAAATAATATATAGATTTTTACCTAGGCCCATGGGACATGGCATGGCCATGACATTCTGAAGCAGTGAAGCCCCCGGTCCGTGGCAGTGGCTGCCCGTGGTTGTCAGTGAACTCACTCATTGTGTTGTTACTCTCGAGTGCCAGATACTTATATACGCCAAATAACAATATAGGGGGGCAAATGGTTAAAAACAACTAATAATATAGTGCAAAAAAGTCACTAGTATATTTGTCTTTTAGCGTTGAAGCAATGTTGTGTGACTCGATGTGAAGGTGTCCTTAGTAAACTATGCAGATTGCCGTGTATTTCGGGTTTTTTCCCACCAAATATGCGTTAACTTGTGCATATTTGCATTGCATATATAGTAACCGCATTTTATATCTGCGAAAAAGAGGGAATTTTCTGTTTTTAAATGGACATTAAAGTTTTATTTAATTGAATATGCAAGCTCATTTCAGGGGAAACTTCCGTCAGCCGGTTATGACCGGTTTGAGGTACTGTGCACGACAGCCATTTACGGTCGAGTTACGTGATGATAATGGCATTTTAACTAATAATATAACTTGTCAAGCTCCCAATACTAAAGATTCCGACCCGATTCATCTAATCATAGAAACCTGACAGCCTAATGCTTCGGGATCAAAGTCTAGGATCCTCAGAAGCACGGATTCCAGCTAAATTCACGACTGTTGTTTGAATGGATGACAACTTGACCATCAGAGGGAGCCACATGCAGTTCCAGAATTAGCCACGATTATTGGAGAATATCGGCCGCCACAAATGTCTAAATCTAATAACCGTATAGTACCATATAAGGTTTGTATAGGGTGGCATTTTTCATCAAATAAATATGCGTATTGGGATGCTTATTTGGCACTCAAGAGTACATGGTTAGGGTTCGGGATCACAATTTTATTTCTGTGTTCATGGTAGATGAATCACGATCGTCCAGTTTCTGACCCAACCATGAAAATGACCATCTCGTACTAGAACTGCCTCTTTTCATATGCACACATTGTGTGGTCAAAACATTACACTTTCTTTCATGTAACGAAAAAAAATTACAAAAAACTGAAAAAAAATTGCTTATGCTGAGACATACATGTTAAGGTCCACCCATGTTAAAATGAAACCAAAGGCATTGTTCTGGGCCTTTGCACATATAAGAGTGCCTAAAACGAACCATTTGCAACTATAATCAAGAATATCACACAAGTGGTTTACTGGGAATATGTTCTAAAAGTGCGAAATTCTGGTCTAATGTAATTTTTCGTGGAGGCTGACATATTCATCACTGTTTGCAGTTTTGACCAATCAGCAGCGAGCAGCCCCTTAACCCCTAATGCAGCTGTGACATAGGCTATGCATATTGCATGTATTTTTTAACATGATTGAGATGTGCAGTTACATTTTTATTTACTTTTATATTGGATTCACATGCGGCTAAAACTCTTACATTTCGGATGTAAGCATCATTCAGCAAAGTATAGAGAGTTGTCTTTTTTCGATTTGTACTGATTCACTAGCCTGCCATTGTGAATTCATTGCTTCGCTGTGAATCAGGGCTGGGTCCAATTATGTCATTGTAATTGTAATTGATTACAGCAAAATTGTGTAATTGTAATTGATTATGGTTTAAAAATTTTGCTGAAAATATCAGCTCAGTTAAACATTGCAGAGTTAGCAAGCCAATTACACCCCTTTTTGTTGTGGAGGACTGGAGACAGGTCAGGTGGCAAGGACCATTTATATGGCCTCTCTCCACATTCCCAACACAAAGCAAAGGGCAGACTAATTACGAATGTTAGCTTAGAGCAGGGGCTACAACCTCAAAGTAAATACATCATACCCTATTATTAGTATTTTCCGAAGAAAAATGTAAGAAATGCACTCAGAGAAATGTCTATAAAACTAGAAAGGATGCTTAGAGAAGAACTACAAATAAATATTATATTATTGCCTGTGGGGTTTTGTTCACTTTTCATATTTTGTGATTTTGTCTGTAAAGAATATGTCCTGTAGAATTATGTCTGGATACTGCATTGTATTTTGATATAACGAAAATATGTTTTAAACTGCTATCTTTTTATTTGGTATAATTCAAAGTCACAATTCAACAAAATGTACAAACATTACCGTTATATTTGTTTAACAATTGTGTACAAAATATTGAAATTCAGCAAAACGTGCAAAAATACATAATTAACAAATGCTGAATATGTTTGGTTCCACATAATGTAATCGTAATTGAAATTGAAACAGTGTAATTGTAATTGATTTGGACAATTATAACTGTAGTTGTAATTTAAATTAAATGTAATTGTAATTGATATAATTTGTGTAATTCGACCCAGCCCTGCTGTGAATTCATTGCTTCACTGTGAAGCAATGAATTCATAATGGCAGGCTGGTTGGAAGCCCACTTGATATGCTAGACTTTGTTCTGCCCAATTTGAAGAGTCGTGTTTTGAAGTTGATATATTTTCATCAACTAATGGGTCAAGATCCTTCAAAACGTCGGTGACAGAGACTGTTAAAGCCTGAAGCGGTACTGACAATCTTCCAGCATGCACCTCAGACGAAGGCTTCAACACAATGTAAATGCTCAATCAAAAGATCTGTCAAATCGGAACACTAGGCGGTTAGTAAACAGTGAATGAATGGACTAGCTTGCCAAATAAGTTGATTTTAAACGCAAACAGCATGTCCAAGGTTATTGGCAAGTATGTGACTAAGATCATCTACGTCTATGATCAGGCATTTAAAGTTGGAATTGTGGGAAATGTAGTCAGCACTCTTGATATAGGATTCTGAACAAATATGGTGCTGCCCATACAAAAAAGATTTTCTGTGTTCAACGAGGGATATTTAGTTAACCACTTGTGTGATATTCTTGATTATAGTTGCAAAAGGTTAGTTTTCAAGTACTTTTATAGGTGCAAAGGCTCCAAAAATGCCATTGGTTTCACTTTAAGTCTCCTGGATTTGCCTGGAAACTCCTGGAAATCTATAAAATCTCCCAGTCTCCAGCATGGAAGAAAAAATCTCCTGGATTTTGAATGAAACAAAAAATATTTGTGTGTGGCCACAGTTAATAAAAGATCGTCAGTCCATCTTTTTACTTACGCCCACAACAGCAGCAAAGGTTATTTCAACTAAGTTTTGTGCAGACTGGACAATAGGGGCTTGGCTAAACAGTATCCTTTTGCCTTGCATGTTGCAGTGTTTATAAACGAACGGTCCACCATTATCACTCATTGATGTGCAATCTGTTAAATATTCATTCAAATAATGAACATAAATGTATCTCCACTTTATACAAGTTTTATTTAATTCACATGTGTTTGATAATTGCCACAATCAGAGCACATTATAAATGAAAAGACTTTTTTTTATAGATTTTACGAAATTAAAAATTGCCTCCATCACCCATGACCACAAATGCCTCCATGAAATACTGCCTTCGTGACCCAGGATCACAAACATTGAAGAAAAATTTTTTTTCAGTTTAACAAATTTAACAAGATTGCCATATCAAACAACAAGTTCCAGATGGCAAGTGGACAAGGAAGCCATTGGCTTATCGAGAGTCCAACAATTTTGACATCTATGTGTAGCCTGCCCTTATCAGATATTTGTCAATTCTATTTTTAAACATATTCACACTAGCATTAACACAATAATTTGGCAGTTTGTTCCATTCATTTATCACCCTCTGTGAGAAAGAGTACTTTCTCATGTCCAACCTACACTGCTCCTTAACTAATGCTGCTTTGTGTACTCTGGTTCTACTGCCTTCTTTAAGTTTGAAGAACATATTCCTATCGACATCCTCATAACCGTTCACTATTTTAAACACTTCTATTTGGTCTCCTCTTAGTCTCCTGGTATCTAGTCTTGTCAAACTACATTATAATAAGCAGCTTTCATAACTAAGGTCTCTCAATTCTGGAATAATTTTAGTTGCTCTTCGTTGTATTCTTTCTAAACATGTTTTGCTCCTAGAACACTAAAGTAAACATGTTTTATAATTATTCTAGTCCACAAAGAATTCTACTGCCAAAATGTTTATATTAACATGTCAATGAACCATTTGATAACACATGTGATACACGTGCAGTGTATTTGGAACCAAAACTCATCTAGTGGTAATTTTTATGCGTGATGAGGATGTGAAATACTGTGATTTACAATTTTACGCACAATCATCTAAGACCCTCCCCCCGCATTTCTGAAACTTAACATGTATGGCTGAGACGTTGAAACATATGAGCTTTGCATAAAGTTTACTCATTACTTGCTGCCAGTTCGAAGCCATTCATTCAGTTGTAAATGAGTAGTTGGCTACAGATGGGGGCGGATATGTCAATGAATAGTCTTCGTGCAGTAATTGCATCATGGCTGATTCTAGTTGGTAGTTTTCATGGGTTTGGTCAGAGACTGGATGATTACCAAGACACCAAAGTAATTGCATCATGGCTGATTCTAGGTGGTAGTTTTCGTGGGTTTGATCAGAGACTGGATGATTACCAAGACACCAAAGAATCAACTGTCAGTGACTTAGAGATGATACTAACATTGGCAATTTTGTGCTCCTGATGAATTTATTTTGAAAACTGACAATTTTTAGTACGATGTCAATAAGTTTTTTTGAACTCATAAGCATGATTTCACTCTTTCAAAGTCAATGTCACTCCTTAGCTATGATCAAAACAGAAAAGTGTGTTTCACTAAGAATCCATCATTAAAAAATTTTCATAGCAGTGCTCCTTGTTAATGATGAGATTATTCAAGACAGTGTATATGTTTTTGTAGCATCGTGAACATCAGTGTTATTCAGGAAGGTCAATGTTATTCAGGAAGGTCAGTGTTATTCAGGAAGCATTTGTTATTCAATTTTGAGCAAATTTTAAAGTTGTATGTAAATAAAAATGCACACATCTAACCATCATCTTGCTCTACTCAACGACACAATCTTGGTTGAAGCAATGGCACTCTTGACAGTCTTTTTTTATTGAAAACTGTCAACATTTGTTTTAGCTTTTGCCAGTTTGTCACAGAAATAATGTCCTCTGTGCCACTGTCACTTGTAATACATTTTGGCTCCTTACCCAGTGATCAAAAAGTCAAATGTGGTTGAAAAGTGGTCACTGGAACGTACTTTCAGCTACTTTTCAACAACAATCTGTCTGGCTCAGCTATGTCCAGTGTGTATCTTATGGTGGACATTTTGCTCCTTATGTGATGATAAATTTGAAGAACGTCTTTGTGAAATGCATTTGAAAACGCTCTTAAAATGTCATAATGGATTCTGTTTTATGATACATTTTCTTTATCATGTGTTCTGTTTTTATTCCAGCCATTGATGCAGAATTCTCCGGTTTGGGTTTTCCATCTTCTAAAGATGAACGACCAAGGTAGTGCGCCTTGCTGGCGAAATTGACATAAAATCTGAAATGTTCAAGTAATTCTCAAGATTGACACCTTTACACCGCTATAAGCATGGGTTTAAATTTGTGAGGAAATTATTCTATCATGGCAATTATTACTTAATAATGAAGCAGTAAACCAGCGAGATGCAAAATGTTGGATTTGCATCTCTAACTGTTTGTTTATGTGTATATAAAAATATGAGAATACATTTTCATTATTCATAGTATTCTTTATTAAGACTATGATTCATTTATCATGATATGTTCAGCAAACCATGATATGAATTTGTTTGCTTAAATGATGATCTGTTAAATGGTTATGTTGCCAACATTCACATTTAGTATATACAACATTCACATTTAGTATATACAACATTCACATTTAGTATATACAATATTCACATTTAGTATATACTATTGTTGTGAAGTAAAAAGGTGAAGAAACATTTAATTTCTTGGTTTATTCAAGAATAGTGGAATGTTATCTTTAAAAAGCGTTGTATTTGATGATGTCGACTGTTATTTTATAGTTTGTTTGACACTGGGGAGGAACGCTACAAGAAGTTACGCCACTGTGTGTCACAGTACACATTGTTGCAAATAGGTTAGTCTCACTAACAAGACAAGGGTTAATAGTTCATTTATGTACAGTAGACTCTGCTGCACAGAATCACTTTGGGCCAGAGATGTTCCATTCTGTGAAGTGATTGATTCACTTAAAGCAGCATATTTGACTGCAGCAAGAACAGGCAATGATTCTGTCTGAGCCTGTGTATTTGATTCTACTTTACGGATTTCAAATCTTTGAAATAAGTATTATCTGTTTGTTTTTGATAAGATTACATTTTCCTCTTTATATGGAACGTCATGTTTATATGTAACATCATGTTTATATGTAACGTCATGTTTATATGTAACGTCATGTTTATATGTAACGTCATGTTTATATGTAACGTCATGTTTATATGTAACGTCATGTTTATATGTAACGTCATGTTTATATGTAACGTCATGTTTATATGTAACGTCATGTTTATACGGAACGTCATGTTTATACGTAACGTCATGTTTATACGTAACGTCATGTTTATATGTAACGTCATGTTTATATGTAACGTCATGTTTATATGTAACGTCATGTTTATATGTAACGTCATGTTTATATGTAACGTCATGTTTATATGTAACGTCATGTTTATATGTAACGTCATGTTTATATGTAACGTCATGTTTATATGTAACGTCATGTTTATATGGAACGTCATGTTTATATGTAACGTCATGTTTATATGTAACGTCATGTTTATATGTAACGTCATGTTTATATGGAACGTCATGTTTATATGTAACGTCATGTTTATATGTAACGTCATGTTTATATGTAACGTCATGTTTATGTGGAACGTCATGTTTATATGGAATTAAGCTGGTGAGTTTAAGTGAAATATTATTTTCTTGCAGGACTGTCAGCATTTGGGAAAGATGTCAAAGACAATAGGTAAGGCATATTATACAAAGTACACATTTTAATTAACCCATGACAATATTTTAAATGTTATTTTATGCTATGCAAGAGAAGTCTGAAGGTTAATTTACTCCAAGATATTGTTGAAATGAAACAGTTTTGTAGTATATCTGATATTGACCAACTTATTTACTATGTGAGTGCGTAATTAGTGTAGCACTTGTGTGTAGTATTGTTGCCCTGTACATGTTTTATATAAAACAATACCTTTTGTTAAAGGTGTTATTTCCATTTCCTTAATAGCAGAAATTAAGAGCACCTGGCATCTATGAAAGGTCTGGTCAAGCATGTCATTACGATATCTGTGCTATCATACTTGTACATAACCTATACATAATATAAACCTATGCATTTGTATGTAACGTAAATGTACTTTAAGGTATGTAGCCCACACGTACAACGTCCACTTGTTCCCGGGGTCATTCGGCCGCCATGACGTCACCTTCATGTGTCAGGTGAGAATATTCGTTACTTAACTATTATTAAATCATTACAGTTCAGGGTTTTTGTTAAGAGCCGGGACCCAGGTAATTTACCCGGCTATGGCAGTCCGTGTACCCGGCTATCGTAGAGGAAGGCCAATTTTTATTATCCCTTGCATCGGCTAATGACCAATTCGCTTTTGCATTAAACAATGCATCATCGACGTCCAACTGACGGGTCAGCGATCGATGATAATCACGACGTGGCAGCAAAACAGCGCCGGTCAACAAATGTAATTTTACGTTAATAAACAGCAGTTTTAAATCATTCACACAGACAATTTACGCGTTGCCAAATCATATTTACTTCCTACAATTTGTAGCATTACTTGTGGTTAGTTAGCAGACAGTCCGCCAGGCACCTAGCGGACAGATCGGCAACCATGCCATAGCGGTGCTAGTTCAGCACAATAAGATGTCTAAGAGACAGTCGTCCATAGGGCATTTTTTTAAAAGCAAATTTATAAGAAAACGTAATATTTGTTAAAGCATATCCCAAAATGTTAAAGTCACTGAACTTTACAACATTATCATTAAAAAGCGTCTGAATATTCCATTATTGAGTTTTACGGGACTGGTCAGCGTACGCTGCTGGCGCATGGCTAACCCCTACTAGTGACCCAGTCTGGCACTACGCTGCCATGAGATGGCAAAAGGGATCAAGAGAAGATGAGGTGTTTTTGAGATATCGAACAAAACAAAGTATTGCTTTACTCTCTTGTGCATGTTACAACACAGTAAGTATCCACAATTCCACGGACTATTTGACTATGTGTATTTAAAAAAATTATCATCAATTATTTTTATTGGCGTAGACGATTAGACAAAACAGTAATTTTCTATATAAACTAAACTCATGAAATTTTAATATGTTGTTTACCTAATAAAGGAATGTGCACAACTTGCAAAAATTGTAATCATACAACTTGTCCCACAGTCTCATTTTGGGTGTTGAAATTCATAAAATATCGGAAACGTAAACATTTTTTAAAATTTATTTTTACTTAGCAATTGTTGAAAACATGATTGTTGTAAACCAGACCTATAATACAGTGGAACCCTGAAAATGGATTAAATTAAAATTAAAAAACATTAGTCATTACATATCTATGGTTTAGTCAGTTGTCACATAAATTAATTACAATAATTTGTTTGCGTAACTTGATGTTACGTCGTAAAATGCAGGTACAATTACATTATATATAAGTTCCTGGTGTATCCAGTGGTCAGTGATATGTAGTGACTTGGCCAGAGGCTGAGCATGATAAGTGGTCCCTGCTTTGAGGTTCATGGTCCCTGCTATAGCCACACTTAACAAAAACCCTGGAGTTGTTATTATTTTTGGATCTATTATTTAAATTTAATTTGTTACATATTAATTAGACAACAGTTTATTAATACGTATTAGTTATTACTCCACACCTGTCAGTTGGCCATGTTGCGATGTAGGTGTGCAATTGTAACTGGAAATTAGTTCTTTTTTTGGTGTTTAGTTGATGGTTTTTTCAGTGGATACAAAGAATATTCTTAGCCATGACAGGGCAAGTTATTTAAAGTTTACTTCTGGCAAGAAAATATGTAAAATGGTACTGCAGTATGAGCGTGACTGTATCATTGTGTGTACTGTCATGGTGTGTACTGTGTCATGGTGTGTATCATGATGTGTACTGTGTCATGGTGTGTATCATGGCGGGTACTGTGTCATGGTGTGTATCATGGTGTGTACTGTGTCATGGTATGTATCATGGCGTGTATTGTGTCATGATGTGTATCATGGCGTGTACTGTGTCATGGTGTGTATCATGGTGTGTACTGTGTCATGGTGTGTATCATGGCATGGGGTTACCAAGATAGCAGAATGATGAAAATTCAAAAGAAAGCTATGCAAATTTTAGCCTTAAATAAATACAATTCACATACAGAACCACTTAAAAAATTATATTAAAAAAATAGATGATTTGTTAAAGTTATATGAATTAAAATTCTAATTTAGCTACATGCATCAAAACTGAACTGCCTACTTATTAAACTGGAAAATAACCCCAAATATACGGGTGGCAACATGTTTGTGGGTGACCTTGTGGCGAAATGGCCCCACCTGTTTGTAATTAAATTTGTATATTGGTGGTGGAATGTCTGTATTCTTTGCATTACATGTTCATGACGACTTCTTGATGTATATATGTTATCGTCATGCCTGTAGGACTGTGGGCTATGAGAAACTTGCCAGATGGGGCTGTACATGTGTTCAGTTCCTGTCTGGTTTGCTTTGAGGAGCTCACATTCCTGTTAATGTGCTTCCCAAAGTGGCTGCGTGATAAGCAGTCCACTTTGTAATAAAACGTCATTTATTTGGCCCATTTCAATCTCTACTACATCGGACTTGTGTTGTTACTGCATAAACATGAAGATATGTGCTAAACTGGTATACTTGATATAAAAATTGACTAAATCAGTAATTCATATATGAATGTATGACTATTGTCTATTATAATGTTCTATTACAATGTTCTATTACAATGTTATCACACATATTTCAATGTATACACTTGAATATTCATGCACTCTATTTTTCCTTCTGCACAAATAATCACTGTCATAACCTTTTGTATAAATGAGTTAGTTAATTATATTTCATTGGTGGCTCCTGTGAGAACGACTGTAAAGTCTTTATAGGCGTCACTGACCCCTTGTTAAGTTATATTGTGTTGGTATTTTTCCATGTGAACATATGCATATTTTGTTTCTATCGCTCAATTTTTATTTGTTTTATAAATGGGGTCAAAATAAACTTTCTTGTTCTTGTCTGATGCCATGTGACGTGTCACTCTCTTGCTCTATGCCATGTGACATGTCACTCTCTTGCTCTATGTCATGTGACGTGTCACTCTCTTGCTCTATGCCATGTGACTTGTCACTCTCTTGGTCTGTCATGTGACGTGTCACTCTCTTGCTCTATGTCATGTGACATGTCACTCTCTTATTCTGTGTCATGTGACGTGTCACTCTCTTGCTCTATGTCATCTCTTCCACAGGCGTCAAGTCTGGAGTTTCTTGCCAAGTTTAATTTTGACTTCAATAAGGTATGTGTAATGTTTCATGCAGTTACATTATGTTTGGATCAATTATTACAATAATAAAAGTGCTACTTTGGTACACTACATATAATGTTTCATGCAGTTACATTATGTTTGGATCAATTATTACTATAATAAAAGTACTACTTTGGTACGCTACATATAATGTTTCATTATTATTATTAAAATAATATATAAATCGTGTACAGTTAATCAGCCAGTTATGGCAGGTAAAGCATTTGCACACTAGATCTGTTCTCATATTTCACTTCAGAATTTAAATAGTTACCAGTCTGTAGTCAATACTATATACAGTGTGCACAGTTATATAAGCTTTGTAACTGTACATGTAGGAGTATCTAATTAAACATTTTCAGTCCTGTTCACTTCAGAAACTTGTGTTATTTACGTTGCTTCAGAGTGGTAATTATTTTCAGTGGGTCTACGAAGGAGTGCCATATTTGGTCGTGATATTTCTGGTTTCAGTGGGTTTACGAAGTAGTGCCATATTTGGTCGTGATATATCTGGTTTCAGTGGTTCTACGAAGGATTGCCATATTTGGTTGTGATATTTCTAGTTTCAGTAGGTCTACGAAGTAGTGCCATATTTGGTCATGATGTTTCTGATATGAGTGGGTCTATGAAAGAAATCCATATTTGGTCGTGATGTTTCTGGTTTCAGTGGGTCTATGAAGGAGTGCCATATTTGGTCATGATGTTTCTGGTTTCAGTGGGTCTACGACGGAGTGCCATATTTGGTCATGATGTTTCTGGTTTCAGTGGGTCTACGAAGGAGTGCCATATTTGGTCGTGATGTTTCTGGTTTCAGTGGGTCTACGAAGGAGTGCCATATTTGGTCGTGATGTTTCTGGTTTCAGTGGGTCTACGAAGGAGTGCCATATTTGGTCATGATGTTTCTGGTTTCAGTGGGTCTACGAAGGAGTGCCATATTTGGTCATGATGTTTCTGGTTTCAGTGGGTCTACGAAGGAGTGCCATATTTGAACGGTGAACAGGAGAGAAAGTTAAAGGCTCATCTGGCTCATGAACACGTGGAAGCCGAGGGAATCATGTACGTTGCCCTTGTTAGTCCTCATGAACACGTGGAAGCCGAGGGAATCATGTACGCTGCCCTTGTTAGTCCTAATGAACACGTGGAAGCCAAGGGAATCATGTACGTTGCCCTTGTTAGTCCTCATGAACACGTGGAAGCCGAGGGAATCATGTACGTTGCCCTTGTTAGTCCTCATGAACACGTGGAAGCCAAGGGAATCATGTACGTTGCCCTTGTTAGTCCCCATGAACACGTGGAAGCCGAGGGAATCATGTACGTTGCCCTTGTTAGTCCTCATGAACACGTGGAAGCCGAGGGAATCATGTACGTTGCCCTTGTTAGTCCTCTTTGTAAATAAGTTGAATGAAACAAAACCTGACTAATCTAGAATGAATGTAACGTTTAAGTTCATTTTTCAAGTAGCCCAGTGGTTGTGTTTACAGAAGCAATGAGACAGAGTTGCAAGAGATGTTCTCTAAGGTCGCCCAGTGGCTGGCGACAGCTGCAGAGACAGAGACCTACACGATGCCCCTTACTGAAGGTCAGAGTTCAATCCGTAGAATTTTATGCCAAAAAATTTATTGGGTCTATTAAATGTTCAAGGTGGATATTTCATATTGAGGGAAGCACATTTGATTAGTCTTTTAGCAAAAATTAAACTTAAAATATGGAACACTAATTTTTCTCATAAAACATGTTGTATAGTTTAATGAACATATCTGAACGTCACCATGCAAGATGTGTTGTGGCTATGCATGATGTGTTAGCACCATGCATGGTGTCTTGTGGCCATGCATGATGTGTTGTGGCTATGCATCATGTGTTAGCACCATGCATGATGTGTTCCTAACCATGCATGATGTGTTGTGACCATGCCTGATGTTTTGTGGCCATGCATGATGTGTTGTGGCCATGCATGATGTGTTATGACCATGCATGATATGTTGTGACCATGCATGATGTGTTGTGACCATGCATGATGTGTTATGACCATGCATGATATGTTGTGACCATGCATGATGTGTTGTGACCATGCATGATGTGTTGTGACCATGCATGATGTGTTGTGACCATGCATGATGTGTTGTGACCATGCATGATGTGTTGTGACCATGCATGATGTGTTGTAACCATGCATGATGTATTGTGGCCATGTATGATGTGTTGTGACCATGCATGATGTGTTGTGACCATGCATGATGTGTTGTGACCATGCATGATGTGTTGTGACCATGCATGATGTGTTGTGACCATGCATGATGTGTTGTGACCTTGCATGATGTGTTGTGACCATGCATGATGTGTTGTGACCTTGCATGATGTGTTGTGACCTTGCAGAGAAATATAAAGGAGATTAAAGATAAGCTGATTTTCTTCAGTGGATCCTATTGCTCACATCCTGATGGTTGTTTCAGAAATGAGCTGCACTGACATACACACAGAACTCCGCCACAGATTCTCTAACATTTGGACGAGGGACGAGGGGCCAGATGTAAGCCAGCATGCATGCATGTGTGTGCATGCATGTGTGTGTGTGATCTTTGTGCATGCATGCACTCAGTTGACCCTTTGTTATCTTTTATCTTGGGTAGTTTAACTGTACAGTCTGATTGTTTTTATTAATAAAATAACATTATATAGTATAAAGTATATCTAAAATAATATAGTGCAGTGTCTCAGTGGTCAGAGCACAGGAGTGGTGGTCAAGAGAACCAGCATTCCAATTCTCCAGCAGCTGTTTCAAAACTTGGCCAATTTCGTTCACCCCACATTGGTAAAGTAAAAAATCCCACACGGGGGTTCCACTGCCAGCAGCTGTGTGTTCCTGCATTGTGACTTGTACAAGTTGTTAGGGTTCCACTGCCAGCAGCTGTGTTTTCCTGCATTGTGACTTGTACAAGTTGTTAGGGTTCCACTGCCAGCAGCTGTGTGTTCCTGCATTGTGACTTGTACAAGTTGTTAGGGTTCCACTGCTAGCAGCTGTGTGTTCCTGCATTGTGACTTGTACAAGTTGTTAGGGTTCCACTGCCAGCAGCTGTGTGTTCCTACATTGTGACTTGTACAAGTTGTTAGGGTTCCACTGCCAGCAGCTGTGTGTTCCTGCATTGTGACTTGTACAAGTTGTTAGGGTTCCACTGCCAGCAGCTGTGTGTTCCTGCATTGTGACTTGTACAAGTTGTTAGGGTTCCACTGCCAGCAGCTGTGTGTTCCTGCATTGTGACTTGTACAAGTTGTTAGGGTTCCACTGCTAGCAGCTGTGTGTTCCAACATTGTGACTTGTACAAGTTGTTAGGGTTCCACTGCCAGCAGCTGTGTGTTCCTACATTGTGACTTGTACAAGTTGTTAGGGTTCCACTGCCAGCAGCTGTGTGTTCCTGCATTGTGACTTGTACAAGTTGTTAGGGTTCCACTGCCAGCAGCTGTGTGTTCCTGCATTGTGACTTGTACAAGTTGTTAGGGTTCCACTGCCAGCAGCTGTGTGTTCCTGCATTGTGACTTGTACAAGTTGTTAGGGTTCCACTGCCAGCAGCTGTGTGTTCCTGCATTGTGACTTGTACAAGTTGTTAGGGTTCCACTGCCAGCAGCTGTGTGTTCCTGCATTGTGACTTGTACAAGTTGTTAGGGTTCCACTGCTAGCAGCTGTGTGTTCCAACATTGTGACTTGTACAAGTTGTTAGGGTTCCACTGCCAGCAGCTGTGTGTTCCTGCATTGTGACTTGTACAAGTTGTTAGGGTTCCACTGCCAGCAGCTGTGTGTTCCTGCATTGTGACTTGTACAAGTTGTTAGGGTTCCACTGCTAGCAGCTGTGTGTTCCTGCATTGTGACTTGTACAAGTTGTTAGGGTTCCACTGCCAGCAGCTGTGTGTTCCTGCATTGTGACTTGTACAAGTTGTTAGGGTTCCACTGCTAGCAGCTGTGTGTTCCTGCATTGTGACTTGTACAAGTTGTTAGGGTTCCACTGCCAGCAGCTGTGTGTTCCTGCATTGTGACTTGTACAAGTTGTTAGGGTTCCACTGCCAGCAGCTGTGTTTTCCTGCATTGTGACTTGTACAAGTTGTTAGGGTTCCACTGCCAGCAGCTGTGTGTTCCTGCATTGTGACTTGTACAAGTTGTTAGGGTTCCACTGCCAGCAGCTGTGTGTTCCAACATTGTGACTTGTACAAGTTGTTAGGGTTCCACTGCCAGCAGCTGTGTGTTCCTGCATTGTGACTTGTACAAGTTGTTAGGGTTCCACTGCCAGCAGCTGTGTGTTCCTGCATTGTGACTTGTACAAGTTGTTAGGGTTCCACTGCCAGCAGCTGTGTGTTCCTGCATTGTGACTTGTACAAGTTGTTAGGGTTCCACTGCCAGCAGCTGTGTGTTCTTCCTTCAGATAGTCGTGGAGAAGATTCTAATGTCTCAGCACACAGAACTTCTACGACAGTCCACGCAGAAAGAGCGGGAAACGTAAGATGTTTTCTTTGGAGTCTCTATAACCTGTTTAATCTCAAAGTAAATATGAAGACAAACCTGCAAAAGTAGTTTCATTATTAGAGTAGTTTCAGTGCCTATTGCAAGAAAAATTTTTTGGACATCACTGAATGTTGAGTGATGTTTGGGAACATAACCTTGTTCCTGACTAATGTTACTTCAACCTTGTTCCTGACTAATGTTACTTCCCATCAAATGAAATCACATAAATCAGATACTTGGCCCTACATTCATCTTAACCAGTGGGAGCCTGGAATGGTGGATGTAGCCTGACGGGGAAGTAAAAATAGTAGTATGATTTGGTATGTCTCAGACTCACAGCCCTGTAGTAAGGTGTCCTACTCACAACACTGTAGTAAGGTGTCCTACTCACAACCCTGTAGTTAGGTGTCCTACTCTCAGCCCTGTAGTAAGGTGTCCTACTCACAGCCCTATTGTAAGGTGTCCTACTCTCAGCCCTGTAGTAAGGTGTCCTACTCCCAGCCCTGTAGTAAGGTGTCCTACTCTCAGCCGGGCAGCCCTGTAGTTAGGTGTCCTACTCCCAGCCCTATTGTAAGGTGTCCTACTCTCAGCCCTGTAGTAAGGTGTCCTACTCACAGCCCTATTGTAAGGTGTCCTACTCTCAGTCCTGTAGTTAGGTGTCCTACTCCTAGTCCTATTGTAAGTTGTCCTACTCTCAGCCCTGTAGTAAGGTGTCCTACTCTCAGCCCTGTAGTAAGGTGTCCTACTCTCAGTCCTGTAATTAGGTGTCCTACTCCTAGTCCTATTGTAAGGTGTCCTACTCTCAGCCCTGTAGTAAGGTGTCCTACTCACAGCCCTATTGTAAGGTGTCCTACTCTCAGCCCTGTAGTAAGGTGTCCTACTCTCAGCCCTGTAGTAAGGTGTCCTACTCTCAGCCCTGTAGTAAGGTGTCCTACTCTCAGCCCTGTAGTAAGGTGTCCTACTCTCAGTCCTGTAGTTAGGTGTCCTACTCTTAGTCCTACAGTTAGGTGTCCTACTCCCAGCCCTATAGTAAGGTGTTCTACTAAAAATATATGTTGCCATTTCAGTTTCATTTAGCAAATGAACATACAATTGATGATTTTACTTTGGCAGTTTGCTTAATCGTCTGCGCGGCTTCACGAGAGTCTTCAAAACTTTGGTGAAGAGCAAAAAGGTACTTCACATTTGTCTTTCCCATAACCTTGGGTGGTAATTGGGGCATCTCTTCTTATGTTGTTTTCCATTCCTTGGTGGTATATGTCCATTCGCTGATGTTGTCTGTCCATTCATTGATGTTGTCTCTCAATTCCTTTGGTGTTGTCTGTCCATTACTTGATGTTGTCTGTCCATTCCTTGGATGTTGTCTGTTCATTCCTTGATGTTATCTGTTCATCCCTTGATGTTATATATCCATTCCTTTGATGTTGTCTGTCCATTCCTTTGATGTTATCTGTCCATTCCTTTGATGTTGTCTGTCCATTCCTTTCTTGATATTATCAGTCCATTCCTTTGAAGTTGTCTGTCAATTCCTTTGGTGTTGTCTGTCCATTACTTGGATGTTGTATGTCCATCCCTTGATGTTAGCTGTCCATTCCGTTGATGCTGTATGTCCATTCCCTTGGTGTTGTCTGTCCATTCCTTGATGGTGTCTGTCCATTCCTTTGATGTTGTCTTTCCATTCCTTTGATGTTATCTGTCCATTCCTTGATGTTGTTTTCCATTCCTTGATGTTATATATCCATTCCTGATATGTTTTCTTCCATTCCTTGATGTCTTCTTCCATTCCTTTAATGTTGTCTTCCATTCTCTGTCCAATGTTGTCTTCCATTCCTTGATGTCTTCTTCCATTCCTTTAATGTTGTCTTCCATTCATTGATGTTATCTGTCCATTCCTTTAATGTTGTCTTCCATTCATTGATGTTGTCTGTCCATTCCTTTGATGTTGTATGTCTATTCCTTAATGTTGTTTGTCCATTCCTTGATGTTGTCTGTCCTGTCCTTTCTCATTCTATCTCTCTTTCTGTTGCTTCTCTCTGTTCTCTGGAGAATGACTTATTGGGCCAGTGGACATCATGAAGGTTTCTACCAAAGTTTAATAGGTCCTTTTGTTATAATATTATGCATGATTATAGAATATTCATATGGTGTTTTTCAACATGACCTTTACTAAATCCCCTATTTGATTTGTGTGAATTGTGCCTATGAACCATTAAACATGTTGATAATATTATGATTTACTTCTCAAGTCTAGACCAGCAAAATGTTTATCTGAAGGCTGCATTACTGTTTATTGCCTCTGTGCGCTGAACTGTTCTCACAATGATACTGTGTCATCCTTTAGCCAATCGTTGGCCACAACAACCTGACTGACCTAATGCTGATGTATGACAAGTTCTACAATGCACTGCCTGGTGAGTCTCAATGCATTGCCTGGTGAGTCTCAATGCACTGCCTGGTGAGTCTCAGTGCACTGCCTGGTGAGTCTCAATGCACTGCCTGGTGAGTCTCAGTGCACTGTCTGGTGAGTCTCAATGCACTGCCTGGTGAGTCTCAGTGCACTGCCTGGTGAGTCTCAATGCACTGTCTGGTGAGTCTCAATGCACTGTCTGGTGAGTCTCAGTGCACTGCTTGGTGAGTTTCAATGCATTGCCTGGTGAGTCTCAATGCACTGCCTGGTGAGTCTCAATGCATTGCCTGGTGAGTCTCAATGCACTGCCTGGTGAGTCTCAGTGCACTGCCTGGTGAGTCTCAGTGCACTGCCTGGTGAGTCTCAGTGCACTGCCTGGTGAGTCTCAATGCACTGCCTGATGAGTCTCAATGCATTGCCTGGTGAGTCTCAATGCACTGCCTGCTGAGTCTCAATGCACTGCCTGCTGAGTCTCAATGCACTGCCTGCTGAGTCTCAATGCACTGCCTGCTGAGTCTCAATGCACTGCCTGCTGAGTCTCAATGCCCTGCCTGCTGAGTCTCAATGGACTGCCTGCTGAGTCTCAATGCACTGCCTGCTGAGTCTCAATGCACTGCCTGCTGAGTCTCAATGCACTGCCTGCTGAGTCTCAATGCACTGCCTGCTGAGTCTCACGGCATGTGCATGTGGGAAGACCTCCGTGTGGAGGCTGCACTAGGCGCGTACAGTTCATCTAAAGACATATGCAATCATAAGAATCATACCTATGTGAAGTTAACAATGCATTAAAATAAATAGAGTGTAAGATTAAGATAAACAACAAACTATTTATTATGTTATAACAAATAAATAACTTAAATTGTTGATTTTACAGACTTCATTGCCTTCTTCTGTTCTACTGCCGACCGTCAGATTGGTGATCACTCCTTGTCAGCCGCTTCTGTTGTGCTTTCAGTTTCGTTCCGTCGGTTCAAGGAAGACCTGAGTCAGTTGTTTCCCTTCATCTATGACACTAAGCACATCTCTGCCTGTCTCAGGAAGGTTGGTCTTTACAGTAACTGTAGTCTACTGAATGCTTCCAGGAGAAGTCAAGTTGGTGTTGGAATGGATGAACAGGCCTGCCAGGGGGTGAAGTGTAAGAGAACAGGCCTGCCAGGGGGTGAAGTGTAAGAGAACAGGCCTGCCAGGGGGTGAAGTGTAAGAGAACAGGCCTGCCAGGGGTGAAGCGTAAGAGAACAGGCCTGCCAGGGGTGAAGTGTAAGAGAACAGGCCTGCCAGGGGTGAAGTGTAAGAGAACAGGCCTGCCAGGGGTGAAGTGTAAGAGAACAGGCCTGCCAGGGGTGAATTGTAAGACATTTTGAGCGGTCCTAAGGACTACCTACCGCACAGTATAAGAACTTTCCTTTACATTTTACTTTAGAAATGTTAGATATTTGTTGGTCACGTTTTGTGGGTGGTCATTGACAACGGGTCATTTATACAATGTAGTCTGTTAGTGAAACAATGGTCGGGAAAGGAGCATGGTCATTGTTGTGGGGGGGGCGCGTTCATTAGGGGTTTTACTGTATATGACTTCTTGGGCTTGTCTTTCTTTGTAGCCAATGAGTAATTCCGGTCTGTTTGAGATGACAGGCCTTGCCTCACTGTATGCTGCCCTTGACAGGTAGGTGTCTCTGGGTGGCTGGGTCAGGTGTTTAGATGTTATTTTGTATAAGGAAAACATAACCGGTGTGTTTGGCGTTATAGTCTATATAGTCTAGGAACACAACACACTGGAGGAAACCAGATACCAGAGCCAGACTAATTATAGCCATCTGGCGTCACTCCAGTGCAGTCTGTGAAATCTAGGTAAGGCACTAGTGCCCTGCGCGGGCCTAGAATTTGATCCCAAGCCCGGCCCGCAATTAGCAGTTACAGTCCAGGCCCGGCCCAGGCCCGCAATAATTTTTTAAGCCTGGCCCGGCCCAGGCCCGCAAACTAGAATTTAGGCCCAGGCCCGACCCAGACTGTGAATGTTTGGCCCCGGCCCGGCCCGCAAGTTTCAGGCCCAGGCCCGGCCCATACCCGCGGGGCAAAGATGGGTAAGCCCGCAAGCCCGCGGCCCGCTAAGCTTAGAGAAGATAAACCTATAATCTTATAACAAAGACGAAAAACAAATAAACTGTAAAACAGACTTATTGTTTTATTAAATAAAAAACATATATACATATATGAGATGGGGCATAATATCCTTAGCTCTTAGTGGAGTACTACTCTTATGCTGATGTTCCGTAGTGTGCTGGATGAGTTCTAAAAATCCAGCACCACCAACTTCTTCAAACTTACGAATATCCTGAAGAAAAATAAAGAAAAACTTCTTAGTGTCATTACTATTAAATATGATAACATTTGTTATATTTGGCTTTAATGTATTGGCTTATGGTTAAGGTAGGAGATTTGTTTATCTAACCCTGACTTAACCCATATGCAAGCCATAATCCCAATTTATATTGTTAATTGAATTAGCTCAACTAAGTTAACATAATTTAATGATATTTCAATTAAATGTTACCCACTGGCACTGACAACCAGTGGCATTTCCAGCAGGCCTGCAGTCACTAGCTTGAGACAGACAGGTTCAGACATGTGTGAATTAGTACAAGTGTGAATGAATTAAGACTGAGGAGAAATACCAGTTACCAACTGGGTTGGGTACCGGGTAGTGGGCTAGTGGCAGTGGCAGTGGGCAGGTCATTCAGGCGGGCAGTGTTTGGAGGGAAGACCTAGACAATAAAATGTCCACTGGTAGGGTCAAAGGGTGATAAGTTGATGGTTAATCATGGCTTGATTGCCTCTGCAAATATTTCTAAAGTAAACATTTATGGCTGGCTACTTCTAGCCAAGTGAACTTATGGGGCCATTAGATTCCATGCAAGGTCTCAATTTGCAACTATATAATACTAAAGAAATGATTTTAAGCATTCATTAACTGGAATTACAATTTATAATCAGTTTTTATTAAAAAATAAATTAATAATCGGTGTTTTGTATGAATATTTTTATTATGTCCAGGCCCGGCTCGGCCCGCTCACACTAGGCCCAGGCCCGGCCCAAGCCCGTTGTGTTTAAATTGTTTTCAGCCCAGGCCCGGCCCGGGCCTGCAGTATGTAGGCCCAGGCCCAAAGCCCGGCCCGCGCAGGGCACTATAAGGCACCCCGTGACTTGAGGACAGGCGGAAACAGCCGGACCTGCTGCACTTGCAGCTGTATTGTGCGCCATTGTTTACATTCTTTTCGTAGATTAATTGATAACACATCATATTTCTCATTGCAAAATCGGATAGTTATATTTACATATATTCAGCACTTGCTTGCTTGAAACATTTAAGATACGAATTTGTGTCAATGTGGTGTACATTTTGTGTCAAGTTACGACAATGCAAGAGGTCACGTAACTTTTTCATAAGTTCAGCACCCTGTATTCAGACAGTGATTTCATCGCAACTGAGTGTTGCGACATCGTGAGAATGCATTTGTGGGTCTCGATGACATCCAGGTATGTGCCAGTTAAGCATTTTGTCAAATCTTATTGTACGTTGTATTTGCCATGTTTTACCAATGACAGTGCATAGCGTCACATGAAAACTTTCAACAAACGAGACTAATAGATTGTGTTGATTTATAGATTGAATGCCTGTTATAATACAAGTTTAAAACACTTGAACTGTGATTTATATTTCACAATTCCACTATATATTGAAGGTGTGTGGTGAGGGTTTCAAGAAATATAGTAAAGAAATATGGTAAAATACAAATCCTGCATACTGGCTATTTATTTTCAGTTTCACACAGAAAAACACATGGAAACAACTGATGCTACAAACATGAATAGACACATTATATTTTGAGAGTTTAGAGCACTTGACAATCATGACATCAATTACATGACATACAATCATGTTGTATTATATACACATACATACTATTACTTCAGCCTGTTCATTGCAATGTGATGTGTATAATGAAAACAACATTTCTTAAGGTAACTCTAAAATGTGTATGTTTCAAAAAGTGAAAGTGGCCAGTTCGTAGAATGGCTGGTAGTGTTTTATTGATATTTACACTGATAAACAATAGCTGTGATAACTGATAAGGTAGCAGAAAATTTAATGCAATTGTAAAAATACATACAATACAGTTTCTTTATCCATTGTACATCATTTCAAACATGATCGAGTGATTATTGACTTTTTATCATTACAGATTCTTCAAAGATGCCACCTTGATTGCAAATGACATCTCCTGGGCAATGCTGAATCAGGCACTGTGTGCCCTTGACCACCTGCTAATTATGTGATCACTCCTGAGTAGTTACAATGACACACTGTTCATGTAATTATGAGATTAAAAGCTTTTTCAGCCACTAAATTGTCATCTTGGTGCAGCAGCACTTGCAGTTTGCATCTTTTAATTTCAAGACGCAGCAGTTTGTCCTTTCTGTCAAGTGTCCTAAAAATACACACGTAGGTTGTGATGTAGCACTTCATAAATCATTGTTGACATATTCAGCGGTCAACCATTATCACCCAAAACAACACTATTATCTTACTCGTAAATCACTTGTCACCACTATCAAGCAGCTTATATTTGTTTATTTATTATTAAATGGTTTATCCTTATTCATACTTATAACATATTAGCAGTAAAAGTAATTTACCCGGTACTGATTATTTAAATAAACAAATTACCACGTCTTGTGGCACTGTGGGACGGCGTCTGTTCCATCGCTGTCAGACGGAGCATGTTCATTCTCAGCATGCACAAACACAGCCTCTGGCTCATGCATGTAGGGTTGTGGACCTGTCGGGGGCTCGACGTCGGCATAAAACTCCCCAATGTCACTATCCACATCTTCTAAATAGGAAATAATCTCATCACTTGAAAAATCAGCGGATTCAGACATTGCGTTGCGAGATTGGCCTTCTTGCCGTTATGTCACAGATACCGCCACAGTCGCTAGATGTCGCTACAAACTGGTACATTTTGTGTGCACAAAACGGTAAATTATTTTTAGAGTATGGCCAATGCAGTTTGGGAGGAAAAAAGTTGTTTCGCAAAGCCTTTATTGCTTGAACAAGTATTAAGTAATTTAATAGTTTGTTTGATGATTTCATAAACACTTCATACAAAAGTAGCACAAACAAGCTGGTATGTTGTAGTGGACACTAGGTAGGTTTGGTTTTTCGCTAAATTAATTTGAAATGAAACTAGCAAAAAATTTAATTGGAGAGACCTTTAATATGAATGTTTATATATTCAGCAAGAAGGGGAGGTTTTATTGTCTGCTATCTCCACACATCGTACATGCCGAGGAGTGCAGCAACTATGGTAAGTTGTTTGTTTACATGTAGAAAGGCTTAGTTACTTAATTTGTGTTGTTTTTATAAATAAAAGGTACACATATTTGTATTGTATATTTGTTTCTGAACAGGGAAAGTGCACATTTGTAGACTACGACACTTATCATGCGCCAGCTTGAATTGCTAGTTGCTGGTTGGCAGCATAAGAATTAGTGTTGGTGAAGGAATGCTCCCTGCTTGTGTCGGTGAAGGAATGCTCCCTGCTTGTGTTGGTGAAGGAATGCTCCCTGCTTGTGTCGGTGAAGGAATGCTCCCTGCTTGTGTTGGTGAAGGAATGCTCCCTGCTTGTGTCGGTGAAGGAATGCTCCCTGCTTGTGTTGGTGAAGGAATGCTCCCTGCTTGTGTCGGTGAAGGAATGCTCCCTGCTTGTGTTGGTGAAGGAATGCTCTCTGCATGTGTTGGTTAAGGAATGCTCCCTGCTTGTGTCAGTGAAGGAATGCTCCCTGCTTGTGTTGGTGAAGGAATGCTCCCTGCTTGTGTCGGTGAAGGAATGCTCCCTGCTTGTGTTGGTGAAGAAATGCTCTCTGCATGTGTCGGTTAAGGAATGCTCCCTGCTTGTGTCGGTGAAGGAATGCTCCCTGCTTGTGTCGGTGAAGGAATGCTCCCTGCTTGTGTCGGTGAAGGAATGCTCTCTGCATGTGTCAGTTAAGGAATGCTCCCTGCTTCTGTCGGTGAAGGAATGCTCCCTGCTTGTGTCGCTGAAGGAATGCTCCCTGCTTGTGTTGGTGAAGGAATGCTCCCTGCTTGTGTCGGTGAAGGAATGCTTCCTGCTTGTGTTGGTGAAGGAATGCTCTCTGCATGTGTCGGTTAAGGAATGCTCCCTGCTTGTAACGGTGAAGGAATGCTCCCTGCTTGTGTTGGTGAAGGAATGCTCTCTGCATGTGTCGGTTAAGGAATGCTCCCTGCTTGTGTCGGTGAAGGAATGCTCCCTGCTTGTGTTATGAAGGAATACTCTCTGCATGTGTTGGTGAAGGAATGCTCTCTGCTTGTGTCGGTGAAGGAATGCTCCTGCTTGTGTCGGTGAAGGAATGCTCTCTGCTTGTGTTGGTGAAGGAATACTCTGCATGTGTCGGTGAAGGAATGCTCCCTGCTTGTGTCGGTGAAGGAATGCTCCCTGCTCGTGTTGGTGAAGGAATGCTCTCTGCATGTGTCGGTGAAGGAATGCTCTCTGCATGTGTTGGTGAAGGAATGCTCCCTGCTTGTGTTGGTGAAGGAATACTCTCTGCATGTGTCGGTGAAGGAATGCTCCCTGCTTGTGTTGGTGAAGGAATGCTCCCTGCTTGTGTCGGTGAAGGAATGCTCCCTGCTTGTGTCGGTGAAGGAATGCTCCCTGCTTGTGTTGGTGAAGGAATGCTCCCTGCTTGTGTCGGTGAAGGAATGCTCCCTGCTTGTGTCGGTGAAGGAATGCTCTCTGCATGTGTTGGTGAAGGAATGCTCTCTGTATGTGTTGGTGAAGGAATGCTCTCTGCATGTGTTGGTGAAGGAATGCTCTCTGCATGTGTCGGTGAAGGAATGCTCTCTGCATGTGTTGGTGAAGGAATGCTCTCTGCATGTGTTGGTGAAGGAATGCTCCCTGCTTGTGTTGGTGAAGGAATGCTCTCTGCTTGTGTTGGTGAAGGAATACTCTCTGCATGTGTTGGTGAAGGAATGCTCTCTGCATGTGTTAGTGAAGGAATGCTCTCTGCATGTGTTAGTGAAGGAATGCTCTCTGCATGTGTAGGTGAAGGAATGCTCTCTGCATGTGTTAGTGAAGGAATGCTCTCTGCATGTGTAGGTGAAGGAATGCTCTCTGCATGTGTTAGTGAAGGAATGCTCTCTGCATGTGTTAGTGAAGGAATGCTCCCTGCTTGTGTTGGTGAAGGAATGCTCTCTGCATGTGAAGGCAGAGTCTAGCTTGCTCGGGCGACAAATTACACACAGTATCTTTCATGTTGATTTTCTTGAAACGAATTGTGGGATTTGACAAAAAATACTAATGCAGGTTGATGACAAGACAAAAATGAGGGTGAACAGTTTTTATTAACATAACTTTGCGTGCAGTGTGGACTTATTTTTAGCAATAAAATTATTTGAAGCCTAATAGACAGCGTTTATGATAATTTGAATTATAGTTACTAGTGCAGTTTTCAAGCCACTCCTGTTTTCAATCCATTGAAATATCGCTTGATATCGCATTAGAGACGTCAGCGTCTGTTTACGACAATAACGATACAGCCTTGTCTGAGCAAAATATATTTTGATATATAATATAACACGGAACACTTTTATGCTATTCATACCTTGATAAAAAACAACTTTACATGCTTACCAGACATTATTATTGAGCGTCTGCTGTCTCGTATCTTGTTCTTGGCCTCGTGACAATAATTACCAGTCTACATTAACGTCATATATTCATTACCAGTCTACATTAACGTCATATATTCAATACAAGTGTATGTGCATGTGTTTTATAAAGCGCCGTGATAAGCCTGATTGTTATAAAAGGTTGAAATAATTGGAACAAAGTGATAAAATGAAAAAAGATTGTCTGTACAGCTTGCTATATATATAGATTGAATTCTGCCAGTTTCCTTGTCTCGCTTGAGATGGTTCGGACGTTTAATATTTGTAAGTTTTTCACTCAAAACAACTGTTTAATAATTTTTTGGCAGTGTATAGATGAAGTAGCTGTTAGTGATTTGGTATATCGATCTCTTGCACAAAATGTTTCTTCAGATTTTTAAAAATATTCTATTAAGTAGGTTGAAAACTACATCGACCAGTATAACTTCTGTTTCTTCCAGCGAAGCTGCATCGACCTCACGAGGCAGGCTATGATGCGTTCATGTGTGGATATGGTGAGACATTTACTACCCTTTTATTACATCAATTTATTGTAATTATGTTTACAGCAGAAAAACAAGTGCTGAGTGCCAGATAGATACACAGACAGACCATATTGACAGGCTGTACAGTCAGACAGACCATATTGACAGGCTGTACAGCCAGACAGACCATATTGGCAGGCTGTTCAGCGAGACAGGCCACATTGGCAGGCTGTACAGTCAGACAGACCACATTGACAGGCTGTACAGTTAGACAGACCATATTGACAGGCTGTACAGTCAGACAGACCATATTGACAGGCTGTACAGTCAGACAAACCATACTGACAGGCTGTACAGTCAGTCAGACCATATTGACAGGCTGTATAGTCAGACAGACCATATTGACAGGCTCTACAGTCAGACAGACCATATTGACAGGCTCTACAGTCAGACAGACCGTATTGATAGGCTGTACAGTCAGACAGTTGTACAGTCACAGTCAGACAGTACAGTTGTTATATAGTTGTTGTTCAGTTGTTGTATAATTGTACAGTTCTTGTACAGTTGTAATTTTATTGATCTTTCATAGTGATTCTCATTTTGTTGCAGTCTTTATCCGGGTTGCCCATATATGGACATGTAGGAATGTGAAGTAAGTCCCGGCTCTGTCAACTTATCCTTGTCTTACCACATTGCTCTTTTTCAAGTCTATGTTCCAATTTTATGGTGTGTGTGTTTATTGTTTTTTATTCATATATGTCATTATTTTTGTAATAATCACATTCTTTTTTATGCAGTTTCTACAAGAAACTGTGCAATTCTAGTGATTAAGTATTGTTAAAATGTTACTAAATATTTTTTTAAGTTCTTCGAAATTGTGGTTTGCTCCTAATAAGATTCTTCAAAACAATTCATGCTTAAAATGATTGTAACAAATTTATTTTAAATATATTTATGCAAAGCACAGTTAGTTAGGGGGTTACTGTCCATGATAGTAGATCAACACAAAATTGTCATCATATTTATTAGGGGGTTACCGGCCACGATAGTACATGAATGCAAGAATTACAGAATACATTTAATTAGGGGGTCACCACCCACGATAGCACGTCAATGCAAGATTGTAATCATGGGTAGTTAGAGGGTCACTGCCCATGATAGCATAGAGACACTGAAGTGTCATCACAGTTAGTTAGGGGGTCACCACCCACGATAGCATAGAGACACTGAAGTGTCATTGCAGTTAGTTAGGGGGTCACCACCCATGATAGCATAGAGACACTGAAGTGTCATCACAGTTAGTTAGGGGGTCACTGCCCATGATAGCATAGAGACACTGAAGTGTCATCACAGTTAGTTAGGGGGTCACTGCTAACAACAGCAACACTAAAATAACAACCTTATTGTTATAAAATTCAATAATGAACCTGGTGACACAAACACGAAATTGGAATCACCTTCATTTGGAAGAACAACGTTTACAGCGACATAAACACTACATCATCACCACAAACATTTAAGGGGGATGATAGAGTGTCATTACGGACTATTATGGGATCACTGCCCATGATAGCATAGAGACACTGACGTGTCATTGCAGTTAGTTAGGGGTCACCACCCATGATAGCATAGAGACACTGAAGTGTCATCACAGGTAGTTAGGGGTCACCACCCATGATAGCATAGAGACACTGAAGTGTCGTTGTACCCACTAGTTAGGGGTCACCACCCATGATAGCATAGAGACACTGAAGTGTCATCACAGTTAGTTAGGGGTTACCACCCATGATAGCATAGAGACACTGAAGTGTCATTGCAGTTAGTTAGTGGGTCACCACCCATGATAGCATAGAGGGATTGAAGTGTCATCACAGTTAGTTAGGGGTCACCACCCATGATAGCATAGAGAGATTGAAGTGTCATCACAGTTAGTTAGGGGGTCACCACCCACGATAGCATAGAGACACTGACGTGTCATTGCAGTTAGTTAGGGGTCACCACCCATGATACATAGAGACACTGAAGTGTCATCACAGGTAGTTAGAGGGTCACTGCCCATGATAGCATAGAGACACTGAAGTGTCATCACAGTTAGTTAGGGGGTCACCACCCATGATAGCATAGAGAGATTGAAGTGTCATCACTGTTAGTTAGTGGGTCACCACCCATGATAGCATAGAGACACTGAAGTGTCATCACAGTTAGTTAGGGGGTCACCACCCATGATAGCATAGAGACACTGAAGTGTCATCACAGTTAGTTAGGGGGTCACCGCCCATGATAGCATAGAGACACTGAAGTGTCATTGCAGTTAGTTAGGGGGTCACCACCCATGATAGCATAGAGACACTGAAGTGTCATCACAGTTAGTTAGGGGGTCACCACCCATGATAGCATAGAGAGATTGAAGTGTCATCACAGTTAGTTAGGGGGTCACCACCCACGATAGCATAGAGACACTGAAGTGTCATTGCAGTTAGTTAGGGGGTCACCACCCATGATAGCATAGAGACACTGAAGTGTCATCACAGTTAGTTAGGGGGTCACCGCCCATGATAGCATAGAGACACTGAAGTGTCATTGCAGTTAGTTAGGGGGTCACCACCCATGATAGCATAGAGACACTGAAGTGTCATCACAGTTAGTTAGGGGGTCACCACCCATGATAGCATAGAGATACTGAAGTGTCATCACAGTTAGTTAGGGGGTCACCACCTATGATAGCATAGAGACACTGAAGTGTCATCACAGTTAGTTAGGGGGTCACTGCCCATGATAGCATAGAGACACTGAAGTGTCATCACAGTTAGTTAGGGGGTCACCACCCATGATAGCATAGAGCCACTGAAGTGTCATCGCAGTGAAACGTTGGGTCACTGCTAACAACAGCAACACTAAAATAACAACCTTATTGTTATAAAATTCAATAATGAACCTGGTGACACAAACACGAAATTGGAATCACCTTCATTTGGAAGAACAACGTTTACAGTGACATAAACGCTACATCATCATCACCACAAACATTTAGGGGGGGTGCTGGAGTGTCATTACGGACTATTATGGGATCACTGCCCACGTTTTAGGAATGTCAAGGTGCAAATATCATTATTAAAGTGGACACCGCCCATGGTGACATATAACTGTGTATGTGTCAACATGATAAAATATTGGAACATCACCCATGGTGACATATAAACGCGTATGTATCATAAAGAGGGGACACTGCCCACGGATGACATACAAACAACCAAGAGTGATTATTGTGTTATCATTGTTACTGATGCTGTCCAGAATGCAATAAAACTAACTGTATAATAATACCCCTTAATTATGAATACCAGCAATTAGCACTTGACAATGAAACGTACCTTGGTTGTGGATAAATTTTAACGTTATCCTTATTAATAACCCGACATGGCTTACCTGGGACACGAGGGTATCAATGAAATAACACTAATCAAATAACGGTGGCCTCAAATTAGTTATGTGTGAGGGAGATATTGACTCAACCGCCCAGACAACCGCCCAGACTTGGTTTGAATTGGTTTGCACTAAGCTGTGATTGGCTGGCTAGCGCGGAGTAATACAATTTATTTGGCCAAATAGTTCATATTGAATGGCTGATTGTGGAAAGTTTAATGAAGACCTGCCTTGGTTATTTCATTAAAAAAAATTGTGCATCTAGTAAGTTGCATAAATTCATATATTTTGAAGTGTTCATTAACATTTTACTACATCAAAATGAAAAACAAAGCATTTGCTAATTAATTAATTATTGTCAGATAAATCATACATGGAAGATACAACTGCTGGACCGACCACTAAAGCTGAGCCAACTTATATTGTCTTGGATATGAGTATGTCAGTACATTGATTGTCACATAGTCGTCCACTGATAGACAGACATAAGGGTCACCTACTCATTCATTGATGTGGTTGTTGTTGTCAGGTCAGTTGAGTCTCGACCAATGTTCTTCCACGAGTATCTGACAGCTCTGAAACTGTTCCGCAATAGTGTCAACGTCATCCGTGCATCCGTAGACCATGTGGTACGTACGTCACATCATACTGTGTCAACGTCATCCGTGCATCCGTAGACCATGTGGTACGTACGTCACATCATACTGTGTCAACGTCATCCGTGCATCCGTAGACCATGTGGTACGTACGTCACATCATACTGTGTCAACGTCATCCGTGCATCCGTAGACCATGTGGTACGTACGTCACATCATACTGTGTCAACGTCATCCGTGCATCCGTAGACCATGTGGTACGTACGTCACATCATACTGTGTCAACGTCATCCGTGCATCCATAGACCATGTGGTACGTACGTCACATCATACTGTGTCAAAGTCATCCGTGCATCCTTAGACCACGTGGTACGTACGTCACATCATACTGTGTCAACGTCATCTGTGCATAGACCGCGTGGTACGTACGTCACATCATACTGTGTCAACGTCATCTGTGCATAGACCGCGTGGTACGTACGTCACATCATACTGTGTCAACGTCATCTGTGCATAGACCGCGTGGTACGTACGTCACATCATACTGTGTCAACGTCATCTGTGCATAGACCGCATGGTACGTACGTCACATCATACTGTGTCAACGTCATCCATGCGTCCATAGATCGCGTGGCACGTATGTCACATCATACTGTGTCAACGTCATCCGTGCATAGACAGCGTGGTACGTACGTCACATCATACTGTGTCAACGTCATCCATGCGTCCGTAGATCGCGTGGCACGTACGTCACATCATACTGTGTCAACGTCATTCGTGCATCTGTAGATTAGGAACATTAACAAATAATGTTAATTTTTCAAATTTTCTTCCAAGAAAATGGACGGCTCCGACCCAGAGACAGCAAGACCACAGTGGCTGTTTGTACAAACTAGACAGGGGAAACAAAACCTCGCTTCACTGAAGGTAGAGTGATAAATAAATAATAAATAGTTCACTTAGCGTCAAATCTAGTCAAAAACTACTGAAGGCGCTTTACATTAAACACTACATAATTAAATTAAATTTAAAATTAGATCATTAAATTACATTAAATTTACAATTCATTAAACAAATTCATTAAAATAAAATAATTAAATTACATTAAAATAAAACGACATTAACATCAAAAATTAAGATGAAATAATTAAATTACATTAATATTAAATAATATATATATTTTTTTATAAATAACTAAAATTTAATTGTAATGCAGTTGAATAGTATAGCTAGTAAATTTGTCTTAGATACAGGCAGGTGATGTAACAGTTCAGAACTAAAGGGCTTAAAGCCAAGTCTAAAAGTCTATATCTGCTAAACTGTTGGTTAAAATGGAGTGTTTTTAAAGTCCTTTTAAAAATGGCCTCACTGGTCAGTTCACGTAGTGACACTGGCAGGTCGTTCCACAGGTCTGGAGCATTTTTCGGCTGACCGAAAGAACCTGGAAAGGTTTGTGGAGCGAGACAAGGTCACACAGATACATTGGTCCACAGTTGTTGACAGCTCTGTGGACCAGTCCCAGGAGCTTGAAACAAGCACTTTCCTGCACGGGCAGCCAATGTAGGTCTCTGAGTACCGGAGTAACGCTGGTATACTTGGACACCCTTACAATGAGTCTGGCAGCCAATGTAGGTCTCTGAGTACCAGAGTAACGCTGGCATACTTGGACACCCTTACAATAAATCTGGCAGCCAATGTAGGTCTCTAAGTACCGGAGTAATGCTGGCATACTTGGACACCCTTACAATGAATCTGGCAGCCAATGTAGGTCTCTAAGTACCGGAGTAATGCTGGCATACTTGGACACCTTTACAATGAATCTGGCAGCTGCGTTTTTACACGCTGTAGTCTGACAAACTTCTTGTCCATTGTGCCATGCAGTAGGGAGTTACAGTAGACTGGCCTCGATGTGATTAGTGCATTTACGGCCCTCTCCCTGGTCTTTCTTGGCAGAACGTTATTTATCTGGCTGATATGTGGAAGTAGCAGGACTTGATGATCATATACGTGTTGGTGGATATGTCTAAGCGACTGTCCAGGTATACACCATGGTCTTTCACTTGATCCACTGCCGGGATGAGAGCTCCACCAACAGTGATGGCGAGCACATCTACCAATTTCTTTGCTGACGCTGGAACAATTGGAAGGAACTCCCTGTTCTGAACAATCAATTTAAGATAATTGTAAGCCACTCCCGATTCTCTGAGACACAGCCTTCAAGACGTTGCAGGGCCTCTCAACTGAGAACAGTCCATGCACCAGGTTGGATCCCTTGGGTACTCCAGATTGGATGCCTGGGGTACTCCAGGATGGATCCCTGGGGTACTCCAGGATGGATCCCTGGGGTACTCCAGGTTGGATCCCTGGGGTACTCCAGGTTGGATCCCTGGAGTACTCCAGGTTGGATCCCTTGGGTACTCCAGTATCGAGACTGTGATGTCCAGATGTAGTCTGGACAATCATAATACTTTGTTCGAGTCTCGCAGATATGACTCCATCCACTGAAGGACACAGCCGTGAAGTTCAACAGTTCTGTGTGTTGAGATGATCGGACAATCGCTGTGCATCTACTTGTTCAGTCATCTTGGATAGATGGGCAACTTGTTCAGTCATCTTGGATAGATGGGGCAACTTGTTCAGCCATCTTGGATAGATGGGCAACTTGTTCAGTCATCTTGGATAGATGGGCAACTTGTTCAGTCATCTTGGATAGATGGGGCAACTTGTTCAGTCATCTTGGATAGATGGGGCAACTTGTTCAGTCATCTTGGATAGATGGGGCAACTTGTTCAGTCATCTTGGATAGATGGGGCAAATTGCTAACAGGCCTGTAGTTCTGTAGCACGTCCTGGTCCAACGATGGCTTCTTCAGCAGGGACGAACAAGAGCCTCTTTCAAGGACGTTGGCACTGTTCCCTCTGCAAGCGACTTGTTGGTAATAGCACTGATGACTGGTACCAATGATGGAAGGCACTGCTGACATTGCTTGCTTGGCAGAGGATCGATTTTACTCCTCTTTGTCAAATGTGACACAATCTTGTGTATCTCCTCCCGATGTTGGCACGAAAGACACTAACGATTCTTTGAAACAGGCATGACTATGTTAGAGGAGCGGGCCACATCTAACTCCACCCAAATCTGTTGTGCCTTCTTGTTGAAATGTTGTGCATACTTGCTGCAACCGTCTTCAATGGACTCAATTCTGGGTAAATGGCCTTCTTTTCAGTTCCCTGGGAACTGAAAAGAAGAGTGTCCTGGTAGTATTCTCTCTGAAGAGTGTCCTGGTAGTATTCTCTCTGAAGAGTGTCCTGGTAGTATTCACTCTGAAGAGTGTCCTGGTAGTATTCTCTCTGAAGAGTGTCCTGGTAGTATTCTCTCTGAAGAGTGTCCTGGTAGTATTCACTCTGAAGAGTGTCCTGGTAGTATTCTCTCTGAAGAGTGTCCTGGTAGTATTCACTCTGAAGAGTGTCCTGGTAGTATTCACTCTGAAGAGTGTCCTGGTAGTATTCACTCTGAAGAGTGTCCTAGTAGTATTCACTCTGAAGAGTGTCCTGGTAGTATTCTCTCTGAAGAGTGTCCTGGTAGTATTCTCTCTGAAGAGTGTCCTGGTAGTATTCACTCTGAAGAGTGTCCTGGTAGTATTCTCTCTGAAGAGTGTCCTGGTAGTATTCACTCTGAAGAGTGTCCTGGTAGTATTCACTCTGAAGAGTGTCCTGGTAGTATTCTCTCTGAAGAGTGTCCTGGTAGTATTCACTCTTTGCCTTGGCTATGCACACAGTTGAGGCATGATTTTGAGCTTCAACATACAGCTGCTGATGAACTTGAAGCTTGGTCGCTCTCCAGCAATGTTCACACTGGCGCCTCTTGGCTGTAGCCTCCTCTACATTTCCGTTGTACTCTGGGCATGGCCTGGTCCCTCTCCTAACTCCGTCCTTTGAAGGAGCATGTCGAGGACCATTTGCAAGATTGTGTCGTAGTCATTAACAATGTTGTGTGTATTTTTGGCCTGTCTTTGCAGAAATTGTTAATTTTCTCGTGGGCGGCTTGTTACATAAGCCACCATTTCTAAATATTTTTTGGGTAATTCTTTGGATTTAGAGAGAATTTTATATTACAAACATTTAAAAAATGTGTGGCATATCACAAATGCCTTGATGTGTGGTAACATGGACTAGTTCTATATTTGTTGAATCATAACCTTAATTCTTTAACATCTTTAGAGGATAGTCATATTTGACAGATTTAATTGCCACTTTAACATTACTTAGGTAACTGTTTCAACTGCTTTCAGTTGAGTGGCTTGTTTTCTCCCTATGGCTCTGTGGACATCCGCATGTTGACTGGACAGTGCCAAGCCGTCATTGCTGTCAGCAACCATCGTTGGTAGGCAACTTCAGGACTTTCTAGTGGCTCCATTTACGTTGGTTAAAGCATTTTAAATATTGGATGATTTCTAAGGTTATACTGCAAAGTGGACCAGAACTCTGAATCATTCTTCACATTTAAGTTAAGTCAACAATATTGTTTGTAGCATGCAGATATTTCAATTGATGTTTTAACTTTCAAATAACATCCGACACCTACTCTTATAGTATTGCTGTAACTCAGTGATCACATAAATACACAAACCGTCTGTGTTGCAGTGCCAAAGACTTGCTGAAGGCGTTCAGGAGACACCCAGTGATCCGCGTGAGTCGGTACAGCACGTGGAAACACTCACCTGTTGTCCGCGGTCTCCTGTGGTGGGTGACCCGTTACGCTTGACTTGCAGCCAGGGTTCCCAATATTTTTTAATTCCATGACTAATACAGACTGTTGTGAACACGTCATGTGACATGTCATGTGATGCAATGGGTGTGCACTGTATTCTATGTATATGTTCACTAGAATATACCCATACAAGTTCAACTTTATCAACATCATCATTAATCAAAGCAAGAACAGGCACTTTTAACCATTCACCAAAATATCAACTTGTAGATACAAAATACCATTTTCAGATCCCATCAAATTCCATAATTCTCTAGGCTTGCAAAATTTATTTTGAAAATCCATGACTTTCTGGGATTTCCATGACCTGTGCTTGTAAGCTTATTAAACCAGTAAGTACCAGTGTCCACTTAAGCTCACCACTTAGGCCTTTGTTTAACTAAAACTCACCAATTAGGCCTCTGTTCCACTAAAGCTCACCAATTAAGCCTCTGTTCCACTAAAGCTCACCAATTAAGCCTCTGTTCCACTAAAGCTCACCAATTAGGCCTGTGTTTCACTAAAGCTCACCAATTAGGCCTGTGTTACACTAAAGCTCACAAATTAGGCCTCTGTTCCACTAAAGCTCACCAATTAGGCCTGTGTTACACTAAAGCTCACCAATTAGGCCTGTGTTACACTAAAGCTCACCAATTAGGCCTGTGTTCCACTAAAGCTCACAAATTAGGCCTCTGTTCCACTAAAGCTCACCAATTAGGCCTGTGTTTCACTAAAACTCACCAATTAGGCCTCTGTTCCGCTAAAGCTCACCAATTAGGCCTGTGTTTCACTAAAACTCACCAATTAGGCCTCTGTTCTGCTAAAGCTCACCAATTAAGCCTCTGTTCCACTAAAGCTCACCAATTAGGCCTGTGTTTCACTAAAGCTCACCACTTAGGCCTGTTCCATTAAAGCTCACCAATAGGCCTGTGTTCCACTAAAGCTCACAAATTAGGCCTCTGTTCCACTAAAGCTCACCACTTAGGCCTCTGTTCCACTAAAGCTCACCAATAGGCCTGTGTTACACTAAAGCTCACCAATTAGGCCTGTGTTCCAATAAAGCTCACAAATTAGGCCTGTTACACTGTTTTTTCATTGATTTGTTCACATCAGGAACCAGCTTTAATTTTTAGTTATTTTAAAATGTACTAAAATTAATCCTTTTAATCTTTTGCCAGTTTCTGATTAATTGTGTATATGTAATTGATATATTTATGTTCTCTTATGATATGTGTCACTTATGATTTGTGTCACTTGTGATTTGTGTCACTTGCGATTTGTGTCAATTGCTACACAGAAAGAAATGTATATGGTAGAAAAATGTTTTCACAACAACAGTTTTTGACCAACCTACTTATATCAAACAATTAAATGAGCTGTTATACAGGAATAATGGGAGAAGAGTGAACAATATCTTCTAAAAAAAATCATTTCCTTATTCACCTGTAGTCATTATTATTGCTGTTCTCTTTATTTAGTGTCAATGATTTTGCTGCCAATCCCTGCATCCATCCCACTGTTTATAATTATACGTCTATTTTCTATGTACAAGTGTTGTATCCTGTATGACATCTCTTCCTGTGCTTCACTACACCTCAGAGTAACACTGCTATTTCTACTTCCAGGATGGGAGTTGTGGTCTCTGGGTCAGTGTGTGTGGTCACGCTCTACCTCGCCATGCAAGACACCACCAACATCAACACCACCTGACGTCAGTCAACACCACCTGACGTCAGCCAACACCACCTGACGTCAGCCAATATCACCTGACGTCAGCCAACAGAAACCAACAGTTCTAGTCAACAGTTAGACAGGATCTGAAGACACTGAGGCCTTCTGTAGGCTGAAGTCACTGAGGCCTTCTGTAGGCTGAAGACAATAAGGCATTCTATAGGCTGAAGACACTGAGGCCTTCTATAGGCTGAAGACACTGAGGTCTTCAGTAGGCTGAAGACATTCCGGGGTCTTCTGTAGGCTGAAGACATTCTGAGGCCTTCTGAAGACATTCTGAGGCCTTCTGAAGACACTCTGTAGTCCTTCTGTATGCTAAAGACACTTTAAGGTCTTCTGTAGGCTGAAGACACTGAGGCCTTCTGTAGGCTGAAGACACTGAGGCCTTCTGTAGGCTGAAGACACTCCGAGGCCTTCTGTAGGCTAAAGACACTGAGGCCTTCTGTAGGCTGAAGACACTCCGAGGCCTTCTGTAGGCTGAAGACACCGAGGCCTTCTGTAGGCTGAAGACACCGAGGCCTTCTGTAGGCTAAAGACACCGAGGCCTTCTGTAGGCTGAAGACACTCCGAGGCCTTCTGTAGGCTGAAGACACTCCGAGGCCTTCTGTAGGCTGAAGACACTCCGAGGCCTTCTGTAGCACACAGTACAGCTGGTGGACAGGTGGTATTTGTTACCACACGACATTGTATTCAGCAGGGCACTTTCATCAATGTTTTGTTAAGATTTTGGCCAACATACTTCCAATTCTTGGTTCAAAGCATCCTGGAGAGGATTCTAATTTGAATTACACCATCATACAGTGCTATACATTTTATGATTTCTAGATGTCAATTTCTATGGTTTTACTCTGCAGTGACCATGATTTTATGAACAATAACATAGCACCATTATTGTTAGATATTTATCTGTGAAAACACAAAATCTGTCCACTGAAATCATGTCTAAAAATAGGTTGTAAAACCCGAACAGAAACTGTGAATGAAAAGTACACTATATTTGAATTATGTATTATTTTAAATGTTAGATTTTTCAAATACATCTGACTAACCAGTTGGGTTTGTGCATACTTGTCTTGTATTCAGTGCTGGTAGTGACATGAAAGTCAGAGACATTAACATTAGACATGGTTAATAAGTTTGGGAAAATATTGCTGAAATACCAAAATTATGAGAAAGTTTTTGTGATAACTGTTAGGGATTCCCCACAAGGTAACTCATCATGACATCAGACCTAGTCGAAAATTGGCTTTCCAAATGCGCTAGTTGACACTCGTGGAGACTTAAAGCAGGGTGGTGGCACATTTTATAATTGTATACGAACATTTAAACGTATATATATGCATATATAATTATGTATATATATATATATTGATTTTTAGTAATTACTAGGTTTCTGTTTACACCCCAGGTGGTACTGTCTCGGTCACTGCAACTTGTTTGTCAACCAAAATCCCACAGGTAACAATGATCTGTCTCCTGTCATCTAACCCGATCCTCTCGTATAATGCCCCACCCTTGTTGGCTGTTCCGTATTTAAACTTCGGAGCGTTGACATATCCTTAAACCGAGTGCACACTGTGCATTTCAAAGTCGCCTGTAGACCCGTAGCTCTCTCGCCATCTCGTTGAAGATTTGTCAAGCCAGCCGTTCAGAAAACCCACATCCAGATCAGCACTCCAGCAAAAGCTACAGATAATGTTGTCGAGGGAACCAGTTCTATGAGGCATTGAAGTTGAATAAAATAAATAAAGTAATTAACAGTGTAACACTATAATTTAAATTCACATCAAAGATCATTTATTTCAACTGTCTTGACCAGTTTATATATGATACAATGTTCGCATCCAGCAGTCAGTATTGGAGCCGTCAGTCATGGACCAGACCGTGACGAGGCCACGGTCTCGGCCACCATAACCTAAGACAACTCTAACATTGGGCATCCCTGCTAACGACATTCAACATGACAACACCGTGCTGACTGCCACTTCCACGAGTTGTCGTGCTAAAGTTGTGCATCTGACTGTTGGAAAGAATTATCTTTGTAAACAAGTGAGATGATAGCGCCACCTGACGCCCGGATGGTGGTACAGTCTGTGTAGACAACATTCAAGTAGTCATTAGTGTGAACATGTTCCAAGACAACATTCTCGTATCACAGCTGTTATGCTGGATTCACCAGACGAACGTTTTCAAAGATAACATTCAATGATTCTTGGTCTGTTGGACTGAGTGAATGGTTTCAACAACTGTTCGACAGTGCATATTGCACTAGCTACGGACACAATATCACAGGCCCACGACGAGTCATCCAGAATCCACAGCAACTGAATCACGATAGAAAGATATCACGTAAAATCTTTAGAGACAGTCATCTTAAAACTGTCGATGACATTTCAAGCATCATCCAAAGAATTTACATGATCTTTGTTCATTAGCAGGACAAAGTCGTCATTTAAGGTGTGGGTGTGAAATCAAAGAACTTATTCTCAAAGTATGACTCTGAAACAAGGACCTGCTGTCATGATGTGCAGTGACTCTATGATCTCGTACATAAACTACTGGACGTCAGTGTCGGTCCATCATCTAGACGGCCACTGAAACGACAAGAAACAAATTATGAACAGAAACAGTAATTGTACCAAGTAACCAGCAGGTGAAGTATCTAAATGCCAATTGATTTAACACTCAACTGTGCGGCACAACGGCTTCTCGAGTTATTTGTAAAATATAAGTAAATATCGAATTGTTGGAAATATATAAAAGCTGCCTTGACAGGTGGGACATAGATAACAGTAGGACGATCCTGCAGAAATGTAAGAACAGCGTGGACAACGTGAATAACATTAACAGGACAGTCCGACTCATGTGTCTTGCCCCTCAGGCAAGGGGGTGACAACACCGTTGGGCATGCCGTCACTGTTCGCGCCGCTCTTGGCATCTGTCCGGAGCAACTGGCACCCTGGCGATGCATCATCGTCATCATCTGACATGGCCGTGTCACCACGTTGATGTTTTGTCGCCACCTTTCGGTGCGACTGGAGCGGCGACCGGGGACTCCAGGCATCACTCGACAGGTCTGTGCCCTCCGTCTCATAGGTGACAGACGGCGACTGTGAGCGGCAATGGGCTGACTCCATCTCGTCAAATGGCGCGCTGCCCTTGAGGCTGGCGCTGTTATCGTGCAGGCGTGAGTGGCGACGGTTCGTCTCGTCGTAGCGACACGCTGACAACTGTCTCCTTTCTTCCGTCTGTGACAGGTCTGTCTCGTGTCGTGTCTGACCATTGGTGGTCGGACACTCCGCCATGTCAATGTCTTCCTCTGTCCTGTTATTGACGGGATACCCCACTACCGCCTGGCGGTCATCTGCTGTCCGGCTGCCATTCAGCACGTCTCGCAACTGTGTCTCCGAGCTGTGTGCAGCAGGTGGCGCTGCATCACCCTCTGATGTAGGTGTCGGTGATATGCGGACCCGGTGGTCATCTGTCGTCATGCCCGTGTCTGTCGTCATGCCCGTGTCTGTCCCACCGCAGGACTCGTCCGTCATTTCTGTGTTGTTGGCTGCTAAACCACCAGGTGGCGTGTGTGTAGTTCGGGCAGCAGCTCCCTCTGGCGGTGTATGTGCTGCATCCGTAGTCCTCTCGACAGAACTGCTGCTGTCTGTTGTTTGTACACAACCATACTGTGGATGTCGTTGCTGTGGTAGCGGCTGTTGTTGCTGCTGTGAGCTGGCCACCTGTTGTTGTTGCTGTGAGTTGGCCACCTGTTGTTGTTGCTGTGAGTTGGCCACCTGTTGCTGCGGTAGCAGCTGTTGTTGTTGCTGTGAGTTGGCCACCTGCGCACACATGTTGGCGTTCTCCGCCTGTAGCCTGGCCACGAGTTCCTTTGTCTCTTTGAGCTGTTGCTGCAGCAGGAGGATGGTGCCTTGCATGCCCTCCACGTCCTCGTCCATGTCCACCAGGAACTCGTCCATCTCTGAAAGAAAGTCACACCAGATAAATGTCTGTCCTATCACACAACCACCCAGGGCCACCTCAACTACACCCAGAGCCACTTCCACTACACCCAGGGCACCTAAACTACACCTAGGCCCACTTCCACTACACCCAGGGCCACCTCACCGTGACGTCACTGCAATATGACAGCAGTCTGCATCTGGACATAGACCATTCCAAACAGAGGCTCCTTCCAAGACTGCAGACGACCTTGCACATGACGTCACATGCACTGTGTGCAAAGAAATCCACACTAGTATTTCAAGAGTCCTGGCATAATGGTGAAAAGCTGGATCATGTTCAGTTAAAACCAATACCTCAATAAACATGTCGTCCATAACGCTAACTATAATAGGATACAATATACACACACAAATAGTTGGCACATTTTCTCAATCAATCACAAAAACGTCTTGAAATAAGTAAGGAACATTATACAAGCAACAATCAGGAAGACACAGTGCACAATTGATGTAAGAAAGTGTGTCCCTTTCACCAGCTGCTTCTATATGCTACAATAGAACCAATTTATTTGTGCAGCATCCAAAAGCCACTGACTTCCAATATATGTAGTCCTAAAAACTTGTTCCAGTTCCAGTAACCTGGTGAAAACAACCAGGGTGTAGGTCAGGCATAACAGCCAGAAACAGAGTAGACAAAATGAAAGATAATTGTTGATAATAAAGATGAAATAAAACCAATAGAGTGACATCTATTTACAAGTGTTTTGCTTGGAGAGGGAGAAGGCGCAGACAGGGAAGTGTCAAGGGCCTTCTGCTTCTCATCTAGGTGATGAATCTCATCAGTGGAAAGAAACATCTTCAGAAAACTTGGCCTCTGAATAAATCTTGAGAAGAGTGAAGTATTGTGGACAGCCATACGTTGATGGAAAGAACAGGAAGCACATGGATGTATCTGGTGGAACAGTATGTGGATGGAGGAAGCAGCTAGGAGGTACAGGGGATTGTTGCAAGCAGGAGCAGCAGCACAAAGGAGGGTGGAAGGCACGGTTGAAAAAACATGATTTTTTTAAATAAAAAAATTGGATTTTTTTTTAAATCTGGTATATAGACATTTATATTGATGTTTATATTTGTAAACTCTTTCAAACGTGTTCTATTCAAATCAATTTGGGTTCTTGTCTTAACAGAGGGTACATGATTTTTGCTTATATATAGACATTAGACAATGTCCACAAGGCCTCACCCCCTGTCTGTTTCCATAATCTGTCTTGGAAAGGAAAGCATGCTGTGTGTCTGTGGCTGTAGCAGTGGTAATTAGTGTTTGTTGAGAGGGTGGATTAGCACCTGTCCAGGTCTCTTGTGTATTCTAAGGGTTCCTAACCAGAATACAAACTGGTACAGTATTAAACAACTGAGTCAACATACTGAATTGGTAACAACTAGCACAAGCTCTAAGTGGACTTTAACTCAGGGCTTCTGACTTGAAAAGATACTTCCTCTGGAAGACAAGTTTGTATGGCTTCACTGCATTCGGAAAGGGAATAGCTCAAACATACACAATGTCATAAAATATTTCACTATCGGGCTATCTGGTGTCAATACAGCTACACAAGTGTGCACACTTTGTGTTTTATATTAAAAAACATACAAAACTTTGTTGATCTCGATGCTTGTAAACAATTATTTGTGTTAAATTCATCAGCGATTAAAACCGTAAAAAAATCATAATTTTTTTTGGAGTGATTTAAATCAATGATTTAAATCAAACAACCCTGGTGGAAGGTATTACAGTATGTGGGACAGAAAGTTGAAGAAACAGCTAAAGGAAAAGTGTTAGAAGCCTGCGTGGTACATAGGTTGGGAACACTTGCACTGACAGAGACATCACGTGAAGCTATACGTAGCAGAGATCAACTGGGTCTGGAGAATATGTAATGTTAAATAAGATGACAAGGAAGATGGGTGAATTAACTGAGGAGTTTGGCATGAAGAAACACCTGAGGATACAGGTAGCAGGGGCAGACTGCGGGGGGCAGACTGCGGGGGGCAGGACACCTACAGAGAATGAGTGGAGATATTGACAAAGAAAACAGAAGATGGTCGTAAAACAAGAAGAGGAAGATCGGAATTAAGATGGAGGGAGAGTGTTACAAGATCTCTCTCGAAAGGGTAATGATGAAGAGCCAAGAATGGCAGAATTGCAGAAGATCGCAAAAGATGGAGACGACTTGTTGAGAGGGCAGAACAAACTAAGTGATGTGCCCCCCTCCCCACAAGGGACCAAAGGGGAAGAAGAAATTGTCATAGCAGATACTGTGCTGCAACCCATTTAGCCCACTAAAGTAGGCTTGAGTTTGTGTGTAGGGATGGGTACTAAAACAAAACATTTTTGGCAACAATTTTCAGAGATATGCACTATCTGATAAGTTGCATTACCAAACACCACAGAGCTTAGCAGTACATAAATCAAGTGTTATAAGGGACAGCTCTTTCTGGTATTTATCTGTTCACATCTAGATGGCAGTTGTAAGGACAAATATTGAACAAAACTATACAACTGTTCACGTGAAGCATGGTATCGGGCGTTGCAGACTTGCAATACCAGAACTTTGCAATGGAAACATCGAATTGGTAGTTTTAAAACGGAGTCTTGGGACAAATAGAATGAACAGAATGTTTGGCAGTTAGAACAAGCAACAGCCAAACACCCACGAGACTGAACAACTACAGAGAAGGAAAATAACAGACACATGAAATGTTATTGATATTTGTTTTGAACAATAATTATTTAACAAATGTTAAAGATACAAAGACTAGTCATAAAACTATGTTATATAGTAGAAACAATAATGATCCATTCCAACATCTTGACCGACCATGTTTTTATGTACCACAAATTGTTTACATAATTTAGATTTTTATCTGTGAAATGTTTTGACTCAAACAAACACATTCAGGCGATCACGATGTTAGAACATATATAATTATAACTATGTAACATATATATATATATATATATATATATATATATATATATATATATATATATATATATAGTTATAACTATGTAACATGATTTCACATACAATTTATCAGACTTCGTACCTTTAATGTGCACGCACTTCATGGAAAGGTTATTTAGTTTTATTTATAATTTGACAAGCCACCATTACATCAACATTTCTAACAAGGTTGCGGTCAAATACTTGACTTAACTACAATATATTAGTACGTGGGGTTTGGTCAAATGTACTTGACAAAATATCAAGTACATTCTAAGTACAATGCATAACTTGAATATTTACAATACAAAGTAACAAATAACTTAGAAGTATTATAATTAATTAGTGATGCACACAGAGTTGTGGGTGCTACTCTACAGCACTGTCCAAATCTTTCTAACAAAATAATAATAAGACCGGTGACATGTTACAATGTTACATGTTACACTGTTACACTGTTACATGTTACACTGTTACATGTACTTTGTAGTAATTCACATGTTCACTTCCACAACCCTGAGCAACAGAATGAAGACAAGTACATTAACAACTAGAAGTACAGAAATGAAGACCAGTGCATTAACAACTAGAAGTACAGAAATGAAGACCAGTGCATTAGCAACTAGAAGTACAGAAATGAAGACCAGTACATTAACAACTAGAAGTACAGAAATGAAGACCAGTGCATTAACAACTAGAAGTACAGAAATGAAGACCAGTGCATTAACAACTAGAAGTACAGAAATGAAGACCAGTACATTAACAACTAGAAGTACAGAAATGAAGACCAGTGCATTAACAACTAGAAGTACAGAAATGAAGACCAGTACATTAACAACTAGAAGTACAGAAATGAAGACCAGTGCATTAACAACTAGAAGTACAGAAATGAAGACCAGTGCATTAACAACTAGAAGTACAGAAATGAAGACCAGTGCATTAACAACTAGAAGTACAGAAATGAAGACCAGTACATTAACAACTAGAAGTACAGAAATGAAGACCAGTGCATTAACAACTAGAAGTACAGAAATGAAGACCAGTGCATTAACAACTAAAAGTACAGAAATTAAGACCAGTGCATTAACAACTAGAAGTACAGAAATGAAGACCAGTGCATTAACAACTAGAAGTACAGAAATGAATACAATTGCATTAACAACTAGAAGTACAGAAATGAAGACCAGTACATTAACAACTAGAAATACAGAAATGAATACAATTGCATTAACAACTAGAAGTACAGAAATGAAGACCAGTACATTAACAACTAGAAGTACAGAAATGAAGACCAGTGCATTAACAACTAGAAGTACAGAAATGAAGACCAGTGCATTAACAACTAAAAGTACAGAAATTAAGACCAGTGCATTAACAACTAGAAGTACAGAAATGAAGACCAGTACAATAACAACTAGAAGTACAGAAATGAAGGCCAGTGCATTAACAACTAGAAGTACAGAAATGAAGACCAGTACATTAACAACTAGAAGTACAGAAATGAAGACCAGTACATTAACAACTAGAAGTACAGAAATGAAGACCAGTACATTAACAAATAGAAATACAGAAATGAATACAATTGCACTAACAACTAGAAGTACAGAAATTAAGACCAGTACATTAACAACTAGAATACAGAAATGAAGACCAGTACATTAACAACTAGAAGTACAGAAATGAAGACCAGTACATTAACAACCAGAAGTACAGAAATGAAGACCAGTACATTAACAACTAGAAGTACAGAAATGAAGACCAGTGCATTAACAACTAGAAGTACAGAAATGAAGACCAGTGCATTAACAACTAAAAGTACAGAAATTAAGACCAGTGCATTAACAACTAGAAGTACAGAAATGAAGACCAGTACATTAACAACTAGAAGTACAGAAATGAAGGCCAGTGCATTAACAACTAAAAGTACAGAAATTAAGACCAGTGGATTAACAACTAGAAGTACAGAAATGAAGACCAGTACATTAACAACTAGAAGTACAGAAATGAAGGCCAGTGCATTAACAACTAAAAGTACAGAAATTAAGACCAGTGCATTAACAACTAGAAGTACAGAAATGAAGACAAGTGTATTAACAACTAGAAGTACAGAAATGAAGACCAGTGCATTAACAACTAGAAGTACAGAAATGAATACAATTGCATTAACAACTAGAAGTACAGAAATGAAGACCAGTACATTAACAACTAGAAATACAGAAATGAATACAATTGCATTAACAACTAGAAATACAGAAATGAATACAATTGCATTAACAACTAGAAGTACAGAAATGAATACAATTGCATTAACAACTAGAAGTACAGAAATGAAGACCAGTGCATTAACAACTAGAAGTACAGAAATGAAGACCAGTACATTAACAACTAGAAGTACAGAAATGAATACAATTGCATTAACAACTAGAAGTACAGAAATGAAGACCAGTGCATTAACAACTAGAAGTACAGAAATGAAGACCAGTACATTAACAACTAGAAGTACAGAAATGAAGACCAGTACATTAACAACTAGAAGTACAGAAATGAAGACCAGTACATTAACAACTAGAAGTACAGAAATGAAGACCAGTACATTAACAACTAGAAGTACAGAAATGAAGACCAGTGTATTAACAACTAGAAGTACAGAAATGAAGACCAGTGCATTAACAACTAGAAGTACAGAAATGAAGACCAGTGCATTAACAACTAGAAGTACAGAAATGAAGACCAGTGCATTAACAACTAGAAATACAGAAATGAATACAATTGCATTAACAACTAGAAGTACAGAATTAAGACCAGTGCATTAACAACTAGAAGTACAGAAATGAAGACCAGTGTATTAACAACTAGAAATACAGAAATGAATACAATTGCATTAACAACTAGAAGTACAGAAATGAAGACCAGTACATTAACAACTAGAAGTACAGAAATGAATACTATTGCATTAACAACTAGAAGTACAGAAATGAAGACCAGTGTATTAACAACTAGAAGTACAGAAATGATGACCAGTGTATTAACAACTAGAAGTACAGAAATGAAGACCAGTACATTAACAACTAGAAATACAGAAATGAATACAATTGCATCAACAACTAGAAGTACAGAAATGAAGACCAGTGTATTAACAACTAGAAATACAGAAATGAATACAATTGCATTAACAACTAGATGTACATAAATGAAGACCAGTGTATTAACAACTAGAAGTGCAGAAATAAATACAATTGCATTAACAACTAGAAGTACAGAAATGAAAACCAGTGTATTAACAACTAGAAGTACAGAAATGAAGACCAGTGTATTAACAACTAGAAGTACAGAAATGATGACCAGTGTATTAACAACTAGAAGTACAGAAATGAAGACCAGTACATTAACAACTAGAAATACAGAAATGAATACAATTGCATTAACAACTAGAAGTACAGAAATGAAGACCAGTGTATTAACAACTAGAAGTACAGAAATGATGACCAGTGTATTAACAACTAGAAGTACAGAAATGATGACCAGTGTATTAACAACTAGAAGTACAGAAATGAAGACCAGTGTATTAACAACTAGAAGTACAGAAATGATGACCAGTGTATTAACAACTAGAAGTACAGAAATGATGACCAGTGTATTAACAACTAGAAGTACAGAAATGATGACCAGTGTATTAACAACTAGAAGTACAGAAATGATGACCAGTACATTAACAACTAGAAGTACAGAAATGAAGACCAGTACATTAACAACTAGAAGTGCAGAAATGAATACAATTGCATTAACAACTAGAAGTACAGAAATGAAGACCAGTACATTAACAACTAGAAGTACAGAAATGAAGACCAGTACATTAACAACCAGAAGTACAGAAATGAAGACCAGTACATTAACAACTAGAAGTACAGAAATGAAGACCAGTACATTAACAACTAGAAGTGCAGAAATGAATACAATTGCATTAACAACTAGAAGTACAGAAATGAAGACCAGTACATTAACAACTAGAAGTACAGAAATGAAGACCAGTGCATTAACAACTAAAAGTACAGAAATTAAGACCAGTGCATTAACAACTAGAAGTACAGAAATGAAGACCAGTGTATTAACAACTAGAAGTACAGAAATGAAGACCAGTGCATTAACAACTAGAAGTACAGAAATGAAGACGAGTGTATTAACAACCAGAAGTACAGAAATGAAGACCAGTACATTAACAACTAGAAATACAGAAATGAATACAATTGCATTAACAACTAGAAGTACAGAATTAAGACCAGTGCATTAACAACTAGAAGTACAGAAATGAAGACCAGTGTATTAACAACTAGAAATACAGAAATGAATACAATTGCATTAACAACTAGAAGTACAGAAATGAAGACCAGTACATTAACAACTAGAAGTGCAGAAATGAATACAATTGCATTAACAACTAGAAGTACAGAAATGAAGACCAGTACATTAACAACTAGAAGTACAGAAATGATGACCAGTGTATTAACAACTAGAAGTACAGAAATGAAGACCAGTACATTAACAACTAGAAATACAGAAATGAATACAATTGCATTAACAACTAGAAGTACAGAATTAAGACAAGTGCATCAACAACTAGAAGTACATAAATGAAGACCAGTGTATTAACAACTAGAAATACAGAAATGAATACAATTGCATTAACAACTAGAAGTACAGAAATGAAGACCAGTGTATTAACAACTAGAAGTACAGAAATGATGACCAGTGTATTAACAACTAGAAGTACAGAAATGAAGACCAGTACATTAACAACTAGAAGTACAGAAATGAAGACCAATGTATTAACAACTAGAAGTACAGAAATGATGACCAGTGTATTAGCAACTAGAAGTACAGAAATGAAGACCAGTACATTAACAACTAGAAGTACAGAAATGAAGACCAGTGTATTAACAACTAGAAGTACAGAAATGATGACCAGTACATTAACAACTAGAAGTACAGAAATGAAGACCAGTACATTAACAACTAGAAGTGCAGAAATGAATACAATTGCATTAACAACTAGAAGTACAGAAATGAAGACCAGTACATTAACAACTAGAAGTACAGAAATGAAGACCAGTACATTAACAACCAGAAGTACAGAAATGAAGACCAGTACATTAACAACTAGAAGTACAGAAATGAAGACCAGTACATTAACAACTAGAAGTGCAGAAATGAATACAATTGCATTAACAACTAGAAGTACAGAAATGAAGACCAGTACATTAACAACTAGAAGTACAGAAATGAAGACCAGTGCATTAACAACTAAAAGTACAGAAATTAAGACCAGTGCATTAACAACTAGAAGTACAGAAATGAAGACCAGTGTATTAACAACTAGAAGTACAGAAATGAAGACCAGTACATTAACAACTAGAAGTACAGAAATGAAGACCAGTACATTAACAACTAGAAGTACAGAAATGAAGACCAGTACATTAACAACCAGAAGTACAGAAATGAAGACCAGTACATTAACAACTAGAAGTGCAGAAATGAAGACCAGTACATTAACAACTAGAAGTACAGAAATGAAGACCAGTGCATTAACAACTAGAAGTGCAGAAATGAATACAATTGCATTAACAACTAGAAGTACAGAAATGAAGACCAGTACATTAACAACTAGAAATACAGAAATGAATACAATTGCATTAACAACTAGAAGTACAGAAATGAAGACCAGTGCATTAACAACTAGAAGTACAGAAATGAAGACCAGTACATTAACAACTAGAAGTGCAGAAATGAATACAATTGCATTAACAACTAGAAGTACAGAAATGAAGACCAGTACATTAACAACAAGAAGTACAGAAATGAAGACCAGTACATTAACAACTAGAAGTGCAGAAATGAATACAATTGCATTAATAACTAGAAGTACAGAAATGAAGACCAGTACATTAACAACTAGAAGTACAGAAATGAAGACCAGTACATTAACAACTAGAAGTACAGAAATGAAGACCAGTACATTAACAACTAGAAGTGCAGAAAAGAAGACCAGTACATTAACAACTAGAAGTGCAGAAATGAAGACCAGTACATTAACAACTAGAAGTACAGAAATGAAGACCAGTACATTAACAACTAGAAGTACAGAAATGAAGACCAGTACATTAACAACTAGAAGTACAGAAATGAAGACCAGTACATTAACAACTAGAAGTGCAGAAATGAAGACCAGTACATTAACAACTAGAAGTACAGAAATGAAGACCAGTACATTAACAACTAGAAGTACAGAAATGAAGACCAGTACATTAACAACTAGAAGTACAGAAATGAAGACCAGTACATTAACAACTAGAAGTACAGAAATGAAGACCAGTACATTAACAACTAGAAGTGCAGAAATGAATACAATTGCATTAACAACTAGAAGTACAGAAATGAAGACCAGTACATTAACAACTAGAAGTACAGAAATGAAGACCAGTACATTAACAACCAGAAGTACAGAAATGAAGACCAGTACATTAACAACTAGAAGTACAGAAATGAAGACCAGTACATTAACAACTAGAAGTGCAGAAATGAATACAATTGCATTAACAACTAGAAGTACAGAAATGAAGACCAGTACATTAACAACTAGAAGTACAGAAATGAAGACCAGTGCATTAACAACTAAAAGTACAGAAATTAAGACCAGTGCATTAACAACTAGAAGTACAGAAATGAAGACCAGTACATTAACAACTAGAAGTACAGAAATGAAGACCAGTACATTAACAACAAGAAGTACAGAAATGAAGACCAGTACATTAACAACTAGAAGTACAGAAATGAAGACCAGTACATTAACAACTAGAAGTACAGAAATGAAGACCAGTACATTAACAACTAGAAGTGCAGAAATGAATACAATTGCATTAACAACTAGAAGTACAGAAATGAAGACCAGTACATTAACAACTAGAAGTACAGAAATGAAGACCAGTACATTAACAACCAGAAGTACAGAAATGAAGACCAGTACATTAACAACTAGAAGTACAGAAATGAAGACCAGTACATTAACAACTAGAAGTGCAGAAATGAATACAATTGCATTAACAACTAGAAGTACAGAAATGAAGACCAGTACATTAACAACTAGAAGTACAGAAATGAAGACCAGTGCATTAACAACTAAAAGTACAGAAATTAAGACCAGTGCATTAACAACAAGAAGTACAGAAATGAAGACCAGTACATTAACAACTAGAAGTACAGAAATGAAGACCAGTACATTAACAACTAGAAGTACAGAAATGAAGACCAGTAAATTAACAACTAGAAATGCAGAAATGAAGACCAGTAAATTAACAACTAGAAATGCATAAATGAATACAAGTGTATTAACAACTAGAAGTGCAGAAAATTTAAAAAATTTGTTTTCCTAGAAAAGTTAGGACTTTGTCTCAAATTTAAATAATGTTTTTTCTCACAGTGCCTTTTACAGTGTGATGTCAAGTGTGCAACTAATTAGTTGACATTACCTGGTGTCCAACGAGTCTCTTTCACACGATAAAAACATTTCCTATAGATTACATGAATTTTCTAATGGTGTATAACGTTATGTATTAAAAATGGCCTACGAGTCTTAACCTTCCTATGAAACTTTTTTAAGTTTCTTCATTTGTACCCCTCTGGTAGTTGTGAGTCTTAACCTTCCTATGAAACTTTTTTGTTTATTCATTTGTACCACTCTAGTAGTTGTGGGTCTTCACTCTGTTGCCAGTAATGTGGTAGTGTACAAGTGCACAATTACTCTTAGTGTATCGTATAGTAAAGATGCTTGATACAATTATTTAGTAATAAATTAGTAAATAAATTGCACCAGAATAGTAGAGCTGATTATCAGCAGGCATGGGTTAATTTCAATTGTTAATTTAATCAATTTAATTTACTTTCTAACAATTTTATTTAACAAAAAGGGGGTTAATTCTTTTTTTATCATAATGTCCTTTCAATTAAATGCTCATATCAACTTTATTTTATTGGATATTAAATATCCACGCTACTCAGTTGCCCGGGGTTCATCACTTTATTACAACTTAAATGTAACTGTACTTGGTAAGTTGTACGTACTTGTACTTGATTTCTAAACAAGAAAGCATTGTATGGAGATGGATACTCTGGCCATTGTTTTCTGTCATAATCAATCACCATTTTTTTGGGACCATTTATAGAAAACACATTCACACAGGCATACAATGCATCTAGTGCTATCCACAGCTTCTGGAAGTTTGCAACGTGTTTGATTAAATGTTGCTACACAGTGATGCACCTTATGGAAATGTAGTATTGGCATGTAGGTTAACACACCTTATGGAAATGTAGTATGGATGTGTAGGTTAACACACATTATGCACCACATACCTTGATCGAAGCAGCTTGCAAGTTCATCCTCAGCACAACCAATCAAACGTCAGTTATCATGGACCATCAACAGTTATGTGAAATCCACCACATATGGATGTTGCACTTTAAAGTATGATGTCAGGAAAGAAATGGGAGACTAGGGTTGTAACAGTTTGTTTTGTAACAAGGATATCTTGTGACATACATATGACGATGTTTCTTATCATGACAGCATATCACAATATATGACAGCTATATCACAATACATTGTGAATCTCATTATGTTGTGTACAATCCGATTATGCATAGTTTTATTATTGTTCTATTTTGAATGTGCATTTTTGCTACATATTAAGCACAAGAGACATAGTGGCAGCGGGTGAATATAACAAGAACGAGAGCGATGTTATCAGTAACAGCCACAGACAAGAATATGTTGAGCTTCTGCCAGCCAACCATCAATGTGACAGCCGAGTCACTTGAGTTGTTGATGGTTTATGCCGAGGACGAGCCTGTGACAGCAACAGACAAGCTACATGGTACAAAGTGACTTGAGCTAGAACATTTAAAAAAAAAATTACTCGGAATGTGTTTCCTCTGTATTCCAATAGGTTTGCATGTTTACTATCAACAACATTCACTTTTATAACAATGACATACCTCTGAATTAGTTTTATCTGTGGATGAAGCTTGCATCTACCATGTAATCAATGCAGTTATTCAATCTTTGATGGCCATTTACAAGAAATTACATTTTGACAAGAAAGTACAACACTGTGCAATTTGTGTGTGTGTGTGAGTGTGTGTTGTGTGTGTGTGTGTGTGTGTGTGTGTGTGTGCGCGCGCACACGTGTGTGGGTGTGCAAAGTTACCACAATGTTTATTTATAACTTCGATAATTTACGTTATTGAAATGACAGGTTCAAGGGTCCTTCTGATGTTATGAAACAAAGTAACAATGATGTCTTCATCATAGATATTACTCATACTGTAACTTATATTCACGAATACAAGCAATCAGGTATCATTCAACTAATAACTGCGAGAACTATTTTCCACTCGATCATTATAATCAGTAATTCTACTCTTGAAAACAAATGTATTTGTTTCTCAGTGTGGCTCCCTGGTGTTGATGCATATATCTCCCACGCATTGGGAGGCCATTTCCACACAAGATCCACCAGACAGGCCCAACAAATTGCTCAGTAATCATGGTAACAAGTCTAGTACTGGTCAATACATGGGTCATTACTGGCCACTGTGCTGTCACATTGTGAATCTCATGTGTCTCAACAAAGTTAGTTCATGCTGTGAAATAAGTTTAACTGTTTAGGTGACTTTTGCATGTGATTGGGCCAACCTGGACCAGGCACACACATTGACTAGGCCAACCTGGACCAGGCACACACATTGACTGGGCCAATCTGGACTGGGCACACACATGGACTAGGCCAACCTGGACCAGGCACACACATTGACTAGGCCAACCTGGACCAGGCACACACATTGACTAGGCCAACCTGGACCAGGCACACACATTGACTGGGCCAATCTGGACTGGGCACACACATGGACTAGGCCAACCTGGACCAGGCACACACATTGACTAGGCCAACCTGGACCAGGCACACACATTGACTAGGCCAACCTGGACCAGGCACACACATTGACTGGGCCAATCTGGACTGGGCACACACATGGACTACGCCAACCTGGACCAGGCACACACATTGACTAGGCCAACCTGGACCAGGCACACACATTGACTAGGCCAACCTGGACCAGGCACACACATTGACTGGGCCAATCTGGACCAGGCACACACATGGACTGGGCCAATCTGGACTGGGCACACACATGGACTAGGCCAACCTGGACCAGGCACACACATGGACTGGGCCAACCTGGACCAGGCACACACATGGACTGGGCCAATCTGGACTGGGCACACACATTGACTAGGCCAACCTGGACCAGGCACACACATTGACTGGGCCAATCTGGACTGGGCACACACATGGACTAGGCCAACCTGGACCAGGCACACACATGGACTGGGCCAATCTGGACCAGGCACACACATGGACTGGGCCAACCTGGACCAGGCACACACATGGACTGGGCCAATCTGGACTGGGCACACACATTGACTAGGCCAACCTGGACCAGGCACACACATTGACTGGGCCAATCTGGACTGGGCACACACATGGACTAGGCCAACCTGGACCAGGCACACACATGGACTGGGCCAATCTGGACCAGGCACACACATGGACTAGGCCAACCTGGACCAGGCACACACATGGACTGGGCCTACTTGGACCAGGCACACACATTGACTGGGCCAATCTGGACCGGGCACACACATGGACTGGGCCTACTTGGACCAGGCACACACATGGACTGGGCCAACCTGGACCAGGCACACACATTGACTGGGCCAACCTGGACCGGGCACACACATGGACTGGGCCTACTTGGACCAGGCACACACATGGACTGGGCCAACCTGGACCAGGCACACACATGGACTGGGCCAACCTGGACCGGGCACACACATGGACTGGGCCAACCTGGACCAGGCACACACATGGACTGAGCCAACCTGGATTGGGCACACACATGGACTGGGCCAACCTGGACCAGGCACACACATTGACTAGGCCAACCTGGACTGGGCACACACATGGACTAGGCCAACCTGGACCAGGCACACACATGGACTAGGCCAACCTGGACCGGGCACACACACATTGACTAGGCCAACCTGGACAATTGAAACTAAGCAAAAGGGATGTTACTTCTGAGCATAACTAACAAAAAAAAAGGACCTGAGAAAATGACAACTCATCTCACTTCTACACTGAGCACTGATAACATTTTAGTAGCTTTTCAGCATTGTAATATCTTGGTCTAATGTTTAATAAACATTGACTTTAATGAGAAGTTCATTACCTATAATTTTACTCTGTTAGTGGTAATATCGGTCACTGTTTAGTTTGTGAAAAAGCCTACAAACACAAAACCATTCACACGTTCCACGGATGAGGATATATTGAGGGCCAGTGTCAGGAATGTGCGTGATAATGTAAAGTAGTTGCTAGTTTTGTCTCAGTCACAGCGGGTCCATCTACAGTTCAGCTGGGAGCTATAAAACAAAGACGAATCTACAATGAAACCATGGCAACACACATTTATCACATCACAACAAGACAAAAAACTGTCTTTTTTAAACATTATTAATGATATATCACAACAAATATGGTCCCTAAAAATGTACATACAAAGGGAATAACAATTTGCGTAAAAACTGAAGAGGAATGTAAAGTCATCTTGACGCAGGTCACTTACAAGAACCTCCGCCAGCAGAGGATGCTTATAATATCAAAGCAACCGCCTTGTACAGTTTATATTGTTCAATCTGCCAATGTTCGCAAATCATGGTCAATGTAAAATTGTGCTCTGGACAAGTTCATGAAGTACCCGATGCATGATTTGCAATTGTATTGTCTACAGTGTCTTATACAGTACCAACAACATGACGATACAGAGATCTCACACCGCCTGAGTGCACGAGACTGTTGTTGCATGTATCAGTGACATAAATTAAATGCTCAAAGCACATAACGGTTGCGTGTCGCAAAGAATGGAAGCACTTCACAATGAAACCAAAAATGCTGCTGGTGACAACGTCCATGGCGGTTGCTGTTTGCTCGAAGCAACAGAGGCGCATGTCTGTCAGTGCATACAGTGTCAGTGTTGAATGACGCGTCACCGCTGACGACACGACAGACCTGTTTGTGACAGTCTCTCCTGGCTCTCTCCAGTGCCCTAGCTAGCGGCCCACTACTAACCTGCCTGGCTTATCTTCATCTCCTCGACAAATTTCTTTTCCAGTGCGATTTCACTCTCGAGTTTTGCTGTGCGACCAGATGATATCACTTTGCCTAGTTCCTCGTTTTCTGTCAGTAGCATGCGACACTTGGCCATGAGTCGCTTGCCGGTTTGACTGCAAGCACGACATACACATGACAGACAACTAGCAACTCAACCTCCTATTCGTATAATTGCATGACACTGTGCTGTTAATTTTTGGGTAAATTTAAAATGTCACACTGTGAAACTAGTCTAAAACACCAGTGTGACAAATGAACAAACGTATAATTGTCAGGAGTATATCAGCCTTCTGGGGGACTACTGTCTAAGGATGAAGAAAAATAAGGACAAATATTGACAAATGTCTAAGTTAGAACCATCTTTTGATAATTATTAGTTTAAGAGCCTGTCTGCAGACTATAACTACCCTAGCAAGCCAGCTGCCTCACCTCTAAACCAGCCACAAGTCCTCCCAGCTAGTTTGTCACTCCCATATCAATTCTCATATAAAGCGCTGTTTCTCCTGTTGTATGAATGCTGCTCATTTCTGTGGTAAGTTCAATTATGCCAATTATGTGCTTGTGTTTTTACACACCACCAAATGTCTCTGATCAAATCAGTAGCTTTCCAGAATCTAGTCAGACACAAAAACATCTGACACACTACGAAGGACCACAATGAACGAGACACACCTGTCTGGGGTGAACTTCCAGGCAGCAAGGTCATTCTGGGCTTGCTCTAGTTTCTCCTTGCACGACTCCACCTCCTTCTTCATGCGCTCAAACATGAGGTTGACGGCCGGGTCCAGCAGCATGGAGCGCAGCTTGGCTGCACTCGGGTTCTGCGCCTGCTTCAACTCCTGGATCTGAACCTGCAACAGGTCGTGTAGCATTGATAAAACATGTACTTTTGATAGGTCTGTTCAGAAAAAATATTGTAATTAAGCATTGCAATTAGACAAAATAAATCAATTACAACATAATTTCAAGCCAGAATCAATTACAAATACAGCACTTCGCCTGTAGCCAATTACAATAATGTAACTGAACCCAGTCCTATTAACCATGACCATGCGACCCCTTTACACCATCTGTAGCTTCTATAATTACACACCTTCATATATACTTGCATTACACATTCACAGTTACCCCCATAAATAATAGGCCATAATCACAGGTAGCATTCCAACTACTATTTTTTCTACGTCTTTAACCATTTGTTTGGTACAGTAAACCAGTTTATGTTTATGACGCATGGAACCTGTTAACTAAATGTCATTGACAGTTGGGCTGAACGTACAATCTAGTCTTGGAACATGTTAACCAAATGCCATTGACAGTTGCACATACAATGTAGTCCTGCATCTCCTGTTCCTTGGAGCTCAGTCTCATCACCAGCATGTTCTCTCGCTGAGTCGCCTCCTGCTGCTGCTGCTTCAGCTTCTCCTCAGACTCACGCAGACTCACCAACTCATCCGCTACAACAATAACACACAGACTCACCGACTCCTCCGCTATAACAATAACACACAGACTCACCAACTCATCCGCTATAACAATAACACACAGACTCACCAACTCCTCCGCTATAACAATAACACACAGACTCACCAACTCATCCGCTACAACAATAACACACAGACTCACCAACTCATCCGCTACAACAATAACACACAGACTCACCAACTCATCTGCTACAACAACAACAGACTCACCAACTCCTCTATAAGGACACACATACCGAGGGGTGGGTTCAATGACAGAACTTTAAAAACTATTATTATTAACAATGTTTCATAAACGGTTAATTTAAATAGTTTAGGTGACGTAATTTTCTGCCAATCAAATAAAAGCTTGCTGTTTGCTGTGAACTAGTATCATGGACAATGTCTGCACAGTTTTAAAACACAAAAACATAGGCGATGTCTATGGTTAAATGAGTTTTGAACGTTCTATTTTTTGTACAACAGTATTATTGCGCAGAGGGATAGAGTGCCGTTTTTCCGTAGCTTGATTGCAATTCTGAACGTTGTCGTTATGTCAGACTCTACTGATTCAACTTTGTGGGATTTTTGGAAGGTAGTTTTGACGTCAGTGTCATCAAGAAGACAAAATGACAGTCAACAGTGAAAGCAACATCAGCTTTGATGAAGATATTTCTAAAGGCGCTGATCATGATGAGAAAGATGTTTCATGTATAGTTTAACGGAAATCATGAAGACATGCATTCAGAAAAAATACTGTGATTTCAGTTTTGTTTACCCTAGACATGAATTTCTTTTTTGCATTTTACAGCATATTAATCTATGTACATTTCATATGCTGTATGTATCTGCTAATTATTGGTGGAAAATATAATAAAAACGAATTATTGAGAATCATTTTTTATATTTTTCTTCTTCAAACTTTAGCAAAGCATATTTTGTAAGTAGATTCACAGAACTCTCAATTTTGTTTTGCTATTTACTTCAGCAGTTAGTTCAACTACTGTGCCAATTTTTTTTATCAGATGAAAACTGTAATATTTATTTACATTCATGCAACCCGAGCCAATTATAGGATTTGTTCATGTCATTTCATGATTTAATAGGATTCTTTAGGAGACAATGTATTGAAACAATACAACTCAGCAGCAGATTAAATTGGTATTAATTTGGCCATGAAAGGGTTAAAGAAATTATCAGTTTATAATTACAAACCTCTTTTTTTTACCACCGGAGCCTGAAATATAAGCCTCTTAGTCCTACTTAGGGTAGTGGGCCAGCCACTTTAAAGGTGCTGCTTGACATGAGGTTATACACCGCAAGGTGATTCTCATCCAAATTAAATCACATCTGAGAATTGTCAGTCATGAGTAAAGTCATGAGTAAAGTCATGCACAGTTATCTGGAAACTTAAATTACAATGAATACTCATTGGAAAGCATTCTCGATTGAGATTTAATGAGACCATGTATAACCATCTGTTGTGCTATAAGTAGCACTTGTAATTAACAGATCTGTGTGCAGTAACTGTTCTATTCCCATCTACAACTGTGTGACAAGAAAGCATGGCCACATTGCGAGTGTCTGCCACTGTCTACCTGTTCCTGACGCACGCTTGTTGGACATGATTGCCTCAATGTAGGCTTCCTGTTCCTGGCACCTACAACAACAAAGTCATGTCATTGTACACAGGACAGCCCACAATCAGGGTTGGAGGCATTATGGGGTTGTTCATATCATTACTTTAAGTCATGTCATTGTACACAGGACAGCCCACATCAGGGTTGGAGGCATTATGGAGTTAAAATAAAACATCATAACCATTTTCATTATCATTAGCATCACTGGCCAGTTCTACGTCAGAGACAACAGAATGGTGAAGCATGTGTGACTTTGTAGCAGACATTATTGCACAAACTCACAAACAATGAACTTTGAAAGTTGTCTGCTGGTGTAACACAGTCCCATTATCCTCTGCTGCTGCTGCTGCTTGATAGACTTATTAATTATTTGCTCATTGGTGCTTAAAGGGAATAACAACAAGACACTAGCTAAAATGTTTTTTGTATGTGCACAAAGTTTAATCTTGTATGTACAACATGCCAAAATAAAAAATAAGGAAAAATGTATTTATAGGTAAAATGAGATGCTTCATGAATCTAACAAACTGTAACTCGCAAAAGCATTCTGACTGATTTTGGTATCACTCTGTAGGAAAAATTTTCATTTCCATCACCAGTACCTCACACAGGAACAAATGGCATCATTGGAAAGCTGAATCACTCTTCGTTCTGATTCATATTTATCCACGAGCATAGTCGATGATAGCTAATGACAATCTAGCTTACAAAATGCGTCACATAGTTGGTGTCCATATTTGGCTGCCTTTACTACGCTCCGCAGAATAAATTTTCGTTTCCATTCATAGTATCTAAATATGTTACATGTTATACCTTTGGAAAGCTCTATGATTGGTCTATTCGAATACATGTGAATGAGCGAGCAGGCTATATGCAGCAAATGAGCATCATTGTTACAAACACGTTGTCTGGGCCGTCTGAGCTTTTTATTTACTAATCCGCCATTTTGTTTTCTCACTTCATCTTCTGTGTCAGTTCACTTTAGGCCGGATTATTTAATGTTTCTGCATCGATATTTCAGCCAATTGAATGACAGCATTAATCACGTTATTATACTAGTTCAGACAGTTAGAACGATGTTGCTGGCTTTTTGGAGATAAATATCGCATTGTCACAGTAAACGAAGCAGGACTGATGGGCTTGTCTGGATCAGCTTAGTCCAGTGTTCGAAAAAAATCATAAAAATAAAAGTTCTCAACATATTTGATTCATTTTTGTTTTATTCTGTAGCTAATATGTATGGCTACGTTTTGCCAGTTGGACATAGAGACATACAGCCACTCAATAATTATCTGGTAGCAGGGTGCAAATTAAAATGTTTGCTTTCTTTTTTTGATGAAATTCAAAAAGTAATATTTCCATGATAAGATTGTGCTGTAGTTTTTATCATTTTATTATAAAGAGTCTTTTTATCAACAAAATTATACCTCAATCACATTTGTGCGATAATTATTAGTAATGTTATGATTTTTTAAAAAGCACCCTTATGAATAACACTGACTTGTGTACACCATGGAAATTTGTCACTGGTCACTCCTAGGGTTAATGAGATGAGTGATGACATGGTTTTGGGACGTCAAACGTCAATGATGATATGGGTTTACATTCAGTCAATGATTTCTATGCAATGTTTCAGCATAGTTTTACTCACGTTACCATAGCGAGTGATGATGATGTAAATTTTCCAATGTAACGATTTTGAACTGCTAACAGCAAGTGATACCGCAGAATCATTTTTGAATTCGGCTCTTTCGGAACAGTTTAGCAACACCAGCAGCCTTTGACTTCGAACTTGTTTACTTTCTGACCGAACCATGAAAACGACCACATAGAGCTACCAAATTTCTCCTCGTGTATCTGCCATACGCATACACGTCATGTGGTCAAACATTACTCTTACTTCCAAATAAAGATCCAAATAAACAAAAACTTGTCATCTCCTGTCTAGCTTCGCGGAGCTAAGTGTAGAAGATATAGCTAGCCAGGGTTGAAAGAAATCGTGATTTAAAAAAATAAATAATCAGATTTTTTTATTTATTTGAAATCTGATATATAGACATTTATATAGATGTTTAAATTTATAAACTCTTTCAAATGTGTTGTATTTAAATCGATATGGGTACTTGTCTTAACAGAGAGTACATGATTTTTGCTTATATAAAGACATTAGGCAATGTCCACAAGGCATTGGAAAGGAAAGCATGCTGTGTGTCTGTAGCTGTAGCAGTATATTGTTTGCTGAGAGGGTGTATTAGCACCTGTCCAGGGCTCTGTGTACTCTATGGGTCTCCAACCAGACTGCAAACTGCTCATTTGAGTCAACATACTGAATTGGTAACATCTAGCACAAGCTCTAAGTGGACTTTAACTCACGGCTTCTGACTTGAAAAGATACTTCCTCTGGAAGTTTGTGTGGATTCACTGCATTCAGAAAGGGAATAGCTCAAACATACGCAATGTCATAAAATATTTGACTATCAGGCTATCTGGTGACAATACAACTACACAAGTGTGCACACATTGTGCTTTTGTATTAAAAACGTACAAAACTTGGTTGTTCTCGATGCTTGTAAACAATTATTTGTGTTAAATTCATATAAATCGGCGATTAAAAAAATCGGAAATAAAAAATCATAAATCAATTATTTTTTTGCAGTGATTTAAATCATGATTTTGTTTTTGTAATTGGTTATCGTTACATGGAAGTAATAGTAATGTTTGACTACATGACATGTATATGTAATATGTATGGTGAATATGAGAAGTTTGGCAGCTCTAGTTGGTCGTTTTTATGGTTAGGTCAGAAAGTAAACATCGCAATAGGACTGTATTTGATTTAATAACAAAATCTGGGAAGAATTTCCCCTGATGAGGGGAAACGTTTGAAAATCTGAAAAAAGGACAGTTGGGTGGGAACTGGCTTCAAAGGACCATTCAGCAGTCACTGATTGTCAGTGTCTCCTGCTCTAGGGTGAAACTCATGGAGTGCCATAATTCCGATGGGGATCATAAAGCATGCAGAAACTATTGGAATCTGCCATTTCCTCCTAAATGGTGACATAATGAAATAACCTGACAGCATAATGATCATTATTTTTTATTACTGTGGGTCATTATCATTATGTGAATTTAAAATACATTATTTTCATTATTATTGCATAATGAACACCATCAATATCATTACAATGACCCTGGTCCATATCACATACAGTAGCTTATTGCCAACAGGATACTGTCTAAAATACAACTACTAAATGAATAACATGCAGATGGACAGGGTTGTTTGATTTAAATCATGATTTAAATCGCTCCAAATTTTTTTTTTAACCTCATGCACCCTGAACACCGAAATTTCGGTGTTGGGATGTAGTGTTCATATTGATCGCTGTGTGGCGCCACGTTCGTTCGCTTTGGTTCTGCTGTTGGTGCCCGGATGAAAACAACACTTGTGCGGACGTTTTGAGCCGTTTCTCAAATCGATCCGTCAATTATTAGTATTTTTGCGAATTTTTTTAAAGCGACCGATATCTCGTCAACGTTTTACGATTCATGGTTATGATGACTATGAGTGGGCAATGCATCTTTTGGGCTTTACATCCGATAATTCGGATGTAAATGACATTAGTAGCGGACAAGACAACGACGTGTCAATGATGTGTTGTTACTGCATTCATTGTCTTTTGACGTAACATTTGACTCACATTTGCAGAATTACTGCATTTATATTCCTTGAATTTTTCTTTTCTTTTCCATAAGTTATTATACTACAATACATGGTGTGCTCTGATATATGTCAGTAGATTACATGTACCTATGAAACTTTCATTATTATGCATTTTGTGAACAGTTTTGTGTGCTTTATATGTATATATGCGATCAACCAAAATCATAGTACTTGCATGCTAATTGTAATATTTCACAGGTAAATGCAGATATTATTATAATTTCTGTTGCTCGTCATAGAGGACATGTAGGCCTACCTTGCAGTAACTTGCCTCATTTTGTGCTTTACTGTGTCCATGAGTGACGAAATAAAACTAGATTTCGTATTTAATTTTTCACTTTGCGATTGTTTACATTTGCTAATTATATGCTAATTACCCACAGTTAATCATAACATTGATAGTGTTATTACCATTGGTAAGATAAATATTCTGTGATTCAGAATATGTATATATTGTAAGGGTTTTGATGAAGACTTTACATGTTACAGTGCATTTCATAATCCCATGGGTTGAAACAAAATCAACTCCCCCAGAAATTCAGGGCTTATCAGGTTAAATCATTGATTTATGATTTTTTTTTTACTTCCGGTTTTTTTAATCACTGATTTATATGAATTTAACACAAATAATTGTTTACAAGCATCGAGATCAACAAAGTTTTGTATGTTTTTAATACAAAACACAAAGTGCGCACACTTGTGTAGCTGTATTGTCACCAGATAGCCCGATAGTCAAATATTTTATGACATTGTGTATGTTTGAGCTATTCCCTTTCTGAATGCAGTGAAGCCACACAAACTTGTCTTCCAGACGAAGTATCTTTTCAACACAGAAGCCCTGAGTTAAAGTCCACTTATAGCTTGTGCTAGTTGTTACCAATTCAGTAAGTTGACTCATTTGTTTAATACTGTACCAGTTTGTATTCTGGTTAGAGACCCTTAGAGTACACAGAGCCCTGGCTTTGTGGACATTGTCTAATGTCTTTATATAAGCAAAAATCATGTACCCTCTGTTAAGACAAGAACCCAAATCGATTTGAATATAACATAATGCAAATTAATGAGTGCTTATAGTGAAAAAAAAACATAGAATGTCTTACAGTTAGGGCAATGTGCAGCTTGTTGTGCCAGCAACACCTAGAATCTCTTAAAATGCTCGCTACAACACATGCTTACTTCTCCAACAACACATGCTTACTTCTCCAACAACACATGCTTACTTCTCCAACAACACATGCTTACTTCTCCAACAATGCATGCTTACTTCTCCAACAACGCATGCTTACTTCTCCAACAACACATGCTTACTTCTCCAACAACACATGCTTACTTCTACAACAACGCATGCTTACTTCTACAACAACACATGCTTACTTCTCCAACAACACATGCTTACTTCTCCAACAACACATGCTTACTTCTACAACAACACATGCTTACTTCTCCAACAACACATGCTTACTTCTCCAACAACGCATGCTTACTTCTCCAACAACGCATGCTTACTTCTCCAACAACACATGCTTACTTCTCCAACAACGCATGCTTACTTCTCCAACAACGCATGCTTACTTCTCCAACAACGCATGCTTACTTCTCCAACAACGCATGCTTACTTCTACAACAACGCATGCTTACTTCTCCAACAACACATGCTTACTTCTACAACAACACATGCTTACTTCTCCAACAACACATGCTTACTTCTCCAACAACACATGCTTACTTCTCCAACAACACATGCTTACTTCTCCAACAACACATGCTTACTTCTCCAACAACACATGCTTACTTCTCCAACAACACATGCTTACTTCTCCAACAACACATGCTTACTTCTCCAACAACACATGCTTACTTCTACAACAACGCATGCTTACTTCTCCAACAACACATGCTTACTTCTACAACAACACATGCTTACTTCTCCAACAACACATGCTTACTTCTCCAACAACGCATGCTTACTTCTACAACAACACATGCTTACTTCTCCAACAACACATGCTTACTTCTCCAACAACGCATGCTTACTTCTACAACAACGCATGCTTACTTCTCCAACAACGCATGCTTACTTCTCCAACAACACATGCTTACTTCTACAACAACGCATGCTTACTTCTCCAACAACGCATGCTTACTTCTCCAACAACACATGCTTACTTCTCCAACAACACATGCTTACTTCTCCAACAACACATGCTTACTTCTCCAACAACGCATGCTTACTTCTCCAACAACGCATGCTTACTTCTCCAACAACGCATGCTTACTTCTCCAACAACGCATGCTTACTTCTCCAACAACGCATGCTTACTTCTCCAACAACGCATGCTTACTTCTCCAACAACGCATGCTTACTTCTCCAACAACACATGCTTACTTCTCCAACAACACATGCTTACTTCTCCAACAACGCATGCTTACTTCTCCAACAACGCATGCTTACTTCTCCAACAACGCATGCTTACTTCTCCAACAACGCATGCTTACTTCTCCAACAACACATGCTTACTTCTCCAACAACACATGCTTACTTCTCCAACAACACATGCTTACTTCTCCAACAACGCATGCTTACTTCTCCAACAACGCATGCTTACTTCTCCAACAACGCATGCTTACTTCTCCAACAACGCATGCTTACTTCTCCAACAACGCATGCTTACTTCTCCAACAACGCATGCTTACTTCTCCAACAACACATGCTTACTTCTACAACAACACATGCTTACTTCTCCAACAACACATGCTTACTTCTACAACAACACATTCTTACTTCTCCAACAACACATGCTTACTTCTCCAACAACACATGCTTACTTCTACAACAACACATGCTTACTTCTACAACAACACATGCTTACTTCTACAACAACACATGCTTACTTCTCCAACAACACATGCTTACTTCTACAACAACACATGCTTACTTCTACAACAACACATGCTTACTTCTCCAACACATGCTTACTTCTACAACAACACATGCTTACTTCTCCAACAATTCTTCTCGGGACATTTCTTTGAGATTGTCTTTGGTCAGACGCACCTGTCATAAACAGAAGCATCAGTAAACAGTTAGTTACCTTGCGTAATAAATAGTAACACAAGGGAGAATTACAATATGACTATAACAAGATATATAATCTTATGACTAGAAGTTTTTCTAGAAGTCAAATCTGATGGAATTCTTTCAAACATTAAATGATTAAAAACATCATTATTTTGCACCTTTTGACTACTACCAAATGACAGCTGTTAGAACGAGTCTAAAAGAATTACACTCACTCGTTTTGATGGAGGGGTGCCTTCGTCTGCCATCTCAGATTCTCAGCACCTGAAATGTGAATTCAAACTTAAAATCAAATCTTCCTAATTGTCAATGCAGATCTGCTTATGCTGCCCCTCCATATGTGACCTTCTGCTGCCCCTCCATATGTGACCTTATACTGCCCCTCCATATGTGACCTTATACTGCCCCTCCATATGTGACCTTATACTGCCCCTCCATATGTGACCTTATACTGCCCCTCCATATGTGACCTTATACTGCCCCTCCATATGTGACCTTCTGCTGCCCCTCCATATGTGACCTTCTGCTGCCCCTCCATATGTGACCTTCTGCTGCCCCTCCATATGTGACCTTATACTGCCCCTCCATATGTGACCTTATGCTGCCCCTCCATATGTGACCTTCTGCTGCCCCTCCATATGTGACCTTCTGCTGCCCCTCCATATGTGACCTTCTGCTGCCCCTCCATATGTGACCTTCTGCTGCCCCTCCATATGTGACCTTATGCTGCCCCTCCATATGTGACCTTATGCTGCCCCTCCATATGTGACCTTATGCTGCCCCTCCATATGTGACCTTCTGCTGCCCCTCCATATGTGACCTTCTGCTGCCCCTCCATATGTGACCTTATACTGCCCCTCCATATGTGACCTTATGCTGCCCCTCCACATGTGACTTTATGCTGCCCCTCCATATGTGACTTTATGCTGCCCCTCCACATGTGACCTTCTGCTGCCCCTCCATATGTGACTTTATGCTGCCCCTCCACATGTAACCTTATGCTGCCCCTCCACATGTGACTTCATGCTGCCCCTCCATATGTGACTTTATGCTGCCCCTCCATATGTGACCTTCTGCTGCCCCTCCATATGTGACTTTATGCTGCCCCTCCACATGTGATCTTATGCTGCCCCTCCACATGTAACCTTATGCTGCCCCTCCACATGTAACCTTATGCTGCCCCTCCATATGTGACCTTATGCTGCCCCTCCATATGTGACCTTATGCTGCCCCTCCATATGTGACTTTATGCTGCCCCTCCATGTGACCTTATGCTACACAACAAAGTTCGCGAAGGGGTGAATTCAGCTGCAATGGCCGATTTTCAGGTGTTGATGTTTTGAATTAGACTAACTATCCTAGATTGCTGTCATCCTATTACAGTCGCACCTCGTTATAACGCGGTGGTCGGGGCCACGATATTGGACCGCATTGTAAGCGAGACGCATTAGGTGTTCCTGTATCTGCCACCAGGGGTATCACGAACACCAATTAACACGACACGCCGCCACTGATCGCTGCGATGAAGCCCTGTTATCCCGCACAAAGTTTATAAAGCTTATTTAGAGTAGAATATTAACGTTAATGTGTGTTGTATCAATTTTAAAATGTCATACTTTATCGAATTTTGAACTGAATAAAATACATGTGTGTGGAATTATAGAATACAAATAATCTGGTACGATGGACTGACTGATCGCTGGCACTGCGAGGAAGCCCTGTTGTGCCGCACGGTATATAAAGTTTATTTAAAGTAGAATATTAACGACAATGTGCGTTGTATCGAGTTAAAAATGTCAAAAAGTTTAACAGAATAAAATACACGTGTGTAGAATTGTGGAATACAAATCGACAATAATCTGTTACGACGGACTGACTGTATGACGCATCACTGAGTAATGCTCATCGAAAACAATAACCTGGAGACGAGCAGCGGAACACTTGCAGCACAAACGTTGATTAAAAATTCTCGTAACTTCACTTCATCCTTTAGCCATCCCCGAAGCGTCGATTTGGGAACGTGCATCTCCCGAGACACTTTGCATTGCGATTCACCCTTTCGTATCCGGATGGCCAAATCTAACTTTTCGTCTACCATGTACGCCTTGCGTTTTAGCATAGCGAAGATTCGAGAACGATATTTGTGATGTAACAGACTAACGGAAGGCTAATGATACTTTGTTGCTGTTTCACCCGAGTTTTATATTGCTGTTGCCTGCTCAATTGCGTTTAACACTATTTTACTCAACTTTTATTCCAATGCACTGTGAGTTGTTTTCACGTATTGGCATTCAGTAAGAATGGTTTAATCGTGCCGCCTGAACTCGACTCGCTCTTGCTGCCTGTTACATAGAATAAACGGGTTAAACTTCAATGTTTTCAATCGAATGAAAGCTGCAGAAGCGAATTGGCTGGTGTGTCTCTGATGTCTAAATTACCACTGAATGTGTGAATGTTTTATTCACATGCAACACATTTGTGTGAATCACCATTGCAATTAACAAGTCACCCGGCCGAAGCCGACAAAACACGATTGATGGCAGCCCAACCATTTCACCCCATTTAACGAGGTGCGACTGTATAAGGGCATAAAACGATTGATAACTTTAAATATGTTTCATAGAACTATGAATATTTTAATGAACAAAGACAAGGAAATTTCGCTCAATTCAGATGTATCGTATCAACTACACACCGCATCTACCCTCTGTCGGTGCACTGCCAAAGGTGGGAGTAGCCATGGCCTATGGTAATGGGGCAGGTTTCCGCACGCGCGATGATCTCGCTTTTTTCCTCGGAATTCTAATTTTTTACCATATTCTGTCTGCTATGTTACGCAAGTAATTTTCTAGCGGTATGATTGGAACTTCTCTTAAACATAATTATGAATTTCAGAAGACAAACATGGTCGGTTTGATGCAAATAATGTATTATTATTCAGCTATTAAACTGGAAAATACTTTTTATTGTATATGGCTCATTCCAATTTCTAAAGATCTGAATTAATTATAAAAAATAAAAGCGGTAAAGGAGGTCAATATATTATTCATATGCACAGACTTACATGTTCACACACATGACATGTACAAAGTATTTATTATACATTACGTACGTATTATGTTATTGCTTTCCTCTACCCCTGAAGTCTGGTTGAGGTTGGCATCAATACTGGGTGTCAACTTCCCCTTCACTACCGTATCCACCACCTGTCACCACTCCCTCTATCCCTCGCTGTTGTTCTCCACTCTCCTCCCAAACCCGCCAAATCTTTCTTCACACAGTCCTCCTACCTTTTCCCACGAAAACCACCACATCGTTGATTCAACCAGACATCAACTGATTGTAGGCCTCTAAGCTTTTCCACGCTTTCATGTCTTCCATGGTGTACAAACTCTTAGTAAACATCAAATAATTTACTATGTCTGGGTAGGACAGTGCTAACTTGCTTAACTGTTGGCTGAATTTGACAACGCATACGAACACCAACGATTCGTAATTTCTCCAAATACCTGTGGCTCTGCCTACTGAACACATCTAAGGTATCAATATTGATGCGTGTCAATTAATAGTCTGTGTGCAGTAAATTAGTAATTGCAGCATGGCTGAATGCTTTCCAGACAAGTCTAGTTGATGATGGAAGGAACATCCATGCCAGAGGGGTGAAGCATAAAGTGCCTTGAACAGTCCTAAAGACTGGGTATTGTGCTATATAAGAATTCACGTTTATATGCACCTATTATGAAGCTAATGTTAAATGCATGACACAAATATAAGTATAAATGTTTACGTGCAGTAAAAATGAATCTCTGCAACTTTTAAAAACGCATCAGACTTAAACGCATTCACGTGGGCTGTGCTTCGACGTGGGCTAAGCCTGAGGTGAGGGTAGTTGGGCTACGTCTACGATTACCAGGAATGCATGAATGTAACTGCCAAAATGTTTATGTAAATGGTCGCTTTGATCTTGAATTTACATTTTGGGTCGGCTAGAGCTACTACGAATGTAGTTTGACACAGAGCCTGAGGACTGCCTTGGCCCTTTCTTTCGAGACCCACCTACCGATTTGAAGCGGAGGCGCGGAGTCAAGATAAAAACAAAACAACTGACACGCCATTTTACTGTTAATCATACAGTACATGCATTTAATGGCAACCGTGATTAATCAACGCATTATGCCACCTGGCGTTCGAACGTTTCACCTAGCTAATAAACGTTAACATTCGTAGGAAATTTGAAGATCAGCAAACAAAATGGCGGGCAGCTCCATCTACTTGGAGGAAATACAAATTCAATGAAATCGTGTAAAGCCTCGATATACTTTGGTTTATGTTAGACCTACCCGTGTGCAACGCTCAGCGAACCTTTTCGTTGCTATTACTAACTATGTACAAATATAATATAACGGCGAATTATTCACTTCTAACAACAGCGAACGCCACCGTCAAGGAGGCCGCCATGTGTAGTTCGCACAAAGAGCATCATGGGAAATTGCACCTTTCACATTTATTAATTAATTGTATTTACGTTGTATCTAACATTCAGCTATAATATTACGGACGTCCAATATTACTGATTTGTTGTTTTCTAGATGCATGTCATCGTCAGCTTGTGCGCAACCAATTCTGTAATTATATTTACGAACCCTGCGCTGTGCGCGCTGCGCGCGCGCTGCCCGACTATCGCTGCCCGGCTACTGACTAGACGTCTGCAAAGAGCACGGTGCAAATATTGTGCACTTCTAACAAAACTCTAGGCATAATCATGTTGTCAGTAACTGCAACGATGCTTAGGAAGTAAGAGGTGTTACTAACTGTTTATAGAGTTAATGTAGCAGACGAAAACGTTTAATTTCACAAGGAAACCACAATTGCAGAAATCTGGGGTCACAACGACCTTAATACCCTTAGCCTTATTATGTAATGACTAATGTCAATGATGGGATTAATCTTTTAATGGAATAGTGCCGACCCTAGCTTATGCTGGAGCATTACTATGTAAACTTTAACTTACAAGTAATGCAATGGGCATTTGTAAGGTTACTGTAATTCGCCCATGTCTTAGCCCAGTTTTTATCTGTTCTATTAAACATTTTTTAGTAGATGGTGCAGTCTGCAGATATTATTGGGCAATAAATTCCATACATCCAGCCACTCTTTGACTAAAAAAATTGGCGTCTGCATAGCCCATAGTTTCATACATTTTTTTTACTGTGGCCTCAGGTTATTTAGATTAATGTTAAAAAACTGATCTGGGTTTATGTTCTTGTTCTCAGTTAACTTAAAAGTCTCAATTAAATCTCCTCGTAATCTCCGTTCTTCTAGTTTATATAGTTTTAGTAGTGTTAATCTTTCCTCATTTGCAAATTCCTTGAATCCTATTGCCAGTTTTGTTGCCCTGCGCTGCAATTTCTTAATATAAAATATCTTTTTTTGCATAATAAGGTGACCATGCTAGTATGCAATATTTTAGACGTGGTCTAATATATGTATTGTAAACAATGTTGAACATTTCTCTGTCAAAGTAAATATTGTTGGGTAGGTGCAAAAATTTGCTTTTCACATTTCAAATTATTTGAAATCCAAGACACCTAGATCCTTCTCTTGAACAGTTTCTGTTAAAACTGTATTATTATTTTCTGTTGTCATGGTGTACTGAACATTTGGATTGTCTGCTTATATATGCATCATTTTACATTTACTTGTGTTGAACGTTAGGCACCATTTATTATTTCACTCACTTAAATTATCTAAATCAGCTTGTAAGATTTCACAGTCATATGTTTTTTAATGTTCAGAATGTTTTGGTGCCATCAGCAAATATTTTTACATTATTATTTACTGTCTCTGGTATATCATTTACATAAATTAAAAATAGAATAGGTCCCAAAACTGATCCTTGCGGAACCTCGCTGATGACATCAAACCATTCAGAATATGCACCTCGTATTTCGCATTTTTCTATCTGATAGAAAATAGGTTATCCATTCTAAAACTTTACCTCATATTCCATAAATAGATAGTTTCTGCAACAACCTTTTTTTTTAAAACTTTGTTAAATGCTTTTTGAAAATCCAACAAAATAACATCAACACTATGTCCCTGATCCACATCTTCTCTCCAACTTTCAAAAGTTTATAACAAATTTGTTAGACAAGAATGACCCTTTGTAAAACCATGTTGGTCTGGGGTATTTAAATTGTTTTCTAATAAATGTTTTAACATTGTATCCTTCACACAAGATTCCATCAGTTTACTGACTAGACAAGTTAAACTCACTGGTCTATAATTACCAGCCTTAAACTGGGATCCTTTCCAATAAATTGGAGAAATATTTTCTAATTTCCAATCTAATCGTACTCTACCACTAGACAACGATTCAGTGAATATTAGAAACAACGGTTTAGCTAAATTTTCAGCACAATCCTTCAATATCTTTGGATGTATACCATCTGGACGACAATCCTTGTCTTCTTTTAACTTCTGTAACTGTATAAAAGTGATCTTATTTAAAACCTTATTTTCTGGAACTCTGTTTTCAAATTCTGGTAAAATATTATCATCATCATCTTCCGTTGTAAATACTGATTAAATAACTTCCCAGAACATCAGCTATTTCCTGGTCATTTGTTGTGGTTTCACCGTCCTCTTTTCTTAAATGTGGTATGACTGGTTTTACCTTTTGCTTACGTCTTACATAGCTATGGAAAAGCTTCCTTTGTGCTTTTTTCCGAATACTATTTTTATTTCTTTGCCTCTTACATTCTTCATACTCTTTGTTCCTACCAGTTTTTTATATACCTTTTCCAAAGTTGAATCTGTTTCTTTACCAATCTACAGACTCTTTGTTTGCTAAGGGGCATTACGGTTTGGCATCTTCCTTTTGCTTAGCAGTACACTTTTTTTCCTTCTCAATTTCAACTTAAAGTATTTCCATCTCTCGTTTATCCGTTTTGTTTCCATTTCTTCTTCCCATTTAACATTATGAAAGGTTGCGTTCATTGCTACCATATTCGTTTTCAAGTAATCGTATCATTTCCCACCATATAGTCTTGTATCTATAGCCAAGTATGTAATGAATGTCCACACCAATCCAACATGATTGCTTTTCCCCAGTAGATTTGTGAAAATTAAATCTAACATTTCCTTCCCTAAATCTTATCTTAAAATCAACATGTTTCAGGAATCAATCTTGTGTACCGGGTAGTATAAAAAAATTGCTGGAAGTAAGTTATCACTACCTTTCAGTAAACAGCTCTTCCAGTTAATTTCAGGGAAATTGAAGTCTCCAAAAAGTGAATAGATATACCGTGTTTCTCGACTGCTTTGTTCATTAAACTAATATGCACCTTAGTATTTTGTCCAGTTGTGCCCATACTTTGATATATGCATCCTACTAATAGCATGTCCCTCTTGTTTAGTGTGATGATACTCCATACGGACGACTCAAAATCCTTGGTATTTTGTTTAGTACATGGTGCTGACTGTAAGCCATTCTCAGTATAGAGAATGACCTTCTTCCATAATCATCTCTGTAAAACCTTCCAGATTTATATGACCTTCACTTTTACCTTCACTACAGGATTCTGTAATGCCAATAACTTTAGGCTTCAGTACTGTTACCACCTCTCTACATTCGTCGATTTTATTATTTAAACTCTGTGCATTTGCATACTCTTGAGTGCCAAATAAAGTTTTATGTATAGGCCAAATAAAAGTATAGTGTGGCAAATCGGTCAAATTTAATAATAATATAGTGCCGAATAACAGTATAGGGGGACATATTGTTCAAAACAAATAATAGTATAGTGCGAAAAAGTCACTAGTATATTTGTCTTTTTTAGCGCCGAAGCCAAATTGCATGACTTTGACGTGAAGGCGTCCTTAGTAAACTACGCGGATCGCCGGGTATTTCTTTTGTTTCCCTCCGAATATGCATAAACTTTGTACATATTCGCGTCGCGTCACCGCAAATATAGTAACCGCGTTTTATATCTGCGAAAAAAACGGGGAATTTTCGTTTTTAAATGGCCATTAAAGTTTTATTGAAGTGAATACGCAAGCCCGTTTCAGGGGAAAGCGTCGCCCACTGACCTATACATAACATAGTATTATATAAATCAGTGCCGTGGCCAGCCGGTTACAACTTACACCCGGTTTGATGCGCTGCGCACGGCGGCCATTTATGGTCGGTTTACGCGGCGATAATGGCGTTTTAACTAATAATTTAACAAGATTTAACAAGATTGCCATCTCGAACAACAAATTCCAGATGGCAAGTGGACAAGGAAGCCATTGGCTTATCGAGAGTCCAACAATTTTCTCATCTATGTGTAGCCCGCCCTTATCAGATATCTGTCAATTCTATTTTTAAACATATTCACACTACTAGCATTAACACAATCGTTTGGCAGTTTGTTCCATTCATTTATCACCCTCTGTGAGAATGAGTACTTTCTCATGTCCAACCTACACTGCTCCTTAACTAATGCTGCTTTGTGTCCTCTGGTTCTACTGCCTTCTTTAAGTTTGAAGAACATATTCCTATCAACATCCTCATAACCGTTCACTATTTTAAACACTTCTATTTGGTCTCCTCTTAGTCTCCTGGTTTCTAGTGTTGTCAAACCACATTGTAATAAGCGACTTTCGGAACTAAGGTCTCTTAATTCTGGAATCATCTTAGTTGCTCTTCGTTGTATTCTTTCTAGCTTATCTATGTCTTTTTTACGATATGGCCTCCATGCTTGAATACAATATTCCAAATGTGGTCTAACTATTGCTTTGTACAGGGGTAAATTAGATGTTTCTCCTTATACGTGATAGTTCTCCTAATTAGCCCTAGAAATTGATTTCCTTTTGAAGCAGCAATCCCACATTGCTCTGAAACTTTCATGTCAGCATTAAATGTTACTCCTAAATCCTTTTCTTGTGTGGTTCTACCTAGTACAGCATCCCCCATTTTATATTCCTCGTCCATATTTCCATGTCCTATGTGTATACTTTTACACTTCACAAAATTGAATAACATTTGCCATTTTTCTGACCATTTAACAAATTTTTCTAGATCATCCTGTAAACTTTGTATCATTAGTAACCCTTCTGAATACTTTTGTGTCATCTGCAAATTTGAGTACTTTGCTAGATATGTCATCCTCCAAATCATTTATATATATTAAAAACAGTATAGGGCCTAACACTGATCCCTGTGGTACCCCACTCAAAACAGATTTCCAGTTTGAAATCTTACCATCTACTATTACTCTCTGTCTTCTGTGTGTAAGCCACTTTTCTATCCAGTTGATTACATCATTGCCTATACCATGGGCTTTTAGTTTAAGTAACAATCTTTGATGTGGCACTTTATCGAAAGCTTTCTGAAAATCTAAGTAGACAACATCCACTGGTGACCCGTGATCTACCCACTTTGTAATTTCTTCTAAAAAACATAAGAGATTGGTTAGACATGACCTTGCTTTTAGGAATCCATGTTGAGATGTATTTATTAATTTATGTTTTATGAGGAATTCCACCATGTGGTCTCTAATTAATGTTTCAAGTAATTTACATACAACTGATGTTAAACTCACTGGTCTGTAATTTTCTGGCTTCTTCCTCAATCCCTTCTTAAACAACGGCGTAATGTTTGCTTCTTTCCATTCTGAAGGAACTATTCCTTCTTCTAGTGACAAGTTTAATAAGTTTGCAAGTGGTGTACTAATTTGATCAACAATTTCCTTTAGCAGTTTTGGTGGTATCCCATCAACTCCAGGTGATTTATTATCTTTCATCTTCTTAATTTTCTTTGCTATCATTTCAGGAGTTACAAATAACTGCCCTAAATATTCTGATGTATTGCCCTCAAATTTAGTCAATGGAACTGGAAGTGAGCTGATATCTTCTGTGGTAAAAACTGAGCTGAAATACTCATTCAGGATCTCTGCCATTTGGAACCCATCTGAAATTATGTTTTCACTGTTGTTTTCCAGTGGTCCGACCTTATCTCGAACTTTCTGTTTACTCCTTACATAAGCATAGAAACTCTTGCTGTCATTTTTAATATTACCTGCCAATTTTTGTTCAAAGGTTCTTTTAGATTTTCTAATTTCAGTAGTAGCTAGGTTAAGTGCCTCTTTGTAGTTGGTGTAGTCTTCTACATTTCCAGTGTTTTTATAGACCTTCCACAGCATCTGTTTGTGAGCAATTTTTCTAATAGCTTCTTTTGACAGGTGTTTTTTCCTGGATCTTTTCCCTTGTTTTCTTAATGGAATAAATTTCTCAATAATGCCCTCAATCTCATATTTTAAACAAGTCCAGCATTCTGTTGCTGTCTTGTTCTTCAGCAAATTATTCCAATCTATATATATATATATATAATATACCATGTCGAGCTAAGGATTCTGGCCGATTCATCTAATCATGGAAATCTAACGGTCTAACGCTTCGGAATAAAAAATGAAAATCTAGGATCCTCAAATGCACGGGATCCCGCTAAATTCACTACTCGAAAGGATAAAAACTTAGCCGTCAGAGGGAGCCACATGCAGGCTCTAGTTGGGAGCAGGTGATTTTAGCGCGAGTGGTAAACCGCTCCATGGATGATTGATTAGCGTTAGCAATAGGGAGTGAGAGCAATTGCTGTCCTAAAAGTTATACCCTGCATAATTTGCCTCGTTTATCAGAAAATATAGGCTGGTACAAATGTCTAAATTTAATAATAGTATAGTGCTAAATAAGGTGCGTGTAGGGTGGCATTTTTCATCAAATAAATACGCGTATAGGGACGCTTATTCGGCACTCAAGAGTAATAACAATCAAATAAATAATTCTTTGTGCCTAGAACTGAAAAAAGGTGCGTTGTTTGTGCTATGCTTATGCTTTCTTTTTGTTCATCTTGCTGAGTGCTTCCAGCCTCTCCCTTTGTCACATGTTTGTTCCAGCTGTTGCTACAGCTCCTTTTTCTCTAGTTGTTGCTTGAACTCCTTTTTCTCTAGTTGTTGCTTGAACTCCTTTTTCTCTAGTTGTTGCTTGAACTCCTTTTTCTCTAGTTGTTGCTTGAACTCCCTTTTCTCTAGTTGTTGCTTGAACTCCTTTTTCTCTAGTTGTTGCTTGAACTCCTTTTTCTCTAGTTGTTGCTTGAACTCCTTTTTCTCTAGTTGTTGCTTGAACTCCTTTTTCTCTAGTTGTTGCTACAGCTCCTTTTTCTCTAGTTGTTGCTTGAACTCCTTTTTCTCTAGTTGTTGCTTGAACTCCTTTTTCCCTAGTTGTTGCTTGAACTCCTTTTTCTCTAGTTGTTGCTTGAACTCCTTTTTCTCTAGTTGTTGCTTGAACTCCCTTTTCTCTAGTTGTTGCTTGAACTCCCTTTTCTCTAGTTGTTGCTTGAACTCCTTTTTCTCTAGTTGTTGCTTGAACTCCCTTTTCTCTAGTTGTTGTTTGAACTCCTTTTTCTCTAGTTGTTGCTTGAACTCCCTTTTCTCTAGTTGTTGCTTGAACTCCTTTTTCTCTAGTTGTTGTTTGAACTCCTTTTTCTCTAGTTGTTGCTTGAACTCCCTTTTTTCTAGTTGTTGCTTGAACTCCCTTTTCTCTAGTTGTTGCTTGAACTCCTTTTTCTCTAGTTGTTGCTTGAACTCCTTTTTCTCTAGTTGTTGCTTGAACTCCTTCTCTTTTTGAGTCTGATTTACTTTCTTCTGGGCACCCCTCACCTCATTTTGTCCTTTTGTTCCATCCCTGCGCTTCACTATTTTTCCATCTCTAATCATAAGATCTGTCCGACCCCTTTCTTTCCTCTCTCTCAGTTCCTTTTGTAACTCTCTGTACCTTTCCCTCTCCTTAATTGCTTTGTCTGGTGCTAGGTAGATGTTTTGTCTGGTGCTAGGATGTTCCTGTGCATTTCACTCCTGGCATTTCTTAGCAGTTTTGCTTTGCTTAACACTTTCCGTTGAGCTTGTGCTTCATTAAGTTTCAGTAGTATTGGCCTTAGCATGTAACAGGCAGTGATAGTGTAGTCTTAGCTTGTAATAGGCAGCGATAGTGAAGTCTTAGCTTGTAACAGTCAGTGATAGTGAAGTCTTAGCTTGTAACAGTCAGTGATAGTGAAGTCTTAGCTTGTAACAGGCAGTGATGGTGAAGTCTTAGCTTGTAACAGTCAGTGATAGTGAAGTCTTAGCTTGTAACAGTCAGTGATGGTGAAGTCTTAGCTTGTAACAGGCAGTGATGGTGAAGTCTTAGCTTGTAACAGGCAGTGATGGTGAAGTCTTAGCTTGTAACAGTCAGTGATGGTGAAGTCTTAGCTTGTAACAGGCAGTGATGGTGAAGTCTTAGCTTGTAACAGTCAGTGATAGTGAAGTCTTAGCTTGTAACAGGCAGTGATGGTGAAGTCTTAGCTTGTAACAGGCAGTGATGGTGAAGTCTTAGCTTGTAACAGGCAGTGATGGTGAAGTCTTAGCTTATAACAGGCAGTGATAGTAAAATCTGCAAATGTGCAGCACTTCCTGCAAGTGTATGGGTCATGGCTTCCTCTTTTATGTAGATGTTTGCAAACATTGTACCAATACTGCCTGGCCCTGGCCTACAGTGGACATCTCTAGAGGGGTGATGACCAACAGTTTCTATTTTTAATTCAGGATAGCTTCCTTACTCAGCATGTGCTGGAACCAACCAGGAGAGAGAATGTATTAGATATAGTTTTGTCTTCACTAACTGAATTGGTGGACAGTGTCAAAATACATGAACCATTGGGTAACAGTGATTATAAATACATGATTGGAATAACATGCTGAAGAATAAGACCGCAGTGTTGGAACATTCTAAAATATGAAACGGAAAGTATCATTGATCAGTTTGTTCTCTTGAAAAACAAGGAAAACGGACTAGAAAGAAACACTTCAAAAGAAGCTATTAGCAAAATAATGTACAAGCAAACTATGTGGAGGGTTTACAAGCACTTAATGCAGCTACAGCGGAAATTAGACAGTCTAAAAGAAGCTATGAGCAAAAATTAGCATGTAACATAAAAAATGACAGCAAGAGTTTTTATGCATATGTCAGGAGTAGACAAAACATACACGAGACAATGTTGGACCACTAGAAGACAGTGCTGGAAATATAGTCTCAAGGTTTTTTAATGGCGGAAAACCTAAAATGGTTACTTCAGTTCAAGGATATTAGTTCATTACCAGTTCTAGATACTAAATTTCAGGAGGCTAAATCAGTCTATATTTTGCAGTTAATTGTAACTCCAGAAATGGTAGCTAAGAAATTAAAGGCAATGAAGGACATTAAATCGCCTGGAATGGATGGAATTCCTCCAAAACTACTAATGGAAACAGTAGAAGAAGCACACATTATACCATTATTTAAAAAGGGTTCGAGAAATAAGTCGGAGAATTACAGACCATAAGCGTTTAACATCAGTGATTTGTAAATTATTAGAAAGGTTAATTAAAGACGTTATGGTGGACTTCCTTGTTAGGCATAAATTATTAAATCCATCTCAACATGGATTCCTAAAAGCGAGATCATACTTAACAAACATACTATGTTTTTTGGAAGAAATCACTAAGTGAATAGACGAGGGATCATCAGTAAATATTATCCACTTAGATTTTCAGAAAGTTTTTTGACAAAGTGCCAGATCAAAGATGACTACTTAAATAAAATTAAAAGCCCAAGGTATCAGGGATGGCATAATTGACTGGATAGAACAATGGCTGACTGACAGAAGAAGTGTTGTATTAGATGGAGAAGTTTCAACCTGGAAATAAGTTTTGAGTGGGGCACCACAAGGATCAGTATTAGGACCTTTATTATTCTTAATATACATCAGGGACTTGGACGAGTCGATTTCAAGATACTGGTACTTCCATACAAAGCCATGTACGACGAAGCACCAGTGTATCTGTGTGAACTCATGCGCCCATATCAACCGGCCAGAGCACTGCCCTCTGCCAGCAGTTACAGTCTGGAAGTGAAGCGCACTCGTACCAAGGCTGGGGGCGGCTCGTTCGCAGTGGCTGCGGCGTCTCTGTTGAACACTTTACCTAACTTTATTAAAACCTGTGACACTCTCGCCAGCTTCAAATGTCGACTAAATACACATTTCTTTCATATCGCGTATTAGCGTATATTGCAGATGAACATTGTCCTCAACTCATAGCAATTTAATTATGACTATTCCAGTAATCTTATTCATGATATTTAGCATTATTTTACCAGTGCATTTTTATCACTTAAACTATTGCTATAAAAATATTTTACTAAATTATTTATTATAAATCATACATTTATTTATTAGTATAATTGTTATAATTATTGTGCTATATTATTTTTTATAATTCTTATTACTAGCAGCTAATATATTTATTTAGCAATTGTACACTATTTTATTGCTGTATTTATTTTATATAATTCTTATTAGTAGTATATTATTCTTACTAGTAGTATTTTAAATGCATTTATTTGTTATTTTACACTATTTTATGTATTTTAATATGTTGTGAAGTGCCACAAACAATTTTGGATCTGGCGCTATACCAAATACAATATCTTATTATTATTACATTTCTGCCATTCACTTTGCTAGTGAACTGTTTTAGCTGTGTTCGGTGCAAGTCGGCGGCCTTGGGTGGGGCGGTTGCCCGTCTCAAACACACCCTGCCTGATATGCCATATGACTACGGAGCTCTGGAACCCTTCATCTCGGCCGAGATCATGCAGCTGCACCACTCGAAGCATCACGCTGCCTACGTTAACAACCTGAACATTGCAGAGGAGAAACTGGCAGAGGCCGAGGCCAAAGGTAGACATGACTACAAATACACGTGCAATTCCCGATTGTTGGTTACTAAACTTAAACATGTTTGAAACAGGTATTTTGCAACTTTGGTATGAACTAATAAAATTATAGCGTGGCATATGAATCTTTTTTCAAAGCCATAAATTTTGGAAATATAAGTTTGTTAAACCTGATTCCTCAACTGATTTAGCCTGTCTCAAATCTGATTCATTTGTGTCCAAATATGTATGTGTGAATAGTTTATTTTTGTTTAAATCATTGAAAGAATTGACTTTAGTTGTTAGATCTGTTAAGAATCAAAATAGTGGATATCCAAAATGGTAAGTAAGTGGGTCAACGCTGATCACGGGCGTGACTCCCATCCTCTTGCCGATCACATGAAAAAGTTACGAAATTTCATCAAGGAAGAAAATCTTGATTTTTCAGCATTTCAAATTTCACTTCAGTTAATGCTTTAACAAGCATTAACTAATTTAATAGTTTGTCTGATGATTTCACAAAAAAAACTACATACAAAAGTTGCACAAACGAGTTAGAATGTTGCAGTGGACAGTAGGTAGGTTTGTTTTTTCTCAAAATTAATTTGAAATGAAAATAGCAAAAAAGCACCTTTAAAATTAAAACCTAAAATGACCCATATATGTCTTTGCCAGTGTTGCTTTGTTGATAGTGTTGCTTTGTTGATAGTGTTGCTTTGTTGATAGTGTTGCGTTTTGGTAGTTTATATCAAGTCAACCTGTTAGGGGCAAACAAGCCAGTAAACATGAACAATCTGCCATGTAAACACACTAACAATCTGCCATGTAAACACACTAACAATCTGCCATGGCAGTTTTAGGCAAAGCCAGACACCATTAACCAGAGTATAGTGGCTAGTTGGTGCCAAATCTTGCCAGTGAATGCTCTGAGCCTGCTTGAGCCGGGAACGTTTGCTTGCAGGAGACATCAGTACAATGATATCCCTACAGCCAGCACTCAGGTTCAACGGAGGTGGTCACATCAACCACTCCATTTTCTGGCAGAATCTGTCAAAGGACGGCGGGGAGCCATCAGGTATGTGTTAAGATCGTCTGGGTGTACTAGGAGAGCCGTCAGGTATGTGTTGAGATCATCTGGGTGTACTAGGAGATCCGTCAGGTATGCGTTGAGATCGTCTGGGTGTACTAGGAGAGCCGCCAGGTATGTGTTGAGATCGTCTGGGTGTACTAGGAGAGCCGTCAGGTATGTGTTGAGATCGTCTGGGTGTACTAGGAGAGCCATCAGGTATGTGTTGAGATCGTCTGGGTGTACTAGGAGAGCTGTCAGGTATGTGTTGAGATCGTTTGGGTGTACTAGGAGAGCTGTCAGGTATGTGTTGAGATTGTCTTGGTGTACTAGGAGAACCGTCAGTTATGTGTTGAGATCGTCTGGGTTTACTAGGAGAGCCTTCAGGTATGTGTTGTGATTGTCTGGGTGTACTAGGAGAGCTGTCAGGTATGTGTTGAGGTCGTCTGGGTGTACTAGGAGAGCCATCAGGTATGTGTTGATATCGTCTGGAGAGCTGGTAGGAGAGCTGTCAGGTAAGTGTTGATTGTGTGACTGTACTAGGGGAGCCGTCAAGTATGTGTTGATTGTCTGACTGTACTAGGGTAGCATTCAATTATGTGTTGATTGTCTGACTGTACTAGGGGAGCCGTCAGGTATGTGTTGATTGTCTGACTGTACTAGGGGAGCCATCAGATATGTGTTGATTGACTGTACTAGGGGAGCAGTCAGGTATGTGTTGATTGTCTGACTGTACTTGAAGAGCTGTCAGATAAGTGTTGATTGTCTGACTTACTATGGGAGCCATCAGCTATATGTTGATTGTCTGACTGTACTAGGGGAGCCATCAAGTATGTGTTGATTGTCTGACTGTACTAGGGGAGCCATCAAGTATGTGTTGATTGTCTGACTGTATTAGGGGAGCCGTTAGGTATGTGATGATTGGCTGTTCTAGGGGAGTTGTCAAATATGTGTTGAGATTGTCTTGCTGTACTAGGGGAGCTGTCAGGTATGTGTTGATTGTCTGACTGTACTAGGGGAGCCATCAGGTATGTGTTAACTGTACTAGGGGAGCCATCAGGTATGTGTTGATTGACTGTACTAGGGAAACCATCAGGTATATGTTGATTGTCTGTATGTACTAGGGGAGCCGTCAGGTATGTGTTGATTGACTGTTCTAGGGGAGCCATCAGGTTTGTGGTGATTGGCTGTTCTAGGAAGTGGTCAAATATGTGGTGATTGGCTGTTCTAGGGAGTGGTCAAATATGTGTTGATTTTCTGACTATACTGGGGGAGCCGTCAGGTATGTGTTGATTGTCGGACTGTATTAGGGGAGCTGTCAGGTAAGTATTGAGATTGCATTGCTATATTAGGGGAGCCGTAAGGTATGTGTAAATTGTTTGACTCTACTAGGAGAGCCACCAGGTATGTGTTTATATTGTCTTGCTGTACTAGGAGAGCCATCAGGTATGTGTTTATATTGTCTTGCTGTACTAGGAGAGCCATCAGGTATGTGTTGAGATTGTCTTGCTGTACTAGGAGAGCCACCAGGTATGTGTTGATATTGTCTTGCTGTACCAGGAGAGCCATCAAGTATGTGTTGAGATTGTCTTGCTGTAGGGGTAAGACCACAATTGACCTTCCTGTTTATTGTTTCACATGAATGTAGGGCGTATTAAATTGTGATATGTGAATTTAAACAATTCATATTATGTGACGTAAGTGCAACTGAGCAAGCACACAGGTTTGTTTGTAGAGGTTATTGGCTGTGAAATAGTGCATTTTTTTAGAGGTTGATATGCGGAGGGACATTTTGTTACATATTTTGCTACTACATTTGTCCAAAGAACATTTTTATGAAACTTTAGATTGCATAAGAAAAGACAGCCTTGAATGAGGGTATCATCACCATGCACTCACTATATTATTATACCATACCATTCTTTTTTTTCTTGGAATTCTGAAATACTTGTTTGTATGATCAATATATTTTTTTTAGTTTACTGTATAATATTTTACAAACAGTAATTCACAATAAGCAATTATTCCACAAAAGGAAATCTATGGAATTGATTCAACCATGACTTTGCCCTTTGTGTACAGGTGATCTGTTGAATGTGATCAACCGTGACTTTGCCCTTTGTATACAAGTGATCTGTTGAATGCGATCAACCGTGACTTTGCCCTTTGTGTACAGGTGATCTGTTGAATGCGATCAACCGTGACTTTTCCCTTTGTATACAAGTGATCTGTTGAATGCGATCAACCATGACTTTGCCCTTTGTGTACAGGTGATTTGTTGAATGCAATCAACCGTGACTTTGGGAGCCTGGCTGACATGCAGACCAAGTTGAGCATGGCGTCGGTGGGTGTGCAGGGCTCGGGCTGGGGCTGGCTGGGATACAGCAAGGCCACCAGCAGACTGCAGGTCGTCGCGTGTCCCAACCAGGACCCACTAGAGGCCACCACAGGTGACGGTCATCATAACACATCTCTAAGCTGAATGTTTGCTTCTAGTTATGTAACAACAATTATTGTGTGGTTGACTAGATGTCAACAGTTTTGTGTGGTAGTTAATACAACTTGTGAATTACAGGAAACCGTCTTGTATGTGGTACACATTTAAACATACTACTCTGTTAGATATGTTTTGGCTTTCTATTTTGATACGAAGTTCCATATTTTGGGTCAGACCAGAATTGTATTCAGAATTGGTTGATGTGAAAGCAGCATAGAATTGGAACTGTTTTTGGTGGAATTGGAATTGCTTACTAGAATCATCATAATTGTTCAATTCTTCTGCCTTTTTTTGGGAGGTCGTGCTGACTTTTTTAGGTGGTGCTAAACCACAATAAAAACATGAATGAAGTTACATAATGGCATATTTCAAGTTGCATCATGGAGAAAAATTATGAATTTTACTGTAAGTATAGTGAGAGGGTATGGCAGTCTCCCACCTGTTTTGGGGGCCAACCATCCATATCCCACCTGTTTTTTGGCCAACTTCCCACCATTTTTGAGAATCCACTCCCACCTATTTTTGAGGCCAACAAATGTTCAGAACCAATCTCCGACTTCCTGCCACGCCCCCTCTACAGTAACTTCAAAGTTAATTATCGATTTGTGAAAAACAATAATATGGGTTGTTTTAGTACGCTAATTATGATGGCCATGGTCCACTGCCTATCTCATGTCTAGTCATGGTCCACATGGTTCTTTTTTTGCTGTATCAGTCTTTATCTGGCGAGATGTGAAGATTGTGTCTTGTTTGTGCAGGTCTTGTTCCACTGTTTGGCATCGACGTCTGGGAGCACGCCTACTACCTGCAATACAAGAATGTGCGGCCGGACTATGTGAAGGCCATCTGGAACGTGGCCAACTGGAAGGACATTGGCCAAAGGTTTGAGAAGGCCAGACAGTAGCTGTAGTTGTAGGTTCTAATGTGTCATGTGGACAGTCACCCATCGGCAGACTGTCAGTTGAAAGTCATTGATGTCAGACTGATGATTATGATATCTATTGAAAGTCATTGATGCCAGACTGATAATTATGATATATGTTCCAATTTCGGTGCAGAAATAGATGAAGTGCAGTTGTATTTTGATTTTGTTTAAATCATGCAAGGAACAGAATGTGTTCTGACGTATTCTCCAAGTTGCATTATGTTGAAGATGGCTATTCCTGTAGTGGATGGTTTCACTTGCCATGTTACAATAAACTCTTGTTTGGCTTATAGGGTTACCTGACAAACAAACTCTTGTTTGGCTTATAGGGTTACCAGACAAACAAACTCTTGTTTGGCTTATAGGGTTACCTGACAAACAAACTCAAGTTTGGCTTATAGGGTTACCTGACAAACAAACCAGTTTTGTAAGAGTTAAGTGAACAATTTCGTGTGAGATCATTAAGCTGGATATTTTGCTCATTGGTTATAAATTCCTGAAGCACTTATTTGGTATCTAAGCTCAGAGCTTTGCTTGTAATTACAGTGACTGTTGATGGATTATTTTCAGAGCTGTAATTTTGGTGGCACATAATCACCATCAGCCGCTCGCCGATCTGTCATTGGACTCACTTTACAGGAATGCTTTAAATAATGTTTTTGATTAGCATCATACGTAGGTGCCATAACACTGGAAAATAAAATTAGATTCATGTTGTTGAAACGACTCGTTGTGTATTTCATGTGTGTGGTACACAGAGACGTGCAGACTGTTACCAGCTGACGCGTGAATAATCTTTGCACTCTCCATAAGTTAATGACTTCCTTGTCCATTTGCCAGCTGTGTCTTGGTTTGGGTGGTTTGTTAAACATCCTGCGCCACATTAGAGCGTTCATGATGGTTGTTTGTATCGTGCTCCTAGACGTCATTAGAGCGTTCATGATGTTTGTTTGTATTGTGCTCCTAGACGTCATTAGAGCGTTCATGATGTTTGTTTGCATCGTGCTCCTAGACGTCATTAGAGCGTTCATGATGTTTGTTTGTATCGTGCTCCTAGACGTCATTACAGCGTTCATGATGTTTGTTTGTATCGTGCTCCTAGACGTCATTAGAGCGTTCATGATGTTTGTTTGTATCGTGCTCCTAGACGTCATTACAGCGTTCATGATGTTTGTTTGTATCGTGCTCCTAGACGTCATTACAGCGTTCATGATGTTTGTTTGCATCGTGCTCCTAGACGTCATTAGAGCGTTCATGATGTTTGTTTGTATCGTGCTCCTAGACGTCATTACAGCGTTCATGATGTTTGTTTGTATCGTGCTCCTAGACGTCATTAGAGCGTTCATGATGTTTGTTTGTATCGTGCTCCTAGACGTCATCCGGAAGATCTTATTCAATGTTGCATTGTGCCCATTCAGAAACAACATCGACCGCCAGAGCGGCTTCATGTGAGGACGCAGCTGTAGAGCACATTAGACCACTGTAGTGGCACATTAGTCCACTGTAGTGGCACATTAGACCACTGTAGTGGCACATTAGACCACTGTAGTGGCACATTAGACCACTGTAGTGGCACATTAGACCACCGTGAACCTTCAACACCTTCAAGCGATTGCCACATCTAGACGTGTTACACCCGGCTGGTAGCAGTGACGACGAACTACAACTAGTGAGACACTACGGGCAGACACCAGGCTGACGGTTCGCGTCACGACCTGAAAGCTCGCGTCAAGACAGTGCAGTGCAAATTTTGTAATCTCGATTAGCTCTGCCCAGTATCTCTGCTGTTTACACGTGACACCACCTCCTCTGGGTAGGAACGTCACCTGGGACAAAACGATCCATACTTAAATTACCAACCGGGTACAGACAGCTGCCAAAGCGTTTAGCTGTATACAGGAACGAGTCTGGTCACAACCGGACATTAAATCGGCATCCAAGTGCAAAGTCAGGCATTCCATCATCTTGTCTTTCTCCTCTACGCTACTGAACAGTACACACTCTACCGCTGGCACATTAAATAGCTTACCGTCGTGTAGACACGACACCTGCGTCAACGAGAACAATCATGCCAAGTGTTGAAGCAGTGCTTGCTACTTCACCGCTGGGCTGGACAGGTAGGAGACGACACTACAGCACACACCTTTTACGTGTGCTGCGAGTAACGTCAGAGAAGTAGGATTAGGTTCGCGGCACAAACCAAAGAAAAACCCGAAACAGCTAAGGACTGATTGAGGATAAGAGAGTGGTCAAATGCGAAGAATGACTAGTATGATGTATTTTTAGAACCCTAGAGTACAGTAGAAAACAGACTGAAAGGGCGGGTCCATTATTGGACGGGTTGGACAGACAATTATGTCGGAATTTTTTCGGAAGCGTAATGACGTTGCAATTAATGCTGTGACGTCAGCGTAGTAGTATCTTTGATGGTCAATCCAAGCAGCGTGTTTTTTTTCGTCTTTTAGTTGGCTTTGTCCATGTTATGTTTTTTTTCGGCGACGCGAGCAGTTCATATGGCAAACTATACATTCATCCAACTCGGTGACATCGACGAGACGCCGGTCAAGTCGAGTCGGAATTACACTGTTTGTACTTCTTGTGTCGCGGTATGTAGTGAAAGTTGTTGCCAAACTGAAGTGCCGACCGACGTCGTGCGCCGACCTAGAGTGCTTCCAGCCGGGCCTGAAGACAGGAGGTCCGTATCGGGTGTACCCGGGCGGCGACGGATACCCGCTGGTGGTGTCGTGCGAGGCCGACGTGGACGGCGGCGGCTGGATGGTGCTTCAGCGGCGGTTGGACGGACGCGTCGACTTCGCGCGCGACTGGGACAGCTACAGACGCGGCTTCGGTCAACGTGGCGCGCGCTCCGAGCTGTGGCTAGGCAACGTGCAAGCGCACCGCGTGACGAACGCGTGACGAACGCGCGTCCCCAACACATGCGGGTTGACGGAATAGCCTTCGACGGCGTCTCCGTCCGCATCGACGTCGACGGCTTCGGGGTGGACGACGAGGCGAGCGACTACACACTACGCTACGACGCAGACTCCGTGGCGCTGACGAACGTCGACACCGATGACCTGCTGCTCAGCAAGGAAGGACAGCATGTTTTCCACCAGGGACCACGATAATAACGACCCGTTGTTCTGCGCCTCGACCTTGTGCCGGAATGGCGGCGGCTGGTAGTTCAATTCGTGCTACGGCATGTATCTGAACGGCGTGTTCCCGAGAGGTGCCGACCGCGGCGACGACATGGACCCCCACATCGTTGCTTTCAACAGTTTCCGCAACGCGACGCCACTACGATTCACCGAGATGAAGTTCCGCACGGTCAACTACGGCGCTGCGTCTCGGGCGTGTGTCAACCCGTGTAACCATGGCGGCACGTGCGAGTACTCAGCGCGTGAGGACGCGGCCCGCTGCACGTGCACGCAGAACTTCGCGGGAGACACGTGCGACGAGACGCCATTAACGGAGAGTTCTCGACCGGGCGGGGAAGTGATTGAAATCCTCGGGGCGGTACCGACGGACGGCATACTCACGGCAACGGCGATTATCGACAGGAGGCGTGAAGGACACATCAACCGTCAACTTGAGGGACAAACTATCGCTGTGCCCCCAACAAGTGATCACGATGAATATGACCAACACTATTGCAACTCAAAATAACACGACGACGCCTGCCCAGGTGATTCAAAGTAACCCGACAACGAGTGCTACAGGCAACATTGCTGCCACGAACGCTTCTACGACTCCAGCAGCAGTAACAACAACTTCAACAACAACAATAACGACTTTAGCAACAACGACGCCAGAGAACGTGCCTCCTGTCTTTGTGAGCCTCGTCCTCATCACCCTCGCCACCTGGCTGCTCTTCGGTGTCTTGTGCATCGCACTGTTCCTGCTGATCACCAGACGGCGCGCCAAGTACCACGACGACCGCTATCACCGCATGGTGGAGGATCATGACGACCTGCTGTCAATACTGGCCGGCGACGAGGACGGAATAAACCAGGACACGTCAGTTGCCAAATCTTTACTTGTCACGGCACAATCCTTCGGGAGTAGCGTCCATAGCTGGATCACCGTGCATAGCGCTGCCTCCCACGACAGCCCTACTGCCCCTGAGGAGGACGACATACAGAATGAACGCAGCTGGAGTAGCGTACTCGAGGCTACACCGTCAGTTGTAGCGACACCGAAGTAACCAAGAAGAAATCGGGATCGACAAGAAGTGAGAGAGGCATCGATGACGACATGTTGATAAAGACCGAGGAAGACTCTCCTCGCAAACACTAGCGGAAGAAGTGACGAGTCGGCGAATGTCACAGCAGAAGCCAAGGCGAAAGCGGCATTATTGGAGCAATGTGAAGGAAAACATTTTGATCGCCTTGTATATGTAAGCGATTCTCATACCAGGATTCTAAAATTTCGAAAGTCCAACATCAGAATAATACACGTGGTTGCACTAAGTTTACGGAACGAACATGTTCCAACGCAGGGCCAGGTCACTCGTTGCCATGGTAACACAGCGGCAGTCATTAGAATAATTCAACAATTCTGGTGAAAGGTACAATTAAAATAAGAAATGTTGCTTTAGAATCGACAAGCAAACTAATGTCCAAGTGAGACCATTAGTTGGAGCACATATTCTATATTAGGACCATATTGTCTCAGCCCTTACTGGTGAAATCAGAAGTGACCAAACGGGAGCGATTAATTAAGAATACGATGCCGAGACCCGTGGCTCGGCACGCAGACGTAGATATTGTCCCCTGGACATTTCCTCGGTTATTGGCTTGGTACTGAGACCCGTGTCTCAGCACGCAAACGTAGAGATTGTCCCTTGGACATTTCCTCGGTTATTGGCTAGGTACTGAGACCCGTGGCTCGGCACGCAGACGTAGAGATTGTCCCCTGGACATTTCCTCGGTTATTGGTTAGATGCCAAGACCCGTGGCTCGGCTCGCAGACGTAGAGATTGTCCCCTGGACATTTCCTCAGTTATTGGTTAGATGCCAAGACCCGTGGCTCGGCACGCAGACGTAGAGATTGTCCCGTGGACATTTCCTCGGTTATTGGTTAGATGCCGAGACCCGTGGCTCGGCACGCAGACGTAGATATTGTCCCCTGGACATGCCCTAAGTGTCCTTGGTTAGATGCCGAGACCCGGTTAAATGCCTAGAACTACACTTTTGACTACTTATGCCGTCATACGATTGTCGTGTGGTATTATACAACACTAACAGTATGTAATCGTAACTAAATATATATAGTCCAAATGCATGTGGCTAGACGTACCCTTCTATGGCATGGAGCCCACCAGGGCGTCTTGCCTCGTGACAGTTGACGTCTTTACTCATTCTATAAAATACGAATAATTAAATAAAAGAACCTTCTCATGAATATAAAAAAATGCATTGTATGGTTAATTTAAACAAACAGGTAGGCCTAACACACATTCAGTCATACAAGACTCGCAGTTCGGACAGATAAAAGAATGGAGTCCTTTCGTGCTGTCATTACGGTTTCCATTTCTGACATAACTAACACCGTCCCCACATCTCCTACTACTGTCCCAACACCTCCTACTACTGTCCCCACACCACCTACTACTGTCCCCACACCGCCTACTACTGTCCCCACACCTCCTACTACTGTCCCAACACCTCCTACTACTGTCCCCACACCTCCTACTACTGTCCCAACACCTACTACTGTCCCCACACCACCTACTACTGTCCCGACACCTCTTACTACTGTCCCGACACATACTACTGTCCCAACACCTCCTACTACTGTCCCCACACCTCCTACTACTGTCCCCACACCACATACTAATGTCCCCACACCTCCTACTACTGTCCCCACACATCCTACTACTGTCCCCACACCACATACTAATGTCCCCACACCTCCTACTACTGTCCCGACACCTCCTACTACTGTCCGGACACCTCCTACTACTGTCCCCACACCTCCTACTACTGTCCCCGCACCTCCTACTACTGTCCCCACACCTCCTACTACTGTCCCCATACCTCCTACTACTGTCCCCGCACCTCCTACTACTGTCCCCACACCTCCTACTACTGTCCCCGCACCTCCTACTACTGTCCCCACACCTCCTACTACTGTCCCCACACCTCCTACTACTGTCCCCACACCTCCTACTACTGTCCCCTCACCTCCTACTACTGTCCCCACACCTCCTACTACTGTTCACGAAGGGCTTGCAGCAAATGGCACACGGCCCAGTCTTCATAAATTCCTCGTTGATCCTCGCTGCAAGTGCAGACGCATCTTGTCTTTGCTGGTTCACCATCAACGAACAATCGGCAGCAGGACGTCTTTATACGTCGCCGCAGAAATAAACAACGTACTCATCGTCGGTGAAACATGCATCGTACGACTACAGGCCACACGTTCGTAACCCAGTCAAGGGTTTGTCATGTGCGATCACAAGAAGGCCTTTCCGGGTAGGCGGTGGTTCTTCTTCCGGGTTTGGCAACTTTCGCCCTTCACAGACGGGAAGTACGACCCGTCCAAACAGCACACCTTAAGTCTATGTGTGGTGGCAGTGTGGTTAAGGTCCATGTGTGGTGGCAGTGTGGTTAAGGTCCATGTGTGGTGGCAGTGTGGTTAAGGTCCATGTGTGGTGGCAGTGTGGTTAAGGTCCATGTGTGGTGGCAGTGTGGTTAAGGTCTATGTGTGGTGGCAGTGTGGTTAAGGTCTATGTGTGGTGGCAGTGTGGTTAAGGTCCATGTGTGGTGGCAGTGTGGTTAAGGTCCATGTGTGGTGGCAGTGTGGTTAAGGTCCATGTGTGGTGGCAGTGTGGTTAAGGTCCATGTGTGGTGGCAGTGTGGTTAAGGTTCATGTGTGGTGGCAGTGTGGTTAAGGTCCATGTGTGGTGGCAGTGTGGTTAAGGTCCATGTGTGGTGGCAGTGTGGTTAAGGTTCATGTGTGGTGGCAGTGTGGTTAAGGTCTATGTGTGGTAGCAGTGTGGTTAAGGTCCATGTGTGGTGGCAGTGTGGTTAAGGTCCATGCGTGGTGGCAGTGTGGTTAAGGTCTATGTGTGGTAGCAGTGTGGTTAAGGTCCATGTGTGGTGGCAGTGTGGTTAAGGTCCATGTGTGGTGGCAGTGTGGTTAAGGTCCATGCGTGGTGGCAGTGTGGTTAAGGTCCATGCGTGGTGCTGCGCACTTGACATCGGCGATACCGCCGTTCTCTTCCTTCGTGTGGACAGTGTGACGTCACGACAATACACATGACATCGGCGATACCGCCGTTCTCTTCCTTCATGTGGGCAGTGTGACGTCACGACGATACACGTGACATCGGCGATAACGCCATTCTCTTCCTTCGTGTGGACAGTGTGACGTCACGACAATACACATGACATCGGCGATAACGCCGTTCTCTTCCTTCATGTGGGCAGTGTGACGTCACGACAATAGACGTGACATCAGCGATACCGCCATTCTCTTCCTTCGTGTGGACAGTGTGACGTCACGACAATACACGTGACATCGGCGATGCCGCCATTCTCTTCCTTCATGTGGGCAGTGTGACGTCACGACAATACACATGACATCGGCGATACCGCCGTTCTCTTCCTTCATGTGGGCAGTGTGACGTCACGACAATACACATGACATCGGCGATACCGCCATGATCTTCTTTCATGTGGGCAGTGTGACGTCACGACAATACACGACATCAGCGATACCGCCATTCTCTTCTTTCATGTGGGCAGTGTGACGTCACGACAATACACATGACATCGGCGATACCGCCGTTCTCTTCCTTCATGTGGGCAGTGTGACGTCACGACAATACACATGACATCGGCGATACCGCCGTTCTCTTCCTTCATGTGGGCAGTGTGACGTCACGACAATACACGACATCAGCGATACCGCCGTTCTCTTCCTTCATGTGGGCAGTGTGACGTCACGACAATACACTTGAACTTCTCACTGTATTGATTGGATATCTCTAGAAATCGACCACGCCACTGAATAGGCTGTGTAATTAAGACCAAATGTTTATATTTATAAACAATATTTGTAAGTAGACTATATCGCCGAAGGAAAAAGATAGCAAATGTATCAAAACACAACCCCCCCTCCTCCCCCACATTTACAGACACATCGTAGCTCTTGTATACTCACTCGCATCGTATCTCCCAATGTGCCTATCTTCCAATGTGCCTATCTTCCAGTGTGCCTATCTCCCAATGTGGCTGTATTGTTACCACGTGGCCCAGTTGTTCAGCGTTTCCACCTCTAGATTCATCGGAAAAGAAGGACCCGGCGCCATCTTGCTAAACTTGTTTGCAACCTCGTGCAATTACGTCATAGCGAAAATTACGTAATCACCACCCTCTGGAAATAAACATGTATGACGGCCTTGCCGTCTGTTATGTAAGGCTGGTGTGTAGCGATGTCTCGTGCAGCCCGCACACATTACTCAAAGATGGTTGTACACCAGGCTGCCAATTGTTAGGATCAAATGATGATTACGGATTTGAAGCTTCCACTTCCAAGTGATGGACGGAAGAAGATACAAGACGTGCAATCTAGAATTTGTTGATTTGACATTCTTTGACAAGGAACATAACAAGTCATGTTGAAACCTTGCCCAAGTCGCAACTAGCGGAGTACCTGCAGTCGTTGGGCATAGTAGGCTTACTAGCAAATCCACTAGGTGGCGATATAAGCATTACACTGGTGTGTGTATGCGTGCGTGCGTGCGTGCGTGCGTGCGCGATCGTGTGCATCTGTGCGTGCGTGGTGTGTACGTGAATTTATGAATGCGTTCGTTAATGCCTACATAGGTAAGACAAGTTAACTAATTAACTACACTTACTGACAATAATAAAACAAATAATAAAAAGCAATGTCATCATGGCTTTTTGTATACGTAATTATATTAAGATATTGAGACAAGGCGCTTGAGGTTTAGTGACAAGAAAAGTAGGCTTACTCAGAGCTTACGAGATCGGCAGACATCGAAGATAACAAATTAAATGATTGCGAGAAGAACACTAGAACTTGTTAATGCTGAGAGAGAGAGCCATATGGGCTTATTGTTGAAAGCTATATGGACTTAATGCTGAGAGAAAGCTATATGGACTTAATGCTGAGAGAAAGCTATATGGACTTAATGCTGAGAGAAAGCTATATGGACTTAATGCTGAGAGAAAGCAATATGGACTTAATGCTGAGAGAAAGCTATATGGACTTAATGCTGAGAGAAAGCTATATGGACTTAATGCTGAGAGAAAGCTATATGGACTTAATGCTGAGAGAAAGCAATATGGACTTAATGCTGAGAGAAAGCTATATGGACTTAATGCTGAGAGAAAGCTATATGGACTTAATACTGAGATAAAGCAATATGGACTTAATGCTGAGAGAAAGCTATATGGACTTAATGCTGAGAGAAAGCTATATGGACTTAATGCTGAGAGAAAGCTATATGGACTTAATGCTGAGATTAAGGTACATTGACTTAATGCTGAGAGAAAGCTATATGGACTTAATGCTGAGAGAAAGCTATATGGACTTAATGCTGAGAGAAAACTATATGGACTTAATGCTGAGAGAAAGCTATATGGACTTAATGCTGAGAGGAAGCTATATGGACTTAATGCTGAGAGAAAGCAATATGGACTTAATGCTGAGAGAAAGCTATATGGACTTAATGCTGAGAGAAAGATATATGGACTTAATGCTGAGAGAAAGCAATATGGACTTAATGCTGAGAGAAAGCTATATGGACTTAATGCTGAGAGAAAGCTATATGGACTTAATGCTGACAGAAAGCAATATGGACTTAATGCTGAGAGAAAGCTATATGGACTTAATGCTGAGAGAAAGATATATGGACTTAATGCTGAGAGAAAGCTACATGGACTTAATGCTGAGAGAAAGCTATATGGACTTAATGCTGAGAGAAAGCTATATGGACTTAATGCTGACAGAAAGCAATATGGACTTAATGCTGAGAGAAAGCTATATGGACTTAATGCTGAGAGAAAGATATATGGACTTAATGCTGAGAGAAAGCTATATGGACTTAATGCTGACAGAAAGCAATATGGACTTAATGCTGAGAGAAAGCTATATGGACTTAATGCTGAGAGAAAGATATATGGACTTAATGCTGAGAGAAAGCAATATGGACTTAATGCTGAGAGAAAGCTATATGGACTTAATGCTGAGAGAAAGCTATATGGACTTAATGCTGAGAGAAAGCAATATGGACTTAATGCTGAGAGAAAGCTATATGGACTTAATGCTGAGAGAAAGCTATATGGACTTAATGCTGAGAGAAAGCTATATGGACTTAATGCTGAGAGAAAGCTATATGGACTTAATGCTGAGAGAAAGCAATATGGACTTAATGCTGAGAGAAAGCTATATGGACTTAATGCTGAGAGAAAGCTATATGGACTTAATGCTGACAGAAAGCAATATGGACTTAATGCTGAGAGAAAGCTATATGGACTTAATGCTGAGAGAAAGATATATGGACTTAATGCTGAGAGAAAGCTATATGGACTTAATGCTGACAGAAAGCAATATGGACTTAATGCTGAGAGAAAGCTATATGGACTTAATGCTGAGAGAAAGCTATATGGACTTAATGCTGAGAGAAAGCTATATGGACTTAATGCTGAGAGAAAGCTATATGGACTTAATGCTGACAGAAAGCAATATGGACTTAATGCTGAGAGAAAGCTATATGGACTTAATGCTGAGAGAAAGATATATGGACTTAATGCTGAGAGAAAGCAATATGGACTTAATGCTGAGAGAAAGCTATATGGACTTAATGCTGAGAGAAAGCTATATGGACTTAATGCTGAGAGAAAGCTATATGGACTTAATGCTGAGAGAAAGCAATATGGACTTAATGCTGAGAGAAAGCTATATGGACTTAATGCTGAGAGAAAGCTATATGGACTTAATGCTGACAGAAAGCAATATGGACTTAATGCTGAGAGAAAGCTATATGGACTTAATGCTGAGAGAAAGATATATGGACTTAATGCTGAGAGAAAGCTATATGGACTTAATGCTGACAGAAAGCAATATGGACTTAATGCTGAGAGAAAGCTATATGGACTTAATGCTGAGAGAAAGATATATGGACTTAATGCTGAGAGAAAGCAATATGGACTTAATGCTGAGAGAAAGCTATATGGACTTAGATTATTGCGCTTATTCGACATGCACGAAGGAACAGCAAGAAACCGTTAAAACCGTCTTCTTCATCACGCATGTACCCGGATAATGTGCGCACAAGCTGGCAGGGGCTGACCTAACATGTGCCCTCGTGGAATTACTTTTTATTGCACTTGAAATTGTGTTGTTTTGTCTAACAAACGAGGGGTATACCACTGATCCCGGCATAGCAAATCAATTGTAGATATAGGGCCCTACACACTGAAGTTCCCAACATATCAATATTTGTCTAATGATCGCATATTAGTTTTAAATAACCATGTATGCAGGCAGGCCTTTTAAAGCAAGCTTATGTGCTATGTAAGATATAGAATTGTACCCTAAATGCAACTATATGATTATATGAAGAACTTGTTTCTAAAAGGCGCTAAGCGCCTCCGAGTGAAAATCACATTTTTAATTGCATTTCATTTGGATTTTTGTGTGTTAATTCTTTGGTTGTTATATCAGTAAGTACAAAAACACTTGTAAAGAAAATCCAGGATGTTACACTAATTTTAAAGTAATTTTTATTATTCAGCTTGAAGTGGATTGTGTGCCTTTTGAAACCATATTATGTAAAGCCAACCTACACATTCTAAAAAGCGAAAAAGTAAAATTCTGAGAGTAATGATTCCATCTACTGGTTCTGGGCACTCGGGTGTTTGTCACGAGCGTGTTGTGGACAGTGTGCGCAACACTCGGGGTGTTTGTCACGAGCGTGTTGTGGACAGTGTGCGCACCACTGAAAAGCACGACCAGAGTCAGTACAATGCATTTGTCAAAGTGTGGCTGGCAGATTGCACCACACCGCTAGGAGTCCCGATCAGAATAAACAAACCCTGTCTCTTTTCAACGTCGCTACAAAGAGAGATCAAAATCCCAGATCCAAGTGCCGGATATCCGAAGTGTCGGATCTCCGAAGTGACCACTCGTTATTTTTTCATCTGTATATGTCACTTGTCAAGTGAGAAACAGTGAAGTTGCGGAATTATTCTCGCATGAGAACCAAACATGTCGTTCTCACTTGATGGGAAACTGAGCATTGGAATGAATGAACGCAGATATGATTGGAAATAAGAAGTTTGAGATCACCAGATGGAGCCACATACAGTTCTTCACATTGGGTTAGAATACGGTGGCAGAAAACGAAATACGCGCGTTAATTTTTTTATGTCAAACTTCTGATTCTGTAAATTATAAAAATGGTCACCCCAAAAGTCGTTTTGTGGGTAGTAACCATAAGAAACTGAGACAACGTGTTGAGTGTCTGCAGTAGACAAATATGTAATCATTAATGTTGCGAATGTTGCGGATGCGACTGATAAAAGCCAGTGTCAGTGATATATAAATGGTGAAATTTTAATATCGAACGTGTAGGGCAAAAAGCCCAACATAAGTGGGGACAAAATGCACAGGTTGGGACGTACTATATGATGTCTATGTTTGTCATAGATGTGAGTCTGAAAATGAGTAAACCTTTTGGGAAGCTCTGCCTGTCTATGAGAGTTTATAACAGACATATATAATGTAACTTGTTGAATTTCCGATAAAAGGAGCTAATTAATTAACAATTTCAGTCATGGTTCTTCATAAAATTATAATAACAAATATTACTATGGTATGAAGCAATTTTTGGCTATACTTAAGCATACCAATAATGTCATCACTTTGGTAATGAAGTGTACCAATAATGCCATCGCTTTGGTAATGAAGTGTACCAATAATGCCATCACTTTGGTTGTAATGAAGTGTACCAATAATGTCATCACTTTGGTAATGAAGTGTACCAATAATGCCATCGCTTTGGTAATGAAGTGTACCAATAATGCCATCACTTTGGTAATGAAGTTTACCAATAATGCAATCGCTTTGGTAATGAAGTGTACCAATAATGCCATCACTTTGGTTGTAATGAAGTGTACCAATAATGTCATCACTTTGGTAATGAAGTGTACCAATAATGCCATCGCTTTGGTAATAAAGTGTACCAATAATGCCATCACTTTGGTAATGAAGTGTACCAATAATGCCATCACTTTGGTAATGAAGTGTACCAATAATGCCATCACTTTGGTAATGTGAAATAAGTAAACTAATAACTTAAATGAGGTGTTTTGCCCCACCCAGGGGTGGGTGTTTTGTTCCACCCCTGGGGCAAAATGCCCATTTTCAAAACCTCTGCTAAAATGGCTATAACTTTTTCTGTGATAATGAACATCGAAAATGTCAACACAAGATATTCAGCTAAGGTAATAACCTAGGTGATGCATCCAATATATCAGATATATAAGTAATAGGTTTTCCCAGGAGTTAATTTCCCCAAAAATGTAGGTGTATTGCCCCACCCTACTCTAGGTCCACTTGGCTGCAAGTTGCCAGCTAAATATGTTTTACTTTAGACAGAGATTTGCAGAAGCCATCATTTGTCAACTTATCACCTACCAGAGGACATTATATTGTCTAGGCCTTCCCTCCAACTCACATGACCAGCCCACTCCTGTTGGTATAGACAGTATTAGTGCTCTGTGATGTTCTCCCTCCCATTCACACAGGCCTGAACATGATCTCTGTCAGGCTAATGATTGGAATAATGACTGTCACTGCAGGTCTTTTGGAAACATCTGGGTAACATGGGTGTGAACTATCCAGTAATACCAACTGTTAAATGAGCACTTAATTGAGAGTTAATTGGGAATTTGTAAGTTAAATTAAATTAACCCCTTTTGGTGAAGTTAATTAATTTATTTTATTAATCTAGCCTTCCTGGTAAAGTTAATTACTTTAATTAAATTAACTTAATTGAGTTAATTAAATTAACTAATTAACAATTGAAATTAATCTATGAGTGCAATGTACTGACATTTGCAGATGACACAAAAGTGTTTAGAAAGGTTAACACTGATGGTGACTAACAACATTTACAAAACAACCTAGACAAACTACTTAAATGGTCTGAAAAATGGCAGATGTTATTAAATTTTGGGAAATGAAAATGCCTACATACAGGACATGGGAACTAGGATATAAAGTATAATATGGGAGATACTGTAAAAAAAAGGACTTAGGAATAACAATAAGTGCTGATATGAAAGTTTCAGAACAGTGTGGTATTGCAGCTTCAAAGGGTAATCAAATTCTTGGGTTGATTAGGAGAAACATAAAATACAAGGAAAAAACCTAATTATACTTCTGTATAAAACAATAGTTAAACCTCATTTAGAATACTGTATACAAGCATAGAGACCATATCGTAAGAAGTCCATATCATAAGGAGTCCATATCATAAGGATATAGATAAGCTTGAATGCATACAGAGGAGAGCAACTAAAATTATTCCAGAACTGAGAGACCTTAGTTATGAAGAACGCCTGAAAGAATGTGGTTTAACAACTCTAGAGACAAGGAGGTTAAGAGGAGACCAGATTACTCAAGAAACATAGTAGAACTAGAAGACATGAGGTAAAATTATTAAAGGATCAGTGTAGATTGGATATCAGGAAGTACTCGTTCTCACAGAGGACAATAAATGAATGGAAAAAATTGTCTACAGATTGTGTAACTGCTAGCAGCGTGAATATGTTTAAAAACAAGGTTGACACATATCTCAGGATGGCGGGTTACACACAGATGAACATTGCTGGACTCTTGGTAAGCCAATGGCTGCCTTGTCCACTTGCCATCTGGGCCTTTGGATTTGATGGCAAATTAAAAAAAATCTTATTAAATCACATTAAAAATGGCGGATATTAATGTCGGAGGTCTAAAGAAAATATTAAAACTTACTGACCCCAAAAACCTATAAGTGTCATGTTTGTGTAAATCAATGCATAATTCAGCCATAAATACTGAAATTTTTCAAGATCAGTGACATTTGACCTTGAAATTCAAGGTCAAGAACACAAAATCCGAAATGGATCTGGGTCTAATCTGTTTCTACATAAAATGTTACATATAGAGTCCAATTTTCATACTTTTGTCCAGCAAATAATGTTATTTTCTCTTACACAACCTACTACATTGAGTTGCACTTGATCTTGCCCATTGCTGTCCAGGTCCATGTCCAGGTCCATGGTGACATTGCTGTCCAGGTCCATGTCAGGTCCATGGTGACATTGCTGTCCAGGTCCATGTCCAGGTCCATAGTGACATTGCTGTCCAGGTCCATGTCCAGGTCCATGGTGACATTGCTGTCCAGGTCCATGTCAGGTCCATGGTGACATTGCTGTCCAGGTCCATGTCCATGGTGACATTGCTGTCCAGGTCCATGTCCAGGTCCATGGTGACATTGCTGTCCAGGTCCATGTCAGGTCCATGGTGACATTGCTGTCCAGGTCCATGTCCATGGTGACATTGCTGTCCAGGTCCATGTCCAGGTCCATGGTGACATTGCTGTCCAGGTCCATGTCAGGTCCATGGTGACATTGCTGTCCAGGTCCATGTCAGGTCCATGGTGACATTGCTGTCCAGGTCCATGTCAGGTCCATGGTGACATTGCTGTCCAGGTCCATGTCCATGGTGACATTGCTGTCCAGGTCCATGTCCAGGTCCATGGTGACATTGCTGTCCAGGTCCATGTCAGGTCCATGGTGACATTGCTGTCCAGGTCCATGTCAGGTCCATGGTGACGTTGCTGTCCAGGTCCATGGTGACATGCTTTAAAGTGACTGTGACATGGAGCACAGTGTATGGGCCTAAACACAACTGAATACAACATATTATCAGGATCATCTCCCAAAATAATGTTTTTCTGCACAAAGTGTCAACCTAAAGTCAACATGACTCCGAGATTCTTTAATGATGTGCGTGAAAAGCAGAACAAATTTGAGACTAGACTGAAATTAGTAGAACACAAGCTGGAAGTGGTGGAAGAAAATGTAGAAGCCAAAATAGACGTCAGTTGTTGTGCTTTAAAGGAGAGAATAGATGAAAAGCTTGTTGTACTCACATCAAGTGTTGAAGACAGAATCAAACCACTCAGTGAATTAACCCACAACAGTATTGTAGAAGCAGTGGACACCTACATTGTAGAAGCAGTGGACACCTACATTGTAGAAGCAGTGGACACCCACATTGTAGAAGCAGTGGACACCCACATTGTAGAAGCAGTGGATACCCACATTGTAGAAGCAGTGGACACCCACATTGTAGAAGCAGTGGACACCTACATTGTAGAAGCAGTGGACACGTACATTGTAGAAGCAGTGGACACCTACATTGTAGAAGCAGTGGACACCTACATTGTAGAAGCAGTGGACACCTACATTGTAGAAGCAGTGGACACCTACATTGTAGAAGCAGTGGACACGTACATTGTAGAAGCAGTGGACACCTACATTGTAGAAGCAGTGGACACCTACATTGTAGAAGCAGTGGACACCTACATTGTAGAAGCAGTGGACACCTACATTGTAGAAGCAGTGGACACGTACATTGTAGAAGCAGTGGACACCTACATTGTAGAAGCAGTGGATACCCACATTGTAGAAGCAGTGGACACCTACATTGTAGAAGCAGTGGACACCTACATTGTAGAAGCAGTGGACACCTACATTGTAGAAGCAGTGGACACCTACATTGTAGAAGCAGTGGACACCCACATTGTAGAAGCAGTGGACACCTACATTGTAGAAGCAGTGGACACCCACATTGTAGAAGCAGTGGACACCTACATTGTAGAAGCAGTGGACACGTACATTGTAGAAGCAGTGGACACCTACATTGTAGAAGCAGTGGACACCTACATTGTAGAAGCAGTGGACACGTACATTGTAGAAGCAGTGGACACCCACATTGTAGAAGCAGTGGACACCTACATTGTAGAAGCAGTTGACACGTACATTGTAGAAGCAGTGGATACCCACATTGTAGAAGCAGTGGACACCTACATTGTAGAAGCAGTGGACACCTACATTGTAGAAGCAGTGGACACCTACATTGTAGAAGCAGTGGACACCTACATTGTAGAAGCAGTGGACACGTACATTGTAGAAGCAGTGGACACCCACATTGTAGAAGCAGTGGACACCTACATTGTAGAAGCAGTTGACACGTACATTGTAGAAGCAGTGGATACCCACATTGTAGAAGCAGTGGATACCCACATTGTAGAAGCAGTGGACACCTACATTGTAGAAGCAGTGGACACCCACATTGTAGAAGCAGTGGATACCCACATTGTAGAAGCAGTGGACACCTACATTGTAGAAGCAGTGGACACCTACATGGGAGAAGCAGTGGACACCCACATTGTAGAAGCAGTGGACACCCACATTGTAGAAGCAGTGGACACCTACATTGTAGAAGCAGTGGACACCCACATTGTAGAAGCAGTGGACACTTACCTGGGAGAAGAGAAGGACAAAGAGAAAAGGCGTCTCAATGTGATCGTCCACTATGTACCAGAATCCACATGTGACGAAGGCACTCTAGAAACCCCCCAAGCCAGTGAGGCACACAAACCCCCTCAAGCCAGTGAGGCATACAGACACCCCCAAGCCAGTGAGGCATACAAACCCCCCCAAGCCAGTGAGGCATACAAACCCAATCATGGACAATGTAAATAAACAGACGCAAACACAGTGTTACATGTTCAACTGTTATCAAACAAATGCACAGAGTATAAAAATCAAGTTTCATGAGTTTCAAGCACAAGTTGAGAGTTTTAAACCCAAGATTATCTGAATCATGGTGCAATTCTGATATAGGTGATGGTGAAATTAATTTGGACTCTTACAATATGTTCAGGAGTGATAGAAGAGAAAGTATTGGTGGTGGGGTATTGATGTACAAAAAAGAAGATCTTCCAGCTATCCTATGTCAAGACATGATTGACCTGGTAATAGAGGACTTGATGTGGGTTTCAGTCAAGTGAAACACCTCCAAGAAATGCAGGGCTATACCCACATCCTGTTGATGGGAGATTATAACTTCCCAGAGTTCAAATGGGAGGATAACATAGTGAGTGGGAGGAGAACACAGTGAGTGGGAGGAGAACACAGTGAGTGGGAGAACACAGTGAGTGGGAGGAGAACACAGTGAGTGGGAGGAGAACACAGTGAGTGGGGGAGAACACAGTGAGTGGGAGGAGAACACAGTGAGTGGGAGAACACAGTGAGTGGGAGAACACAGTGAGTAGGAGGAGAACACAGTGAGTGGGGGGAGAACACAGTGAGTGGGAGGAGAACACAGTGAGTGGGAGAACACAGTGAGTGGGAGGAAAACACAGTGAGTGGGAGGAGAACACAGTGAGTGGGACACGAACACAGTGAGTGGGAGGAGAACACAGTGAGTGGGAGGAGAACACAGTGAGTGGGAGAACACAGTGAGTGGGAGAACACAGTGAGTGGGAGGAGAACACAGTGAGTGGGAGCAAACAATCTACAGCAGCCTGGTTCTTTGATGCAACACAAGATGTCTACCTGTATCTATACATCATCAAACTGACAAGGCAGAGATCGGGCCAGCAACTTTCTATACTTGACCTGGTGTTTTCAAATGAACAATACATGGTTGACAATGTGACACATCTAGCATCACTGGGATACAGTGACCACGAGTCCCTGCGGTGGTCCTACATGGTTGACAATGTGACACATCTAGAACCACTGGGATACAGTGACCACGAGTCCCTGCAGTGGTCCTACATGGTTGACAATGTGACACATCTGGCAGCACTGGGATACAGTGACCACGAGTCCCTACGGTGGTCCTACATGGTTGACAATGTGACACATCTAGCACCACTGGGATACAGTGACCACGAGTCCCTGCGGTGGTCCTACATGGTTGACAATGTGACACATCTAGAACCACTGGGATACAGTGACCACGAGTCCCTGCAGTGGTCCTACATGGTTGACAATGTGACACATCTAGCACCACTGGGATACAGTGACCACGAGTCCCTACGGTGGTCCTACATGGTTGACAATGTGACACATCTAGAACCACTGGGATACAGTGACCACGAGTCCCTGCAGTGGTCCTACATGGTTGACAATGTGACACATCTGGCAGCACTGGGATACAGTGACCACGAGTCCCTACGGTGGTCCTACATGGTTGACAATGTGACACATCTAGCACCACTGGGATACAGTGACCACGAGTCCCTGCGGTGGTCCTACATGGTTGACAATGTGACACATCTAGAACCACTGGGATACAGTGACCACGAGTCCCTGCGGGGGTCCTACATGGTTGACAATGTGACACATCTAGCACCACTGGGATACAGTGACCACGAGTCCCTACGGTGGTCCTACATGGTTGACAATGTGACACATCTAGAACCACTGGGATACAGTGACCACGAGTCCCTGCGGGGGTCCTACATGGTTGACAATGTGACACATCTAGAACCACTGGGATACAGTGACCACGAGTCCCTACGGTGGTCCTACATGGTTGACAATGTGACACATCTAGAACCACTCGGATATCGTGATCATGAGTCCCTACAGTGGTCCTACATATGCCATGCAGAAGCACCGGCCAACAAAACACTGAGTGGATCCAGAAACTACCCTAAGGCTAAAGGTGATTATGATGTGATCAACAAATGCCTGAGCAAGACAGACTGGGAGAGTAAGTTCCATGGTAACAGTGTGAACACAAATTGGACTGAACTCAAGAAAGAGATCTCAAAAGCAGTAAGAGAAAACGTTCCTCTTAGAAAAGTGAAACGCAAGATGAACAACAAACCTCCATAGTGCAGTAAACAAATACTGAGAATAGTGAAGAGAAAGTACAACTTGTACAAACACTACAAAAGTTCTGAGCTGGACAGAGACTACAGTGCTTATGTCAAACAGAGAAATGAAACAAACGCTAAGATTAGACAAGCACAGAAGAACTATGAAGAAAAACTAATCAACAATTTCAAGAAGGAACCTAAGAAATTCTACAGATATCTGAGATAAAAACAGAAGGTTAAGGTGACAAGTAACCCAGCTGGAGAAAAAAGACGGTTGTCTAACAGAAAATGACCAGGAGAAAGCAAATGTATTGGGCGACTTTTTCAAATCAGTGTTTGTATATGAAGGTAAGTCCACAATCCCAGAATTCCATCAAAGAACTAATGAATGTGTAATTGATATCACATTTACAGAAGAGACTGTCCGAAAGAAACTACAAAGTATCCAACCAGACAAGGCACCAGGCCCAGATGGGCTGCACACAAGGGTCCTAAAAGAGTGTAGCTGGCCAAGCTGATGTATTGGATATTCCACCAGTCATAAGAAACTGGTCAAATCCCCTCGGACTGGAAACAAGCATTAGTCACACCAGTTTTTAAAAAGGGGTCCAAATCGAAAGCTGGAAACTACCGACCAATCAGTCTCACTTCCATATCATGCAAGATTCTGGAAGCAATCATCACAGAGAACATGATTGAGTTTCTCAATAAATACAGCATCATCAATCCGAACCAACATGGATTCCTGGAAGGCAAGTCCTGTCTGACCAATCTGCTAGAGACCTTTGAGGATTAGACAACAACACAGAATGAGGGATATGGCCTGGATGTCATATACCTGCACTATAAGAAGGCGTTCGACACAGTTCCCCACTGCAGACTGATAAAGATGCTAGAAGCCTATGGCATCCAAGGCAAAGTGGCTCGGTGGGTGGAAGCCTTTCTGAGTGCTAGGACTCAGAGGATGGTCCTCGGTGGATCTAAGTCAGAGTGGGCCCCTGTGCTGAGTGGTGTCCCCCAGGGGTCGGTGGAGTGGGCCCCTGTCCTGAGTGGTGTCCCCAGGGGTCAGTGGAGTGGGCCCCTGTCCTGAGTGGTGTCCCCCAGGGGTCGGTGGAGTGGGCCCCTGTCCTGAGTGGTGTCCCCCAGGGGTTGGTGGAGTGGGCCCCTGTCCTGAGTGGTGTCCCCCAGGGGTCGGTGGAGTGGGCCCCTGTCCTGAGTGGTGTCCCCAGGGGTTGGTGGAGTGGGCCCCTGTCCTGAGTGGTGTCCCCAGGGGTCGGTGGAGTGGGCCCCTGTCTTGAGTGGTGTCCCCAGGGGTCGGTGGAGTGGGCTCCTGTCCTCAGTGGTGTCCCCAGGGGTCGGTGGAGTGGGCTCCTGTCCTGAGTGGTGTCCCCCAGGGGTCTGTGCAGTGGGCTCCTGTCCTGAGTGGTGTCCCCAGGGGTAGGTGGAGTGGGCCCCTGTCCTGAGTGGTGTCCCCCAGGGGTCAGTGGAGTGGGCCCCTGTCCTGAGTGGTGTCCCAGGGGGTCGGTGGAGTGGGCCCCTGTCCTGAGTGGTGTCCCCAGGGGTCGGTGGAGTGGGCCCCTGTCCTGAGTGGTGTCCCCAGGGGTTGGTGGAATGGGCACCTGTCCTGAGTGGTGTCCCAGGGGTCGGTGGAGTGGACCCCTGTCCTGAGTGGTGCCCCCCAGGGGTCGGTGGAGTGGGCTCCTGTCCTGAGTGGTGTCCCCAGGGGTCAGTGGAGTGGGCTCCTGTCCTGAGTGGTGTCCCCCAAGGGTCAGTGGAGTGGGCCCCTGTCCTGAGTGTTGTCCCCCAGGGGTCGGTGGAGTGGGCCCCTGTCCTGAGTGGTGTCCCCCAGGGGTCGGTCTTAGATCCGCTTCTCTTCATATTATAAATAAATGACATCCCAGACCTGGTCCACTGCAACATCCCAGACTTGGTCCACCGCAACATCCCAGACCTGGTCCACTGCAACATCCCAGACCTTGTCCACTGCAACATCCCAGACCTGGTCCACTGCAACATCCCAGACCTGGTCCACTACAACATCCCAGACCTTGTCCACTGCAACATCCCAGACCTGGTCCACTGCAACATCCCAGACCTGGTCCACCGCAACATCCCAGACCTGGTCCACTGCAACATCAAGATGTTTACCGATGACACAAGGTATTCACACCTGTCAGGAGGCAGGAAGATCAAGACTATCTGCAATGCGACATCGCCACCCTGGAAGATTGGACAAATGACTGGCTGCTAGATTTCAATGCTGTTAATGCAAACTAATGCAAGTGGGGAGACCACCATCCAGAAACTACACTATGAGAAACAAGTCCGGAGCCAGAGTTGATCTTGAATCCATAAATGAGGAAAAGGATGTGGGAGTGTGGGTGACTGCCGACCTGAAATCATCATCAACGCAATGTCTGAAAGCATTAAAGAAAGCATTGCAAACTCTTGGCATGGTGAGGAGATCCTTCAAACACATAACTAAAGATTCATATGTGACATTATACAGAGCATATGTCCGACCGCACCTCATATTTTGTGTTCAAGCATGGGGCCCGTACATGGTGAAAGACATCGACAGTCTAGAGAAAGTGCAACGCAGAGCCACTATAATTAAGCTGGTAACCAGCTTAGTGAAGTTCACCTACGAACAGAGACTAAGTTAAGACACCTGAGATTACACTCGTTATACTGTCGGAGGCAAAGAGGCGACCTAATTGAAACTTTCAAAATATTAAACGGACTGGAAAAAGTAGAAGCTAGTAAATTCTTCGAAATGAGACAGCCTGGACGTACCAGAAGGCACACAATGAAGATTTTCAAACCGAGAGCCAGACTGTTGACTAGGCAGAGAATCTTTTCGATCAGAGTGATCGATCTGTTGATCGGACTCCTGCAAAATGGGGGTACGGACAGTTGCCCAGTGGGCAGTTGCCCAGTGGACACTTGCTCAGCGGACAGTTGCCCAGTGGACACTTGCCCAGTGGTAAAATGAAAAAGTGGACACTTGCCCAGTGACAATTTTTTTTCATGAATGTATTAAATATGACGGTATTAAATAAATATGATGCCAAGACTTTGTTGATCAGGACAAGAAGGTCAATTGGCGACTTCCTTCGTTCTGTTTCCCCCAACATCAGACTTGTATGAACACTTATACAAACAAGTATGAACTATGATATATGTATTGACATTGGCGTGAATGTGGGCATATTACATAGGTCTGTTATGTAAATCATATTAATAAAGTATTGCATCATGAAGATCTTGTTGGTGTTTTGTTAAATATAACAGTTTTTATAAAAACATTATATTGTTATCATAAAAATTAATTTTGTTTATTATATTTTGGATTTTTTTTACCACTGGGCAAGTGTCCACTTTTTCATTTTACCACTGAGCAAGTGTCCACTGGGCAACTGTCCTACACTCGCAAAATGTGGTGGATGCCAAGACAAAGTCAGACTAGATCAGCACTGGAATAGCTTGGGATATGGGCACCAACAAAAGCCGATAGCCTAGAATAACCCATTATGTGTGAAAGAATATGTCACTTACACTTACTGGTTAATGCCATTAACCTGTATGTGTAAGTGACATATTCTTTCACACAAATAGCGCGCCATTTACGCTGGGTACTTTGTAAAATCATACACAGCTCAACTCAGTAACAATGCTTGTCAGTGATTGATTCGGCCAGAATAACTTGAGTTAGCTCCTTTTAATAAATAAAATGTAATGGATATAGCCACTTTTACTCTTGAGCGAAATTTAGTGGCTTTTTGAAAAAATACTTTGATTGCATGAAACTAATAACGGCGCTATAGCCTATAGGGGAATAGGCCCTGTGCATTGATACCAATAACTCAATGTTGACCAACTGTGGTTTTACACCCTTTTGGAATTGAACTCTTCATATATGATCATATTACACACAAAGCATATTTATAGGTATACATCATGCAAGTGTATGTTGTCTATGTGCATCATCAGGGGTCCGCAACTAAAAAATCATTATCACAATTTTAAAATCCATTGGAAAAATAATACTTGAACGCGTGCGCATAACGAAACATTTTGCAAGATTAAATCGCACAATTGAGGTCTAAATTCGCATTTTTATCACAACACTCCTCTCAATCTCATTGTCTCTACTATTGTTAAACCATATTATTTTAGGCGTTTTTGATAAGCCGCAGCAAATTAAAGCCAATGACAATGGTTTCGATCCTTGTCCACTTGTTATCTGTTTTGTTTTAATCCCTCCTTCAAACATACTATGCTTGTTGTTTCGATAACAACAAAACCGTTATAGCCATAATGCTTTACAAATTATTTTAATTAATCTCAACTGTTCATGTAATGATTACTTTTTTCGGATGACGCATTAGTTTGAAATGCTGCCGCATTCGCTCGTGATCAATTGTATCGAACGTCGAGTAGCTTCCCTGGTCTACGCAATTCTTACTAGAGGGTGGTGCGGCAATTGCCTAGGTAAACCCCACCCTTATGCATCGACTACTCCATATTGGATCGGACTTGAACTGTCACTTGGGGGGTTTTCCGAGATGTAAGTTCTTCATTTATTTACTTGTGCTGACATTAGATTGAACTAAAAACAAAAGTCATAGGCATACGTGATGACATAGGTGTCATCGGTTTATATGTCGCGATCAAAGCAGATCTGTCTATTAGACATTTGCAGCAAGTTGAGCGATCGTCACCGACCGGTGCGTGGTTGACTGGTTCAGCTAGCGGAACTTGAGGGGTGTAACTGACTTCATCAGGACCACCTGTCTGAGTCTAGTATCGTGTTTCCGTTGCTCATTCTGCTGACACCTCCAGAAGACTGTACACCCACAGTGATCACTCCTATGTACACACATGTTTAAGTTTTTTGACAGACGGGAGACAGGATTCACCGATTGACAGACAATTCGCCGAGCGCGAAGGCGGATACCGGTTAGCCAGTACCTGTTCGACAGGAAGTCACCGTCACAGACCGTGGGCCGGGTTATTAACAGTTTAGATGAGTTTGAATGTACTTGTTGCCTAGTCACTTTCTGAGGAGTATACACAGCTGGTAGGTGTACTTATAGGATACACGATCTACTTTGTATTTTTGGATAATACGAAATTAAGCTTACATACTAAGTCAAGACTCTGTAAGTTATTTCCAAGTCCCACGGTCACATAGACTCAGAATATTCTGTCAGTTTATCACAGACAGAGTCTAAATCTTTGTAACTAATGCTAAGCTGTTGTATTTTTCTTTCTTTTAGCGACGATTATAGGAGTACAAAACAGATCACTGGAAATACATTTTAATTTTCTTTCTTGTGGGGAAGCACAGCAAAAACAAAATGCCAAAGTCGGTAAGTACATTTTTTTACTAATGTTGTGTCTGGTGGACTACTACTTGTTAGAAAGTTTGTGTCTGCATATTACTCCTCATATTATGTGTATATAGCAACAGATTTGATAAATCCTAACTCTTGAGAAGGAAACCTCTGAAAATAAAAACCACTCCTATGTTACCCCCAGAAAGGGCTGTTTGGATTTAAATGTCAACTTCAGTAGACCCATGGATTGAGCAGACGTTATTTATGACATTGTATAATCTTGTTGCACATGCCTTCTAACTCTAACTAAGTCAGTGGTGTTGGGCTTTATACACATGTCAGTAATAATTCAAATGGTGGTGGAAGCAACACCCTTAAGAATTATTTTATGGCATGTAACAGTTTCAAATTCCCTACACAATTATATGTTATGTCATGTGATTATGCCTTATGTAATTTCCAGATTACAGTATCTAATTTACCATTATTTGAACACCTGTTAGTTTACTGTACCACAGATTTTCTTATTTCTCAAACTCTGGCAATGTGACTGAATGAGTCATTGCATTAGAATTCGTAGGGAGGCCCCACACACCACGTCATTGGTACACTGACTGACATGCACACTACTTATGTATGTTTGTCTGTGTTGTGGCTCCCGTGTTATTCATTGAATTCACTATAGAGGACTTATATCTTTGTGCACTATGTAACTTCACTGCGTGTAGAACCATTACTGTCTGCAATGTATTTTACCTAATTTATATATATATATATATATACATTTATGTCTGTGTATATATATATATATATATATGTGTGTGTGTGTGTAGTTTATTCGTACATGTGTGCAATAGTAAATATTTGTCTTTATATTTTTTTCAATTGCTACCAATTTTTAAAGGCTGTCTTTGATTTCTTAAATGAATTTCCTTTATGTTAAAGCTAATTTAGACCACATTATAGTTTGGTATATATGCTTTAGTTGCTGTCTGCACCACCAATATATATATTATAACTGATATTGCTGTCTACCATGTAGCAAACGTTTAACAGCACTTTAGTTTAAATGCACATGAAGTAATTTGCGTTATTAGAACTAACAGTTTCTGTCTAATTCTGTAGTGCAGCCAGTGTGTTATCTGGTGCTCAGAAATAGTACTAAGAAGAAACAGCAGTTCGACAGTAGGAGCAGTGTGCACCACATGTTTTCTGCCATGACATTGTTAGTTATGATTGTGATTAATGATATTGACAGCTGTTTATGTATCAGCCATCTTGAGCTGCCAATTACAGCAAATGCCTGCTGTGGTTTCCCTGTGCGGGTGGACAGACCAGGGCTTCATGAGACAAAACTAGACATTAACATTTGACACTGTGGTGGTTTAAATAGATGGGCTTTACAACTACTACTGCCACATGAGTTACTCATTATGATCATGTACTTCCTGAAGTGAAGTAATCAGCAGGGGGTAATTAGTAAACAAAATGATAAAAAAAATGTTAGGCAGTCAGAAAGCTGTCTAACATTAAACTTCCTTAATAACTACTATGATCTGGGTATGTAGCATAATAACCATTATTTATGATTGAAACCTGATAAATGTTGTTGATAAGCCTGTCGCTTAAGGATAAACATAAAGTGCTATTCTTCAGTAATAGTGACATTAATAGGAGACAAAATTGTGAAAATGAAAGCTTATCTTGAGGTGTTTTGTTATGATATGAAAGCAGTAAGAGTGGTCAAATTTTTTTTAAACACAGGCAGATTTTATGTTCTGATATTTTGTGTAGCTGAATGGTATTTATTGAACTAGACCATTACTAGGTGTAAACCATGTAGATTGTTACTCAACATAACTGATATAACGAGACTAGACTGTCGCCAGTTGGGGTGAAATGATGGGCCTATACCCGTTCTAGACTAGACAGCTGGCTTTGTGGGATTAGCCCTATGCTAGACTGCGATGAGGGGACATGATCCCGCACTGTTGATGCTGCTTCTACTGTGGCAGGGCGATAGTACAGCGCTGACCCATGCGGGAGTCTATCATGTCCAGGACGATGGACACCAGTCCCAGTCCCATTCTGTGCTGGGCTGGCTTCCCTGGAAGAAGGACGAAGAAGTAACGTTGTAGCACGTTCTGCCTGCTTTCCCTCTTGACAGCATGTGTTCATTGTTTGCAGTCAAGAGATGGTTGTGCATTTCAATAAACGATTGCTTCTGATACTGAGCCGCTGTAGTTTACTAACTTGTAGTGCATTGTGTATCTTGTTATGTTCCGATTGTTGATAACTCCTCCAGTTGTTGTTACTGTGATGTAAGTTACTAAACTTGGGCATGAAATGTGTGAGACTCAGTCACAAGGCTGTTGTTTCTGCAGGTAAATGGGAACTTTCTCGTGGAAATAATGTATTGTTTCTAAAAGATCTCCATTCATTTTGCTGTTATGTAAGCTATGAAATATACCATGCAGTTTTAAATTTGTATATGACTTTTTGTTAAATTGCATAGCCAATGCAGTTGTTTTGGCCCGAACTGTAGATAATTTTTTTTTGCAAGACCCCCGTTTCCATGGTAACAAACAAAAGGTCGTCGCCAAATCTGACAAATATAGCATGGTTTGGAAACACTTCTCCAATAATTCAGGTATCAAATATAATTTTCTTTCAGTTTCGTATTTACAACACCTCATGCTATGGAACTACAAAATATATTTAATGTATTGCCATTACTTCATATAACAAACAATAGTTTTTTTTATAAAACCACATTAATTTTACATTACGACTACTAAGATCACATTATAACTATGCATTAAACCAAATATGTCTTCGTAGTTGAATAAAGAAGACAGTAAGGAGCACATCAATCAAAACTTGATTGGTGTAGCGTCATTATTACCAGAGATATGAAGTTTCCAAATTGGAAAAACACAGTTTTTTGCAAATACTAGTCAAAGATTTAAAAACAGGATTTATCACTTGAAAGAGGCATGCTTTATCCATGAACAAAAGTGATTTAGAGGTACGTAATTGATGTAAAAGTTAACTTTATGGATAATAAATATACAAAGCTATCAGAATACAGTGGAAACACATTTTGAGTAGTTTTGTCAAAAAATGTCATTTCACCTGGTGTGTCTCCCCTTAATACGATAAGAGTTTTGACCAAATAAATTTTATGTGCGAGAATGAAAGAGGTAATCTCCAGGATAATAAGCATGTATGGAATTTAAAACAGCAGAATAATCAGTGCTTGCACATTTGGAATTTAAAACGGATAGATAAGTAAATCTATTATCTGTTGAACAAACATATGCCATTGTGGGCCCACACTTTTACGTTTGGCCAGGTCTGTGCAGTCATGGCAGCTATGATAACAGATCATGTCACAGATCTGGTTGCAGTTGATGTTAGGTGAACAGTGCTCCACTCAGCATCAAGTGTTTACTTGAACGGGGGGGGGGGGGGGGGGGGGGTGGAGGGGATTAGCTGTTTGGGCAAATCACCAGTCATGTTAACTATGATGCTGATATATTAACTTATACCATATCTGAAATTTATAAATGCCATGGACTGACATGTCGTAATCATTACTGAGTCCATCCTAGTCCAAATTCATGTTAAGGTTTCAGTTACAATTGCTTGCATTCATAAGTACAGTTTGGACAGAAACAACAACAGTGTGGATGCAAATATGTTTATCTATTTCAATCATTGTTGCAAGAAGTATTTAATCTGCAAAAGCAAATTAAGAACTATTAAATCCAACATATAGCTGGAAATAACCACCTTTGCTAACCCAGTTATGGAAATGAGTTACGCACAATTAATTATTGCATTTGGTCCCAAACCCACACTCCATTAAAATACCACATGAAATGCATCATGAAATGCATGAGACTTGCGACTAGAATGAGTTTATTAGTGTGCAAACATTGATGAAATAACAGACTAAAACCTCACTGTGCTCATTAGCCATGCATGTACTTGCTTGGGTCAGGGTGACCATTGATCTCTCCCTAATCAGCAAGTGGCCACTTGATCTGTCCTGGTAGAGACTGGGTGTTATTGATGGTAGAGACTGGGTGTTATTCCTCTCAGCCTTTCATCCCAGTGATTCTTAAATGTTTTTGCTACATCTAGAAGCTTTGGCAACTTTTTACTGTTTACAGTATATAACCAAACTGTACCTGGCTTTTATCACCAGTGGAGGGGGAGGGTTAAGATTTAATGTCATTGCCATGTGGATTTAAACATGCAAGTTTTGTAGGCCATGTGGGGTTTAACTTGTTTTAATCAGCTGTGACATCTACCCCTGAACACCCCCACCCATCCACCCTGGCCTAGGGTAGTTTATAAACAACTTGCTACATTTTGTTTGTGAATGGTACTGGTGCCATAGAGTAGCTTTATAATAAATGGAAGCCTTTGAGGCTGTGACAGTGATAATAATGGAAATGCCTTTAATTTACAGCTGAGAATTTTGTGCAAGAATGCTGCTTTGATGTGGTTCTTCGTTGTTAACCCCTGTGCTGCGTGCATTTGTTTCATAGGACGTGCATTTGTTTCCTAGGACGCTTCATGTTCATACATGAGGCTGCATCAGCTCTTGTATGAAGTCCTGGCTGTTGTATGTGCATGTTTACAGCAGCCTAATGCCAGACCTTGCTCTCAATCTGCATTCAGATATCATAAATCAACTTTTGCATAGCTGTAGTTATTTTGTTTGTTAGATAAAAGCTGTTTATAATTCAGATTTGTTAATCAATCCTTTGTTTTCATTTCTGTGATAACATATTAATCAGTGATTTCTCTGCGTCCTGAATTAAATCACCATGTTACCAATTGATGTATAACCTTATTTTGATACATCAGTTGTCATTGTCTGTGGTAAAATCATTGCTTTCCTTTGAACATTATCAAAAGTGCTAATGATTCACCAGAGTTTCATAACACATTGAAAACTGGTTGTTTTGTACCTGTCACATTGGATGTAACTTTGTAGTTTGTGAGTTATTATTTCAATGTGGGTAGTTGGTTTGCAGCTCGTCCTGATTACTGCCAAACGTGTACATCAGTTTATTTATATATGTAATAATCATTAGTATTATGCATGGTTGGTTGTTAGAGTGCTGTCTTTCCTGCAGATGTGTGTTGTATGATAAAGTTTTGTCACACCTTCGACTGTTATGTTGATTACCCGTGTCAAGCCGGTGAAGTTGCCTGTTATGACAAGTTCTTATAACATTTGTCTGTCACGCAGGTGAACGTGTGCGTCACCACGATGGACGCAGAGCTGGAGTTCAACATCCAGCCGAGTACCACGGGAAAACAACTGTTTGAACAAGTAAGACACTACAAGACTAAAACACTTGTTTACCAACTATCCTGGCAAACAGGTTTTTGCTGGTAAAAACCTAACTGTGAAGACAGACATGTAAACCATGTTTGGTTAGACAAACTCAAGATGACATTAGTTAGTCAATGTGTAGACTGGGTTATTTCATACAAGATGTTCATTCTAAATGTTTCTAATCATCACATTAAAAAACATTTACCAAAAATATATATTGTCACATTGTGATCAACTATAGCCAGGATGTTCGGCAAATGAACACCATTTGTCAGTCTCTGTTGACAAACAATGTTGGTTACATAAATCCTACAAGAGTCCTTTATGAACTTGTCCAGTCGTAATATTATTCTTATGATCCATAATATGACATGTTGGAAATATGACAAACACTTGAGCAAAGACTACAAACAGAAAGTGTTGGCTTTGTCACGTCTACAAACATTGGCTGCAAAGGCTGCAAACTGACAACTCAGTACAAGATATTGAATAATATTTAAGATATTTTGCTTGTTCAACATGTTTCTGTTATCCAGTAAACCTCTACAAGAAATGTGTCTGTACACTGACTATTGTTTATATCCAGTAAACCTCTATAAGAAATGTGTCTGTACACTGACTATTGTTTATATCCAGTAAATCTGTACAGGAATTTTGTCTGTACACTGACTATTGTTTATATCCAGTAAACCTCTACAAGAAATGTGTCTGTACACTGACTATTGTTTATATCCAGTAAACCTCTACAAGAAATGTGTCTGTACACTGACTATTGTTTATATCCAGTAAACCTCTACAAGAAATGTGTCTGTACACTGACTATTGTTTAGATTAGATCCTTGTTGGCATCTGGCAGTAACATCTTCTGACAAGAGGATGTTGGAAGTAAAAGATCCCCCTGGATGTGAAGTAACTTGACCAGGCTCAGTGCTGTACCATATCCGGTGCTTCTACAGGAATAACTAATTTACTAAGTGCACTGTAGTTGTTGTGGCTGAGCTGGGACTTCACCGGTAGTTGGTGTTGTGGCTGAGCTACTGGTGTTGTGGCTGAGCTGGGACTTCATCAGTAGCTGGTGTTGTGGCTAGCTACTGGTGTTGTGGCTGAGCTACTGGTGTTGTGGCTGAGCTGGGACTTCACCAGTAGTTGGTGTTGTGGCTAACTACTGGTGTTGTGGCTGAGCTGGGACGTCACCAGTAGCTGTGTTGTGGCTGAGCTACTGGTGTTGTGGCTGAGCTACTGGTGTTGTGGCTGAGCTGGGACTTCACCAGTAGCTGGTGTTGTGGCTGCTGTGTCTGTGGCTGTAGCAGTGCTAATTATTGTTTGCTGAAAGGGTGGATTAGCACCTGTTTAGGGCTCTGTGTACTCTATGGGTCTCCAACCAGACTGAACTGGTACAGTATTAAACAATTGTCACCAAGACTGTCTCACTGGAGTCAACATACTGAATTGGTAACAACTAGCACAAGCTCTAAGTGGACTTTAACTCAGGGCTTCTGACTTGAAAAGATACTTCCTCTGGAAGACAAGTTTGTGTGGCTTTACTACATTTAGAAAGGGAATAGCTCAAACATACACAATATCATAAAATATTTGACCATCAGGCTATCTGGTGACAAACAACTACACAAGTGTGCGAACGTTGTGCTTTTGTATTAAAAAACATTTGTTGATGTTGATGCTTGTAAACAATTATTTTTGTTAAATTCATATAAATCAGCGATAAAAAAAATCAGAAATCAATGATTTTTTGGAGTGTTTTAAATCATGATTTAAATCAAACAACCCTGGTTGTGGCTGAGCTGGGACTTCACCAGTAGTTGTTGTTGTTGTGACTGAACTGGGACTTCACCAGTAGTTGTTGTGGCTGAGCTGGGACTTCACCAGTAGTTGTTGTAGCTGAACTGGGACTTCACCAGTAGTTGTTATTGTGGCAGAGCTGGGACTTCACCAGTAGTTGTTGTTGTGACTGAGCTGGGACTTCACCAGTAGTTGTTGTTGTGACTGAGCTGGGACTTCACCAGTAGTTGTTGTTGTGACTGAGCTGGGACTTCACCAGTAGTTGTTGTAGCTGAACTGGGACTTCACCAGTAGTTGTTGTTGTGGCTGAACTGGGACTTCACCAGTAGTTGTTGTTGTGGCTGAGCTGGGACTTCACCAGTAGTTGTTGTTGCTGAGCTGGGACTTCACCAGTAGTTGTTGTTGTGACTGAGTAGTAGTTGTTGTGGCTATACAGGAAGAACAACCGTTGCACTGTTAGACAATTTATTTTTATTTTTGATAGGTCTAAAGTTTCAACTCACCAAAACCGTATGCACCCATGTAGAGCTCAGCAGAAGATTATGTATATCATTGTTGTGCAGAATATGTTTTAATTGGGTATAGCATTAATTAGTCTCGGTAGAGAATGGTCGGAGGATTAGTCTGACACATCTGTCTAATTTTTCTGCTAAGATCTTGATAAAATGGACCTAATTTACTAAATGTAGATGCACTGTTCCTGTATTCTATATTTAACTATGTTACTTTATTCTATATTTAACTATGGGTATGATATAGAATCCTGGAGAGAAGGTGATTTTCTTGACTATTTATGTCAAAACACCTCTATATTTGTACTGACAATTTATTGATCTGTGACCCTTGTTGAATTAAGCTTAAACATAAAAAAGTTGTGATATGATGCCATGATGCTTATATTAAGTAGAATCCTGGTATCCTGTGTGACACATTCTTGTGCCATTGGGTCATTGTTCACACCATCCTGTTTGTAGATCCTGGTCCCCACGGCCACTGTGTGACACATTCTTAGGCCATTGATCACACCATCCTGTTTGTAGATCCTGGTCCCCATGGCCACCGTGTGACACATTCTTGGGCCATTTATCACACCATCCTGTTTGTAGATCCTGGTCCCCATGGCCACCGTGTGACACATTCTTGGGCCATTGATCACACCATCCTGTTTGTAGATCCTGGTCCCCACGGCCACTGTGTGACACATTCTTGGGCCATTGATCACACTATCCTGTTTTTAGATCCTGGTCCCCATGGCCACTGTGTTACACATTCTTGGGCCATTGATCACACCATCCTGTTTGTATATCCTAATCTTAGGCAGTAGTTAAAATGTTACGCTTTATCACCCGGACATTGCTTCAGATTGAAGTAGACTGAGTGTAACTACTCACTCATACTGGTATTGTCCAGTAGACTAGAGTGTAACTACTCACTTGTACTGGTATTGTCCAGTAGACTAGAGTGTAACTACTAACTCATACTGGTATTGTCCAGTAGACTAGAGTGTAACTACTCACTTGTACTGGTATTGTCCAGTAGACTAGAGTGTAACTACTAACTCATACTGGTATTGTCCAGTAGACTAGAGTGTAACTACTCACTCGTACTGGTATTGTCCAGTAGACTAGAGTGTAACTACTCACTCTTACTGGTATTGTCCAGTAGACTAGAGTGTAACTACTCACTCATACTGGTATTGTCCAGTAGACTAGAGTGTAACTACTCACTTATACTGGTATTGTCCAGTAGACTGAGTGTAACTACTCACTCGTACTGGTATTGTCCAGTAGACTAGAGTGTAACTACTCACAGGTACTGGCTATTGTCCACAGCTTTTTGACTGTCTTGAAACAAGTGTCACACTTGAGTGGCTTCCACACCTTGTACTAATAGTGACCCACTGCTGTGGAATGTCTTCCACACCTTGTACTAATAGTGACCCACTGCTGTGGAATGTCTTCCACACCTTGTACTAATAGTGACCCACTGCTGTGGAATGTCTTCCACACCTTGTACTAATAGTGACCTATTGCTGTGGAATGTCTTCCACACCTTGTACTAATAGTGACCTACTCCTGTGGAATGTCTTCCACACCTTGTACTAATAGTGATCCACTGCTGTGGAATGTCTTCCACACCTTGTACTAATAGTGACCTATTGCTGTGGAATGTCTTCCACACCTTGTACTAATAGTGACCTATTGCTGTGGAATGTCTTCCACACCTTGTACTAATAGTGACCTACTGCTGTGGAATGTCTTCCACACCTTGTACTAATAGTGACCCACTGCTGTGGAATGTCTTCCACACCTTGTACTAATAGTGACCTATTGCTGTGGAATGTCTCAGTCTTGGCTTTAGTCTCCAAGCATGAATGAACAGCACTGAACCTTTGGTGCACAGACCGTTGCTCACTCTTTGTATATTTAGATGTTTCGTTACATTTGCTTTCAAAAAAATGTTCAGATCACATTACATAATTGCACATTCTTGACATAATCTGTAATTCTAATCTTGGAAATTACCAAAAGTAACATTTAAGTAAAAACTGCAAATTAATTAACAACACTTCCAAGTATAAATATACAATACAAATATATAAAACTTACCAGTGTGGGTCTTTCTGTTTCCTTGTTGAGCTGCTGTCCTTGGTTGTGAACCTTCAGCTGGCTGCAGTCATGACCTACAACTGTCATGTCACAGTTTTATCTGCTGTATCAGGAACACTTATCTATTGTTTTACCTCAATGGGCTTCTTTTGCCAAGGTTTATTTATTCAATAAAAGACCAGAAACTTCTGCCAAATTGTCACATCATTCTGTGTCAATTACCCTGGGTCGGCTACTTGAGTTGACAGTATGATCCAATAACCTGGGTCAGTCTACTTGAGTTGACAGTATGATCCAATAAACTGTGAATCATTTTGTAGCCTTTTAAAAACATTGAGCTTTCTGCAGGCGTGTTCCTCTGCTCCAATATTAGAAAGCAACCAAAGCATTTGAGGTGGAAGTTCTTGAACTTCCTTGAGTAAAGGTTACTTTCAAAGACTGATTAGCGTAAATAAACAGCTCAATTTATGCATTTTTGTAGACCTTATTTGCTGTAAGTGTGGCATCCAAGGAATGTGTGGCGTGCCAACAAGCTGATGCCTGCCATATTCTTTTTCTTGTGATATGTTTAAGGCTGCTGTATACATGCAGGAACATGTCTGCTTTGTTCGACGTGTCTTTGGGCAGGACAGCTCGGTACAGGAGTTTCAGTTGTAATCAGCTGCAACTTGTAATCATAATCAAAATAACTGTGTCAATGGTCTCCAATTGTAATGGTTTAATTATAGGCATTGTTATCAATTATGATAAGGGGAATGTTTTCAATATAAACTGCAGTGTAATGTCACCAGATCATTGAGGACATTTAACCCACTGGCACCAAGACATCAGTATTGTCTGAGAGCGACTTCATTCTAGCAAACACTGCTCATGTTTTACATGTGTTTACCAGGTATGTAAGGTAATGTTGTAACCACATTTCTGTAATCTATAGTGTAATTACAATGTTGTAGACAGTGTAAAAACACTGTAATCGTAGCCAAGATTTTTAAATCAAACCCCTAACACCTCTACTTTACATGTCAGGGTTCAGGACCCGGACCAGGCACTGTATCTCTCAACATTGGGGAATGTGAATCTCTTGTGACTCGGACCAGGCACTTTACCTCTCAACATTGGGGACTGTGGATCTCTTGTGACTCGGACCAGGCACTGTATCTCTCAACATTGGGGATTGTGGATCTCTTGTGACTCGGACCAGGCACTGTATCTCTCAACATTGGGGACTGTGGATCTCTTGTGACTCGGACCAGGCACTGTATCTCTCAACATTGGGGACTGGATCTCTTGTGACTCGGACCAGGCACTGTATCTCTCAACATTGGGGACTGTGGATCTCTTGTGACTCGGATGATCACGTTAATGTCTCGTGTAAGAGAACCACTGAGAATAACATACACTCTGGCAATGACCACACTAACGTTCAGCAGAGAATGGTAGGCTTGGCGTTCTGACCACAGCATGTATATATAGACGGAAGAAGATGAACCCAGAACCCTACTATGTCCACATCTTGAGGTTTGGGGGTCAGATGAATGGAATCATTGGGAAGACAGGGTCCACACCCACAGGGATGTCTCACCGGGTCAACCTGTCATCAACAGAAAGTTCAGAAACAGGATACGGAGACCGGCACATGACATTTACACTGTCAGTCAATACTCAGTTTAGAAAAGGTCATGGAAGTATTTGTGCTTGAAATATTGGTTTCCGGTTATATAAATATTTGACTGTGATGACTGTCATGAGAATTGTCATACTGTAAACATTTCCGTTTATTGGGTGTGATCACCATGACAATTGTGCCAATTATAAAGGGTGTTGTGACCCCTATGAGATCAGTCATCAACAGTGAAGACATGAAGTGGGGCATGGCAAATCTATACAGGACTTTATACTTGTTCTACATGTATTCATGCAACACATTCTTTGTGGCAGATAATAACTTTATATGTAATGGCAACATTTTGTACAAGCAGGAAGCTCAAAAATTATTAATAATGTTTGTATCAAACATTCTGTAAGATTGTGAATAACCAGAGGGAAACTTGTGAAGGACTTGCAACAGCAGTGAGTGATGTTAGTAGAGTTGTCACTTCTGATGTTATCTGTAGGTTGGTTTACTATGGGCAGCCTTGTTGTCCTGGTCACTGATAACAGGCACTGATAGCAGCCTGAGTGAACTGCCTGGAGGGGTGGGGGGGACTTCAGTAGGTGTCTGCATGAAGGATCACTTCCATGTCTGAGTGGGAGTACAGCACTAGGGTGGGCAGGAGTGAGGTGTCTTCCTGTGGTGGGCGGACTACAGTTAGATCATGCTGAGAGCAGGATATAGTTGACATAACCAGCTGCCTGTGGGTCACTGTTAGGCACAAATGGACACAGACCATAGTTGGTTTTCCCATAGTTAACGTTTTGTATGACTATCTGTCTTACTGATGTGCTCAACAAGTTTTGTCAAAATCACATACCTCCAGCTCTTTTAATCCTGTTGCAAATGTACGCACTCCTGAACAGGGTCTGACTCTAGATATGATTGTACAAATAAAGTGTATTATTATTAAATGAGCTTACCCTAAAAATTGGCAGTTTTGGCAAAATATGAACACGCCTACAGGTGTTTCTGTGGCACAGAGGAAGTCTACCTAGTGTAACTCTAGCTGCTGGCTGGGCCATGCTTACAATGGCCTGCAAGGATTAGTCAGCCTGGTAACATGTTGGGCGTTTACTGCCAGCTTATGGATGTTCCTGGAGAGTTAGTCACTGCATCACCTTGGCTTGTAGTTTTCTCATTCATTTACTCCACACAATGTTGTTAGCCTAAATCTGTTTGAGGGTCACATATAACATTTACTCTCCATACAATGTTGTTAGCCTAAATCTGTGTGCAAGTCACATATAATAGTTACTCTCCATACAATGTTGTTAGCCTAAATCTGTGTGCAGGTCACATATAATAGTTACTCTCCATACAATGTTGTTAGCCTAAATCTGTGTGTAAGTCACATATAATAGCTACTCTCCATACAATGTTGTTAGCCTAAATCTGTGTGCAGGTCACATATAATAGCTACTCTCCATACATTGTTGTTAGCCTAAATCTGTGTGCAGGTCACATGTAATAGCAACTCTCCATACATTGTTGTTAGCCTAAATCTGTGTGCAGGTCACATATAATAGCTACTCTCCATACAATGTTGTTAGCCTAAATCTGTGTGCAGGTCACATATAATAGCTACTCTCCATACATTGTTGTTAGCCTAAATCTGTGTGCAGGTCACATGTAATAGCAACTCTCCATACATTGTTGTTAGCCTAAATCTGTGTGCAGGTCACATATAATAGCTACTCTCCATACATTGTTGTTAGCCTAAATCTGTGTGCAGGTCACATATAATAGCTACTCTCCATACATTGTTGTTAGCCTAAATCTGTGTGCAGGTCACATGTAATAGCAACTCTCCATACATTGTTGTTAGCCTAAATCTGTGTGCAGGTCACATATAATAGCTACTCTCCATACAATGTTGTTAGCCTAAATCTGTTTGCAGGTCACATATAACATTTACTCTCCATACAATGTTGTTAGCCTAAATATGTGTGCAGGTCACATATAACATTTACTCTCCATACGTTGTTGTTAGTCTAAATCTGTGTGCAGGTCACGTTATAATAGTTACTCTCCATACAATGTTGTTAGCCTAAATATGTGTGCAGGTCACGTTATAATAGTTACTCTCCATACAATGTTGTTAGCCTAAATCTGTGTGCAGGTCACGTTATAATAGTTACTCTCCATACAATGTTGTTAGCCTAAATCTGTGTGCAGGTCACATAAACACAGTCATACATAGATGTGTTTGTCAGGCTGAATTGGTTTGTCTTAACAATTAGCAAAATTAGTAGAAATGACGCTCTGTCCCATCAATACAGACATGTATGTGGATACTATTTACGAACAGTGGGTTTTAAATAACATGCTTAACATAAAATATTTGAAAAGAATTCAAAACGTTTCTTGAAATGTAATTACCATGTCAAGGCTTAACCTAGTTTTAATTATTTAGAAGTAGTTTTCTGCCAGAGTGCCTGCGTAGTGCTCTGGATGACCCTGTATATTGAACACTGACTCAGACTCTATGATGACTACTTACCAAGCACTTACTGGAAGGCTTGGCATTGTTTAATTGATAGATGCAGCCCCATCATCCAGTCTGCCTGTGGTACTAGCATTGTCTCCAGAGACCAATCTAGAACATGATGTGGTTAAGATTGCCTGCATTCACTGCTACATCCATGTATAAATAATGTAGGTGCATAGCTTTCAGGCAGTCTGTGTGGGCTATGTCCTGTGTTAATCATATGGCGATAAAATGCCATTTATTTTGAGCAAGTACTCTTTAAAAAAATGTCCAGTGTACACAGTAATGTTTTGATCAGGGAAACAAGTTGTAGTTCAGTAGTGTAGTTCATGTTTCACAAACACGAGTCTGGAATGTTGTCTATAGCAATCACTGCATCACTGCCAGTGGCAAAATGAACAATTTCCACAATTGCTTAACCTTTCATTTTTAATGAGCCTCTGAGCTCTGATTTCTGAGGATTTAGGCATATGGTAGTTTTCTAATTATTATTGTTACATTGTAACCCAAAGACTATGAAGGTGAGACCATTATCCTAAGTGGGCAGTGGTCTTCACCTTCTTGTGATTTCTTCCTTGTTTGTTCCCCTGATGAAGCATGACTTTCTAGAATGACTCACCAGCTGACACAGTATGACTTTCTAGGATGACTCCCAACAGACATAATTAAAACATTTTATATTAGAAGATGCAACATTTGTTCCATCATGAGACGAATGTTGGGATTAATTCTGTTTATTTCTTGGTTTTGTAGGTAGTAAAGACAATTGGCTTCCGAGAAATCTGGTTCTTCGGGTTACAATACGTGGACAGCAAAGGTCTCACAACGTGGCTGAAACTCAACAGAAAAGTGAGTATCCATGTCAAATAGTCACAGTACACATAACCTAAGGATTGTTATATTGTTTTTTATGAAAGGCTTGACCGTGTACCAGTCACACATAGGGGCATTACATGGCAAAACATTAATGTGCATTAGTAATTTGATTTATCACATTTTGTGTTTTCTGTTGTACATCATGTCAGATACAAATCGTGTGTACTCGAGTGTGATGTGGTTAGTAGTGCTTTAATAGCAGAGTCACCAGAAGTCATTCGTGGTTAACTCGGTAATTATGTAGTCTAATAATAAAGCTTTTAAAAACCAGATCCTAAAGTTGTTCATTGACAGTCCTTCCATTCTGATGGCCTCTCCATTTACAACTTTCTTACTCTTTCATAGTAATTACTTTAATGCAGTAACTTCTTGGAAACATCGCCGTCTTTAATTTTTTAAAGGTAAGGGATATCACGATAACTACATTGATATTTTAGATGTTTTGTGAACTTAGCACCAAGTAAAAGGTCATTACAGCTTAGCTTTACATGTTTTACCACTGACCTTTATGATATGTTGTTGGCTGTCTCAGTGAGGCTTGTTATGTACTAATGTCTAGCAGTGCCTGGAGTCTTGACTGTATCAGTGAGGGTTGTTAAGTACTGGTGTCTAACAGTGCCTGGAGTCTTGACTGTATCAGTGAGGGTTGTTAAGTACTGGTGTCTAACAGTGCCTGGAGTCTTGACTGTCTCAGTGAGGGTTGTTAATTACTGGTGTCTAACAGTGCCTGGAGTCTTGACTGTCTCAGTGAGGGTTGTTAAGTACTGGTGTCTAACAGTGCCTGGAGTCTTGACTGTATCAGTGAGGGTTGTTAAGTACTGGTGTCTAACAGTGCTTGGAGTCTACATCTATGCTGTACTCATGTCATCTGAGACCATATTGTCAGCTCTGTGTGGCTAGACCATCAGTCCCTCTTGGCAAGAAATTTGACCTGGTTTTTGTGAGAGGCATTTAATGAGAAAACAATTACGAGTCAGGGCTGTGTGCTAATACCAAGCACACAAGCAAACTGTAAGCTACTCTTTATTATTTTCTCACCAAAGAACATTCCCACATACTGGTTTTAGCTGATGTGTTAATATATGCTGACTTATATTAGCATAAGATACTACACACATCTAATGTGATAGAGCGAAACTACTCTATCTGCTTAAGTCTGGACTTGGCGAGATAGTAACAGATATTCCAATATACATATTAAAAAAGTTTGTGAAATAATTGATAGTGTTTCGGTGAGAACGGAACCTTTCTCTCTGCCTGGGAATAGCAAACCTTTAGTTAATAGTGTACACATAGTGTTGCTAAAACAGTGACGCCAGCATCAACACGGTTCATGATGACTGTGTGCATATGGCAGCCAGCACTGGTGCACATCTGCATACAATGCATTGTATTGTATGCTGTTTCAGTCCTGTCTGTCTGAAGTGTTAACTAATGAATATTTAACTCACTGGCAGTATCTCCTCTGTATACTGGAGTAGATGTAGTTGACTTGACTGCATGCACACAGTCAATAGATGCACATTCACAGATAATTCAAACCTGTGAACACATTGTTAACACACTGAGCCATAGTGAAAGTATGTATTAAGACTTGCCACCAACATCCTAGTTATATCTAGAACGTCAGCATGCGTAGAATGACAGTGAAATAAATATTAGTCCATTTCATAGTCCTAAAATGTACTATATTTGAATAAACTGGTTTTTGGATATATGCATCTGATGGCAGCAATAGATGTGCAGATTTATGGCTGCCAAACAACACAATTATAAAAATATCTGTTGAGTTGTCATAGTAGGTCAACAGAAGTACACGTGGTCACATGATCTGTGTATGGTTTATTAGTGTCATAAGACACGTCTGTCTGTTCCTCAGGTGCTCAGTCAGGATGTCCGCAAAGAGAACCCATATCAGTTCAAGTTCCGAGCCAAGTTCTTCCCAGAGGATGTGTCTGAGGAACTCATCCAGGAAGTGACACAGGTACGTTTCCCAACCCCACCTGTCTTCTTCACACCCGTCTCCCAACCCCATTCCCTCCCAAGTCCCACATGTCTTCCCGTGTGCACCCAATCTTTGTATGTAGGCAAGTTGTTTGATTCAACCATGTGCCTGACTTAGTCTGACCTCAGAGTCTGCCAGATGACAAGGCAGATGACAAGGCAGCTTGCTTGTGATGTTCAATGTATTGAATCTGTAAGCTGTTATTTGTCTGCCATTTAACCACTGGTTCCACCTGCAGACTGACAATCAGATTTATTGGGTGGAAGACCACTATCCCATATCTTGCTTGGTTACTTTATAAAGTAGGAAGGGAACCCATTCAAGCGACGAGGCTGGTGAGTTTAATGGGCCTTTTGGCTGGGAATTAATTAATTATGAGGCATATTTGAAGAGCCATGCCCTTTTGTGCTGATTATCTTCAAACATTTATAATCTGTAAATCCCTGTCAATATTGACAGTAAACACCTTTGTCAGACGATTAAGAATTAATTCGACTGTTCCCAATGACCTTTGGACCAGCGAGGTGATAATATATGATGGCGTGAAGTTTTGTCCAATTTCTTGGTCAAGTTTGTTTTCCATTATATAATAACTTTCACCCTGGGAAGGGTTAGGGCAATGTCCTCCCACACACTGGGCCAGACTGGGACATTCACTCTGGGAAGGGTGACGAATGGTCTCCACACAGATCTTGGCTACTGCTGGTGTAACAAGTGCAGTAACACAACAGACAATGCAGAAGTGAACTAACCCCCTATGTATATATTGCATGCTCTGACATTCAAAGTGCACTACCCCCTATGTAAATATTGCATGCTCTGACATTCAAAGTGCACTACCCCCTATGTAAATATTGCATGCTCTGACATTCAAAGTGCACTACCCCCTATGTAAATATTGCATGCTCTGACATTCAAAGTGCACTACCCCCTATGTAAATATTGCATGCTCTGACATTCAAAGTGCAGTACCCCCTATGTAAATATTGCATGCTCTGACATTCAAAGTGCACTACCCCCTATGTAAATATTGCATGCTCTGACATTCAAAGTGCACTACCCCCTATGTAAATATTGCATGCTCTGACATTCAAAGTGCACTACCCCCTATGTAAATATTGCATGCTCTGACATTCAAAGTGCACTACCCCCTATGTAAATATTGCATGCTCTGACATTCAAAGTGCACTACCCCCTATGTAAATATTGCATGCTCTGACATTCAAAGTGCACTACCCCCTATGTAAATATTGCATGCTCTGACATTCAAAGTGCACTATCCCCTATGTAAATATTGCATGCTCTGACATTCAAAGTGCACTATCCCTTATATAACTATTGCCTGCTCTCACCTTAGAAGCAGTCTAATCTACATGTTGCAGCTATCCTGGGGCACAGGTGATAGTTCTATCTATCTGCCAGTCATTTACCTAGTCCCACACTAAATAAACATTTGTTTTCTTCATTAACTTAATCATGGTTATTGTTTTTGGGGGCTGTTAGATTGAGATTGTAATGATGAATGGTGCAGTTGTTTTTTGTCAGTTTGCCCAGTGCTCTATACACTCAGTCGCCTGGTCTTTGCACCAGCACATATTCCAATTATGTGCCATTATGATCTGCGTGACTGTGCATGCTGTGGCCAGGCTGTCTGTGCAGTTTGTGCTGTGTTGGCCAACATGTCTTTCATCTGCATATGTTGTCACAACCAACACAATAGCTGACAAAAGTGAACAAACTGCTAACATGCACGCATGAATGTAGCATGTGCACGCACGCACGCACATATATCAAATGTAGCAGAGGTCGCTTTTGGGTGATGTCAACATAACATCAGTAATGAAATTATAACATCACAATTCGTGACCATTCCAAGCGATAACTTCCATTAAAGTCCTTGTAGCAAGGTCTAAGCCCAAGCGATAACTTCCATTAAAGTCCTTGTAGCAAGGTCTAAGCCCAAGCGATAACTTCCATTAAAGTCCTTGTAGCAAGGTCTAAGCCCAAGCAGGAACTTCCATTAAAGTCCTTGTAGCAAGGTCTAAGCTCACGCAAGAACTTCCATTAAAGTCCTTATAGCAAGGTCTAAGCTAAGTGTTTGTAGTAAGAAGCTGTCATCCTTTGGGTAAGTAGGATTGAAGTTGGACAGTCTGGCTTTGTTCACCTGTGGTGTAGTGGGTCTGGGACAGTGCAGAGAGAGTGCACCTTGAGCCTGTCTACTCCTCCAGACAGGGTGGCAGGCTGAAGCCTTGCTGTTGCTGATGAGGGAGGCACTGTTATCCCTCCCACGCCCAACCCCCACCCCCACCCCAACCCCCACCCCCAGCCAGTGTATATTTCAGGGTGTACTGTCCGCTGTAATCATAAATCCAGTGACTAGCTCTGTAGGCAGACTTGGTTCCTTTGGTAGTTTGTTTTATTCACTTGGGCTGTCATAGATAATCCTGCCATGAGGAGTTGATCGTCTGGGACATCTGTGGGGCGTGGTAGCGGTTGTGGGGCACGGTAGCCTAGTGGTTAAAACGTTGCATTCTCAATCAAGAGAACCCAGGTTTCAATCCCCTTGCTGTAGTTTTTAAGCTTGGGCAATGTCATTCACCCCACATTGCGTCAGTGGATATGTGAACGAGTAGTCTTTGTAAATAATTGTAAGATGGCTGAATGCTTCCAAGATAAGTCAAGTTGTCGTTGGAATAACATGTCTGCCAGAGGGTGAAGTGTAAAGTTGAGTTGGCATTGGAAGAACATGTCTGCCAGAGGGTGAAGTGTAAAGTTGAGTTGGCGTTGGAAGAACATGTCTGCCAGAGGGTGAAGTGTAAAGTTGAGTTCGCGTTGGAAGAACATGTCTGCCAGAGGGTGAAGTGTAAAGTTGAGTTGGCGTTGGAAGAACATGTCTGCCAGAGGGTGAAGTGTAAAGTTGATTTGATGTTGGAAGAACGTGTCTGCCAGAGGGTGAAGTGTAAAGTTGATTTGACGTTGGAAGAACATGTCTACCAGAGGGTGAAGTGTAAAGTAGAGTTGGCATTGGAAGAACATGTCTACCAGAGGGTGAAGTGTAAAGTAGAGTTGGCATTGGAAGAACATGTCTGCCAGAGGGTGAAGTGTAAAGTTGATTTGACGTTGGAAGAACATGTCTGCCAGAGGTTGAACACAACTGCTCTGGTGTGAATACTGTCTGAGTTATCTGGGATGAGTGTTGTATATTTCATGCAGAAAAAAATATTAGGGGAGTCCCCCCAACACTTCTACTTGGCAGTATTTTATGGGCTTTTCATTGAAAACATTGCTTTTGTAGGCTGTGATTAATATAATGAATTTCTGCGACCATTTATTTTGGCAGCATTTTCATTATGTCCTGTCATATTATGACATTTCAGGCTGTTCAGTTGATATCTTGTTAAACTGCGTTCACACTTACACTTTAAAACGGTTTAGTTAAAACGTTTTAACTAATCCAGTCCGAAAACACACATGTGTATGCAATTTAGCGCTAAAACGTTTTAGCTAAAACGGTTTAGCTGAACCGCTTCAGTAGGTGGTTTAGTTAAACCGTTTTATCTAAAACGGTTTAAGTTGCAAGTGTGAACGCAGTTGTATTAGCTCATACGTTTTAAGTACGTCACAGTCATGCGCATTCTATCTCGTGCTCTTGTTTAACATTCCAGAATATTCGTGGAACTGCAATAAAAATGAATGCCTCCTGAGCACTCTGTGGAGCTGATAAATCACGTGACTGGTGTGATTATTAAATCACCTCACACCACTGCATATCTCTGCATTCCACATAGTTGTACTTACTTACTCATGGCTGGCCCCACACGTCATTTGTCTGCATTTATTTAACCTGGTATGTTTTTCAGCTGTATGTAGTTAATGCAGCACATAATAGAACCGTTGTTTGGGGCCTTCTCTGGGCACAGACCACTATTGACTCCCATTGAAACCTTCTCTAGGCATATACCACTATTGACTCCCATTGAAACATTCTCTGGGCACAGACCACTATTGACTCCCATTGAAACCTTCTCTGGGCACAGACCACTATTGACTCTCATTGAAACATTCTCTGGGAACAGACCACTATTGACTCCCATTGAAACATTCTCTGGGCACAGACCACTATTGACTCCCATTTTAGTCAAATTCTAGTTTAGTTTTCGAAAATAATCTACGTGGACGATGCTCCTCGTCACGTGGATGATGCTCCACATCTCGTGGACGATGCTCCTCGTTACGTGGACGATGCTCCCCATCATAAGTCTGCCAAACAAAGTGGATTCTGTGTACACCAGGGGTCCTTCCGTCACTGACACCAGGGGTCCTTCCGTCACTGACACCAGGGGTCCTTCCGTCACTGACACCAGGGATCCTTCCGTCACTGACACCAGGGATCCTTCCGTCACTGACACCAGGGATCCTTCCGTCACTGACACCAGGGGTCCTTCCGTCACTGACACGTCACAATTACACTCACCAGCAACTAGACACTTTATTCTGGAGACAACCGGTGTTGTAGGCCTCATATGGAGATATCCCTATTAAAAATATTATTTTCCGGGCAGCATGAAATTGCCAAAAAGGGCTACAATCTCAAAACCACTGGCACTTCATTCATATGACAGAATTAAATAAAGATCTATCGCTTACACTCCCTGGATAGAGGCAAGGCCTAGTAGGAGAGGGTTAAATGTGAACTGTGGGAATGATAGAACTTTGGGCCCTGTGCTATGGTGTATTATTACAGCTGATTTGCCACATAAAAAAAATGTTTAGTACATAGCTGATGCAAGCCATACCAACATAAAAATACAAAATGCATTTTTCTAAAGCCATCTGTGACATATAGATCTGACCGTGACACAGATTTTGTCAGTAGACATATTAATTAATATGTCCTAGCCAGCCATGTGACACATCAATAAACATGACAGTCTGCTTCTAAATGTGCACCAGGTAATGACAACAAAGTGTGTCATTCATGTAGACACATGGACATCTTTTTATAACCATGATAACAATTCAAAATATACACACGCATGCATGCATGCACGCACACACACTAGGCAACAGATGGATCAGAAAACAAGACAGACATGCTAGATAGCAATATTTCCAGGTGGCCAAGTCTGACATTTCAGGATGCTCCTTCACAAGAACAGCCAAATCAGGATCCTCCTCCTCCATAAGAACACCCAAGTGAGGATCCTCCTCCTCCATAAGAACAACCAGGTCAGGATCCTCCTCCTCCATAAGAACACCCAAGTCAGGATCCTCCTCCTCCATAAGAACACCCAAGTCAGGATCCTCCTCCTCCATAAGAACACCCAAGTCAGGATCCTCCTCCTCCATAAGAGCAACCAGGTCAGGATCCTCCTCCATAAGAGCACCCAAGTCAGGATCCTTCTCCATAAGAACAACCAGGTCAGGATCCTCCTCCATAAAAACAACCAGGTCAGGATCCTCCTCCTCCATAAGAACAACCAAGTCAGGATCATCCTCCTCTTCCATAAGAACAACCAGGTCAGGATCCTCCTCCATAAGAACAACCAGGTCAGGATCCTCCTCTATAAGAACAACCAGGCAGGATTCTCCTCCTCCATAAGAACACCCAAGTCAGGATCATCCTCCTCCATAAAAACACCCAAGTCAGAATCATCCTCCCCACACTTGTGAACACTGAAATTTGTGCAGGAAATTTAGAAAGTTAAACAAGTCTGTTTGGTGACAGCTGCTGTGTTTGTCCGTGTGAAACAGTGGACATGTTGGGACGTGTCCGTCTGGGTGTATTAGTGGTGTACCTCGCAAACAGGTGGAGATAATTACAATTGTAGATTAGTCAATGTTTGTCCAAGTTACTGGGTGACACCCACGTTTGTTTGTGTGACTCCTCACATCACCAACAGGGTGAATTGTGACACCTCACTTGTGTCACCCCATTCATGTCACCCACAGGGTGGCTAGAGATACCCCACTTGTGTCACCCCACTGATGTCACCAGCAGGGTGACTTGTGACACCCCACTTAGGTCACCAGCAGGGTGACTTGTGACACCCCACTCATGTCACCTCGCTCATGTGCCCACTAGGGTGACACGTGTGGGCATAAAATCACATGCAAAACATCTTGTGGGAGTATGGAGTGTTTCATGTGGGAGTACGGGTTGTTTCATGCGGAAGTACGGGGTGTTTCATGTGGGAGTACAGGGTGTTTCATGTGGGAGTACGGGGTGTTTCATGTGGGAGTACGGGGTGTTTCATGTGGGAGTACGGGTTGTTTCATGGTGGAGTACGGGGTGTTTCATGCGGGAGTACGGGGTGTTTCATGTGGGAGTACGGGGTGTTTCATGTGGGAGTACGGGGTGTTTCATGTGGGAGTACGGGGTGTTTCATGTGGGAGTACGGGGTGTTTCGTGTGGGAGTACGGGGTGTTTCGTGTGGGAGTACGGGGTGTTTCATGTGGGAGTACGGGTTGTTTCATGTGGGAGTACGGGTTGTTTCATGCGGGAGTACGTGGTGTTTCATGTGGGAGTACGGGGTGTTTCATGCGGGAGTACGGGTTGTTTCATGCGGGAGTACGGGGTGTTTCATGCAGGAGTACGGGGTGTTTCATGTGGGAGTACGGGTTGTTTCATGTGGGAGTACGGGGTGTTTCATGCGGGAGTACGGGGTGTTTCATGCGGGAGTACGGGGTGTTTCATGTGGGAGTACGGGGTGTTTCATGTGGGAGTACGGGGTGTTTCATGTGGGAGTACGGGGTGTTTCATGTGGGAGTACGGGGTGTTTCATGTGGGAGTACAGGGTGTTTCATGTGGGAGTACGGGGTGTTTCATGTGGGAGTACGGGTTGTTTCATGTGGGAGTACGGGGTGTTTCATGTGGGAGTACGGGGTGTTTCATGTGGGAGTACGGGTTGTTTCATGTGGGAGTACGGGGTGTTTCATGTGGGAGTATGGGGTGTTTCATGTGGGAGTACGGGGTGTTTCGTGTGGGAGTACAGGTTGTTTCATGTGGGTGTACGGGGTGTTTCATGGTGGAGTACGGGGTGTTTCATGTGGGAGTACGAGGTGTTTCGTGTGGGAGTACGGGGTGTTTCATGTGGGAGTACAGGTTGTTTCATGTGGGTGTACGGGGTGTTTCATGGTGGAGTACGGGGTGTTTCATGTGGGAGTACGGGGTGTTTCGTGTGGGAGTACGGGGTGTTTCATGTGGGAAGTACGGGTTGTTTCCTATGGGAGTAGAGGGTATTTCGTGTGGGAGTACAGGGTGTTTCGTGTGGGAGTACGGGGTGTCTCGTGTGGGAGTACGGGGTGTTTCACCTTGGTATACAGGGTGGATGAATCTGTGAGAACTTGAAGGCAGAAACTTATTGACTCGATGACTGTTGCCTTTGAGCAGTGTCAGGTTGTTGCCAGTGGCTTGTTTTAGACAAACATTTTGGTTTGTTTTAGGCAAACACCATAACCATTCTCAGACACCTGATAATGTTGTGTTGTGGCGTAGGGTGATCCTCAGGACAGGAATTTGGTTTACAGCTGCCTTCATGCGTCTACGTGCGTAGGATTTACAGCTGTCTATGTTGTGAGAAACATGGAACGTTTAGATGTTGAGGGGAGGGGCATTTGGGAAATGGGGGCGGTACTACACCACCCAGTTTATGTCGGTTGGTGTGTAGCTTACTGGGGGGACAGTCAGTCCCACACTGCAGACAAAACTGTAATTCATCTGATGCTTCTTTTTGTCTTGTCACCGATTTGTGCCGTGAAGTGGGTGCTGTGGTAGTTGCTGTTTCTCTCCTATTCTCCTGTAACCTGTGAGAAGTTGTGAGAATAAATTCAATGAAAGAGCCTAGGTGACTTGTACAACATGACAGACTACATGAAACATTGTCTTGAACCCACTCCAGGCCTAGACCGTTCCTCTTCCATGCATTCTCTCTGTCCTGGCTAGTTCTCATTAATTAGGTGGGTTAGAATCATGGCTTGTGATCACACTGCAAGCAACTGGGAAACCTCAGGTATGTCCTGTTAATTGTGGACATGTTTTCCACCTGGGAAAGAAGCATCTTGTGGGATTGCTGGGAGACCTGAGAAGACAGTGATGTGGGCAGAGTTGGCACTAGCCAGGGACTGGGTTATTTTGGTAGCTGTGTCAGTCCATGGGGTTGTTCACCCTGCTAGTGAGGTAACCTGACCTACCACAGCATGCACCCCCTGGCATGAGAGCCAGACAGGCTCAGGCTGCAGCCAAACAGTTGACTTATCACTGTTTTTTTTTTGTGTGGCAATCTTGATGACTGTTGCAGTGGGGAGATGTGATATACCTTTATAGGTGGTCAGCTCCATATAGACAGTAATCTCTCTGATAAGTCTGTCCAGACAACCTTGCATGGCTAAGTTTAGTAACAGTTGCTATGTTGACTTGTGCCTATGTAGGCACCAACCAGCATTTCCCATTACTTTTACAGAGAGTAATGGCCATCAACAAAAGTTCTCCACAGGATCGTGTTATGAAGATTCCAATCCAATCCTCCATTTTCTTACGTGCCATCGTCACAAACCTTGTAGTTTATCTGTGGTTACGACCCTGAACTTAAATATCCTTTTCATAAAAACCATCAGAATTTATGGCAAAATACTTGGAAAAACTGAACAAGAGAAACATGTGTTGCTACATGCCTTGCTTCAGCTAAACATGTGTTCCTACTTGCTTCAGCTAAACATGTGTTCCTACTTGCCTTGCTTCAGCTAAACATCAGCAGCTGAGGATGTGTTGTACCAATCTAACAGGTACTAGGACATTTACAGGTGGTTTTTGGAGACACCCCTGATATTAATTTGATGGATGAGGACAGTCCATTGTGCAGTATATTGTATGACGTCACATCAGACAGTCCATTGTGCAGTATATTGTATGACGTCACATCAGACAGTCCATTGTGCAGTATATTGTATGACGTCACATCAGACAGTCCATTGTGCAGTATATTGTATGACGTCACATCAGACAGTCCATTGTGCAGTATATTGTATGACGTCACATCAGACAGTCCAACCAGTTTTCTTGTATGTAACCATTAGAAAATTCAGATACATTATATTTTTAGCATTAATTTAGATCATTCATGTAGTTAGTGAAACTTTGGGGAAGCTTCACTTCATTTTTAACTTCTGCTTTCCATTTGTCTAGCTTGTTGAAAGAACTAACCCTGAATTCAAGTGTGACATTGTGCGATGTTATATGGCATTGTATGAATGTATGACATTGTATTGATGGTGGATATAAATGTTTTTATATGTTGACAGCGCATGTTCTTTATGCAAGTGAAGGAAGCAATACTGAATGATGAGATCTACTGTCCCCCGGAGACGTCCGTGTTGCTGGCTTCCTACGCTGTCCAGGCCAAGTACGGTGACTACGACCAGAGCATCCACAAGTCTGGCTTCCTCGCCACCGACCGGCTGCTCCCTCAAAGGTTTGTTGTCAAATCACCCACACTGTCAAATGATGAATAATTCTGCATAAATCGCAAAAAAAAAACCGCAACACATCAAATTATGATGTTGTTGTCAGTATCTCCATGTCACTGCAACCAAATTATAATGTTGTTGTCAGTATCTCCATGTCACTGCAACCAAATTATAATGTTGTTGTCAGTATCTCCAAGTCACTGCAACCAAATTATGATGTTGTTGTCAGTATCTCCATGTCACTGCAACCAAATTATAATGTTGTTGTCAGTATCTCCATGTCACTGCAACCAAATTATAATGTTGTTGTCAGTATCTCCAAGTCACTGCAACCAAATTATGATGTTGTTGTCAGTATCTCCATGTCACTGCAACCAAATTATGATGTTGTTGTCAGTATCTCCATGTCACTGCAACCAAATTATAATGTTGTTGTCAGTATCTCCAAGTCACTGCAACCAAATTATGATGTTGTTGTCAGTATATCCATGTCACTACAACCAAATTATGATGTCAGTATCTCCATGTCACTGCAACCAAATTATGATGTCAGTATCTCCAAGTCACTGCAACCAAATTATGATGTCAGTATCTCCATGTCACTACAACCAAATTATGATGTCAGTATCTCCAAGTCACTGCAACCAAATTATGATGTCAGTATCTCCATGTCACTGCAACCAAATTATGATGTCAGTATCTCCATATCACTGCAACCAAATTATGATGTCAGTATCTCCATGTCACTGTAAACAAATTATGATGTCAGTATCTCCATGTCACTGCAACCAAATGATGATGTTGTTGTCAGTATCTCCATGTCACTACAACCAAATTATGATGTCAGTATCTCCATGTCACTACAACCAAATTATGATGTCAGTTTCTCCATGTCACTGCAACCAAATTATGATGTCAGTATCTCCAAGTCACTGCAACCAAATTATGATGTCAGTATCTCCAAGTCACTGCAACCAAATTATGATGTCAGTATCTCCATGTCACTGCAACCAAATTATGATGTTGTTGTCAGTATCTCCATGTCACTACAACCAAATTATGATGTCAGTATCTCCATGTCACTACAACCAAATTATGATGTCAGTTTCTCCATGTCACTGCAACCAAATTATGATGTCAGTATCTCCAAGTCACTGCAACCAAATTATGATGTCAGTATATCCATGTCACTGCAACCAAATTATGATGTCAGTATCTCCATGTCACTGCAACCAAATTATGATGTCAGTATCTCCATGTCACAGCAACCAAATTATGATGTCAGTATCTCCATGTCACTGTAAACAAATTATGATGTTGTCAGTATCTCCATGTCACTGCAACCAAATTATGATGTCAGTATCTCCATGTCACTGCAACCAAATTATGATGTCAGCATCTCCATGTCACTGCAACCAAATTATGATGTCAGTATCTCCAAGTCACTGCAACCAAATTATGATGTCAGTATCTCCATGTCACTGCAACCAAATTATGATGTCAGTATCTCCATGTCACTGCAACCAAATTATGATGTCAGTATCTCCATGTCACTGCAACCAAATTATGATGTCAGCATCTCCATGTCACTGCAACCAAATTATGATGTCAGCATCTCCATGTCACTGCAACCAAATTATGATGTCAGTATCTCCATGTCACTGCAACCAAATTATGATGTCAGCATCTCCATGTCACTGCAACCAAATTATGATGTCAGTATCTCCATGTCACTGCAACCAAATTATGATGTCAGTATCTCCATGTCACTGCAACCAAATTATGATGTCAGTATCTCCAAGTCACTGCAACCAAATTATGATGTCAGTATCTCCATGTCACTGCAACCAAATTATGATGTCAGTATCTCCATGTCACTGCAACCAAATTATGATGTCAGTATCTCCGTGTCACTGCAACCAAATTATGATGTCAGTATCTCCATGTCACTGCAACCAAATTATGATGTCAGTGTCTCCATGTCACTACAACCAAATTATGATGTCAGTATCTCCATGTCACTGCAACCAAATTATGATGTCAGTATCTCCAAGTCACTGCAACAAAATTATGATGTCAGTATCTCCATGTCACTGCAACCAAATTATGATGTCAGTATCTCCATGTCACTACAACCAAATTATGATGTCAGTATCTCCATGTCACTGCAACCAAATTATGATGTCAGTATCTCCAAGTCACTGCAACCAAATTATGATATTTATTGGCTGACTGCAGTAATTAATATGAGGGAGAGCTCCCTACTCTGTCATAGCTGGATGTTGTGAAACTGCATGAGAAAAGTGGTAGTAATTGATGTTCTTTCACAAAGTGCTGTGGTCAGAGCAGTAATAAAAAGGACTACAACATTAGGCCCATTGAACACTGAGGAATCTCCATGGCAACAAGAGAATGACTGAATATTTGTTGTTTCAGAGTTCTTGACCAGCATAAGATGTCCAAGGAACAATGGGAGGAGAGGATAGTCACCTGGTACCAGGAGCACAGAGGCATGCTCAGGTCCGTCCAACAATACTAACAAGAAAACTTCCATTGCGTCTAAATCTTTGGAAACCCAAGCTCAGAGCCACATCAAAACAAAGCAGTTAGCCAATCTCAAAATTGGTGTTTTGTCTTGTGTTTCCCGCAGCAACTGAGAAAGTTTTGGTTCCAATGTTTGTTTCCATGAATTGCGGAGGTAGCTGTAATCATTGGACGAACTAGTCAATTACTTTTTACCAGATCTGGTCAGAATTTTGCACAAAAAAATGGGCATAAGTAGTTCAGGTCTATATACTATGCCGTAAGTAGTACAGGTCTATATACTATGACATAAGTAGTACAGGTCTCCATACTATGACATAAGTAGTACAGGTCTATATACTATGACATAAGTAGTACAGGTCTGTATACTATGACATAAGTAGTACAGGTCTGTATACTATGACATAAGTAGTACAGGTCTGTATACTACGACATAAGTAGTACAGGTCTGTATACTGTGACATAAGTAGTACAGGTCCGTATACTATGACATAAGTGGTATAGGTCTATATACTATATACTAGTCTAACAATCAAAGTCAACTCTGTTGATAATCTTAACAAAACTATGCACGCTTTTATTAAACCGACTGTGCTTATTACTTAACCTAGTCAGACACTACAGATTTGAACATCAAGAAACCTGATTTGCGATGGGCTAAATGCTAGGTGTTGTTGCAGGGAGGAAGCCATGATGGAGTACTTGAAGATCGCCCAGGACCTTGAGATGTACGGTGTCAACTACTTCGACATCAAGAACAAGAAAGGCACGGAACTGTGGCTCGGAGTCGACGCTCTCGGCCTCAACATCTACGAAAAAGAGGACAAGTGAGTGTGGTGCCAGACACCATAGCATTAACATATTTGGCGCACTATCTTGCCCACAACGCCTTCCATTCGGAGTCCTGCAAGGATTCGTCCTTGGCCCTGCTCTGTTCAGTTTATATACTACGTCTCTCTGCCAAGTCATTGCTAATCATAATCTCAGTCACGAATTCATCATATATCACTTTCACAATCAAATGCACAAGAATCTGTTTTGACTTTAAGTGATTGTCTTACTGATATCTTGTCATGGATGGAATCAAGTAAGCTAAAGCTTAATCCAGATAAAACAGACCTTATTATTATTGGCACTACGCAACAACGAATAGTGTCATTAGCCATTTTACAGTTAAACTGCTTGACAGTGATACATTCCCATCTAGTGCCATTCATAATCTAGGTGTTTCTTTCACAGTGACTTCAACTTTTGTCAGCATATTTCTCAAGTATGCAAATCCAATTTCTACCATATATGTGATCTCCATTGAATTCAGCATCACATATCTTTATCTACTGCTAAAACAACATCAACTATTGTAACTCGCTACTAAATAACATTGCTAAAAGAGACTAAACTCTGAGTAAAAAAATGCTCTTGCAAGTGTGGTACTCAAGGCTTGTTTGTTATCATCAGTACCACTGCTGACACAGTTACTCTGGCTTCCTGTTACTTATCGAATCTACTTTAAGCTGTCCACTCTTACATATCGTGCTCTATCTACACAACAACCGCCCTACTTGGCTCGTCTCCTGCATCTTTCAAATATCCTTAAGCATCTCAAATCATCCATTTCACAACTTATTGTTCCTAAAACTTAACTTGGACAAACGTGCTGTCTCTGTTGCTGCGTCAGGGTCTGGAATGAATTCCCCATCACTTTGAAAACATCTGAAACTATAGATATCTTCCGAGAAAAACTCAAGAAAAATTTCTTCCAAAATTCATTTTCACCATAAATCTTCAGTTGTCTCTCGTTCTGATAATGACACGATTATGCTTAACGATTCTGTTTTGTTGCTCCTCTGAGCTCAGGTTCCTGAGGATATAGGCGCCATAGAAGTTAATTATTATTATTATCTTGACACTTGCTAAACATTTAGTGATGTCTTTCTTTTCAAATCTTTCATATTTGAAGTTGTCATATTTAGGCAGAGTGCAAAGCAAAAGAAATGTTGCATATATGCAGTATACCCAGTGACTTATTGGCCCTTGAGAGGTGATTTGTCTATGATATTTCTAGATCTGTCATGATGTCCTTATTGCTGACGGGAAACAACTTGAGTAATGATGGATGTTTACCTAATTTTTTTCTGTTTAGCTCAATCTGATGACATCCATAGTAGATTGTCTTTGAATAGTTTGTGTAAGACTTGTTTCGTGTAGTATTCCTTATAGGAAGCTTATCTTGTATGTTTGCAGGCTGACACCAAAAATAGGCTTCCCATGGGCTGAAATCAGAAACATTTCCTTCAATGACAAAAAATTTGTGATCAAACCAATAGATAAGAAAGCACCGGTAAGTGTGAATGAATGCATTGGCTTGTGGGATTGTAAGGGGGCAGGGTAAGTGTGGGGGTACACAGTGAGTGATGTCTACTGTAGTCTAGACACCTTATTAATTGGCTGTTCTGTTTCTGCCTGTTCAGTGTACACAGATGTTAGGGTTTCCGTTTACTTAGGGTACTTAGTCAGTGACGATACAGTCAGCATATTTACTTGTTTTTATCTCAGTTTCTTTAGGATAATTAAGCAAACTTTGTATGTTGATTAACAAGTGACATGCGATGAACTGTCATTGGTCGGCCACACTTTGTGTTTGGTGTCCTCACTTGACTATGTTCTGTGACAAAGCACACTCACTTTGTAGTGTCATTGAGTCTGACTGTGGAAGGGGCAGTCACAGGTTTGTGGGTCTCTTGTTCACTGTGGGTTGTAGACCTTGGTTTGGAAATGACTATTTTGTAAACTGATAAACCACTGCATGAATTTTATTGTGTAGGTAGATATTTGTCATATTAATTAATTAAGGTTATTAGGTATCTGCTGCAGGGTTTTGTCTCTATTTGACAATCCTTGTAAGACTGTTCAGGTCATCAGTACTACTAACTTATCAAGTTTGATTACTTTGGCAGGCTTGTGGCAGGTTTATTACAGTGACACCTCGTTAGTTAGGCCTTCAATTATCCATTTTTATTCAGTAATCCACATTTTTTTTTACACATTTTAACACAGTGTAAATTGCTTCATTAATCCAGGATTCATCAATTCGCACACTTTGTTAATGAGGTCAAAACCCAAACTAAGTGTGCAGACAAACAAGGTTCCATTGTAATATCATGGGAAGATTGTGGCAGTCATTTGCCACCATAAAGACAGTTTACGCCAGATTGATTAGGTTTTAATTGATTATATTATAAGTTGATTAGGTTTTAATGATTGAAACAGATGTGGATAATGAATCAACAAATTGCCACTTTCAGGACTTTGTGTTCTACGCGTCTCGACTCCGGATAAACAAGCGCATCCTGGCGCTGTGCATGGGCAACCATGAGCTGTACATGCGTCGAAGGAAGCCAGATCCCATCGACGTACAACAGATGAAGGCTCAGGCCAGGGAAGAACGCCAGTCCAAACAGTCGGAGCGGTGAGTGGGGTAGTGGGAGGGGAAGGGGGAAGGAAGGAGGGGGGGTCATTGTTGTCATACGCCACCAGGGACCACTATGAGGCACCCCCTAATTCATCGCAAGGGTGTCCATGTATTATTCGTTACACGGGATTTTGTCTCTGCCTCTAGCCTCTCCAGATGTCTTCCCTTGTGCTCATCCTCCTTGTTCCCTGCTGTACAGGGGTCAGGGTCACGTAAAGTATTGTCAAACCACTCTTTCTGTTCTTTGCATAGTTTTCTATTGGACACCCCCTCTCCATCTTTCATCCTCCCCCCGATCTTCTCATATCCCTCCTCAAGCAGTCCTCCCATCTCAGCTGTGGCCTTCCCCTTTTCCTGCATCCTTGATGTTTTTCCACCTCTGCTCTCTTTGCTAGTTTGCCTGCATCCATCCTTACCAAGTGGCCTGTCCATCTCATCCAGCTTCTCGCCAATCTTCCTGTTAGGCTGCAGTGCATCCCAACTTCTTTCCTTAGGTCATCCTTCTTCTGTCCACCCTCTTTGTTCTTGTTATTCGTTGAACCCAGTTGTTCTCACAAACTTGTTGCTTCTGTTGTTGTTCTGTCAATGCCTCTGTCTCCAGACCATACACGCATGCTAGTGTAACACGCTCTCAGGACTTTCCCTTTCAGCTTTTTCGAAATTTTTCTGTCTAACATGACCTTTCTCCAAGCATTCGCTCCCACTTGTATCCGACACTCCCACTTGTATCCGACATCGCACCTCTACCTCTGGTGTTCAACCCACATCACTCCTGTATTCTCCAGGTTCATTCCCAGGCCATGATTCTTGAAAACCCACTTCCATTCCTCCAACATTCCTGTAGTTCTTGTTTGCTCTCTGCTATTATGGCCAGGTCATCTGCATACACCATCTTCCTGAGAACATCCTTCATCTTCCTGCTGATTAGTTCCATCACCATGATAAACAGTAAAGAGCTAAGGGCATTTCCTTGTCTCAAACCGATGTTAACTGGAAACTCTTCCGACAACCCAGATCCAACCACAAGTCTTCCTTTTTCATGCATTGCTTCCACCATCCTGGCTTCTACTTCTGGCACTCCCATCTCACTGTTGCCATCACCGTCTCTCTTGGGACTGTCATAGGCTTTCTTCAGGTCCACAAATCCCACTGCCATTCTCCCTTGCATCTCCAACCTCTTCTCTACAATCTGTCTTAATGCAGACATCCCATTGGTCATCCTTCTGCCCTTTCTGGATCCCTGTTGTTCTTCACCCAATTCTTGCTCTACTCTCTTTCGGATCCTCCCACCCAGGATCCTCTCTAGCAGCTTCTTGATGTGACTTAGAAGTGTGATGCCTCGGTATTTCCCTGAGTCTTGCACATCTCCCTTCCTCTTCCATATTGGGACAGTTAGTCCTGTCCACCACTCCTCTGGTACTTTACATGTATTCAGCAGCCTCTTTGTCCAGCTGATTCCACTCTCCCCACTCCCATTACCATCTCCACATGCATCTCATCGATGCCAGGTGCTCTCCCCTTCTTCATCCGTTTCATCCAGGTTTGTATCTCTCAGTAATATCAGTTACCTGCATTTTCCCCTCTACATACGATGGTAATTCCAGATCATTGTTATTCAGTTCAGTAGCTCCTTGAAGTAGCTTTCCCAGACCTATCTCTTCGTATACAATGATGCCCACTCCGTCCTGCGTGCAGTAGCTTGTATCTTCCCATCATCGTCCTTGCTCTGTCTCCTTTCCACTTAGTTGCCTGGATGCATACTACTTCCAGTCGCCTTCTTTCCATCATTTCCACAACCTCGGCTCCTTTCCCGCTCATTGTCCCAACGCTGCCCAGCTGGACTCTGGATCGTTGCTAATCTGACGATCCCCTTGGTCTTCGCTGCCTTCTCACCGCAGCCAAGGTAGATGGTGTGTCGGTTAACCCGAACGCGGTAGCCCTCTCATTCAACAATATCTGTACCATCATTATATTTGGGACATCATAGCCACTCGGCAGCACTGCCCTGGCTGACCTGCTGGTGCGGTTTTATGTCAGAGTTTTCCTTCTAGATCACCTGCCTAGCAGGGCTAATGAGCGTGATCTACCCAGTACTATTTGCCCAAAGTTGGGGGTTGGAATGGTGCAGCACCGGGACATGTCCACACGCTGGTGGGCACTGCACCTTTAAGGTTACAACCTGCTCCGAGATCCCTAGAACATTCGCCTGGGGCCGCAAGGTGCCCAGTATCCGCAGTGTACCACGAGGAGGTTGTGTTAGAGTCTTGTCTATGGAGAGGCTATGTACCAGCAGGGGAGGCTTACGCACTCGGCTCTCTTTTCACTCCAAGGAGCTGCCTGGCAGCTGTAGCTGAAAGCGAGAGTATGAAGCACACACTACATACTACACACTTGACTACAGCACTAGGCGCATCACACAGACCTGTGTAAACACGCCACTCCCTCGTGTCTGCCATATTCTTTCTCTTCAATATGAACTATTATTTTGCACTGATATAATTTCTCTTCACGTTTGGTATTTCTGTAAATGAACAATTATGATTACAAGATTTCAAGTACAAACTAACATTTATGTGTGTTAACATGTTGTGACTGAGTGTGCGTTCCAACCCATCGTGACTTATGTGTTTGATACTTGGGCTGATGTCGTCTGTGTGTGTCTTCAGGGCTCAGCTGCAGAAGGAGAAGAAGCTGCGAGAGGATGCAGAGAAACAACGCCAGGAGCTTGAGGAGAAGCTGAGGAGGTACCAGGAGGAGGTTGAGCGCGCAAAGAGAGGTCAGCACAATACAAGCCTTGTTTCCCATTTTTTTCCCGTTGTTTTGGCTTGTTTTCCTTTGTTCTTCCTTATTTCCCATTGTTCTCTCTTGTTTTCCCTTGTTTTCCCATGTTTCCTGTTGTTTTCCCTTATCTCCTATTGTTTTCCCATATTTCCCATTGTTTCTCGTTTCCTAATTTGTTGCTAGTATATTTACCCTTCAAATAAGTTACTTCTCAGTACATTTACCCCTATGCTAGTATATTTACCCTCCAAGTGGGTGATTTCTCAATACATCTACCCCTGTGCTGGTTTATATATTTATATTTACCCTTCAAGTAGGTGACTTCTCAATACATCTACCTCTGTGCTAGTATATTTACCCTCCAAGTAGGTGACTTCTCAATACGTATACCCCTGTGCTAGTACATTTACCCTTCATGTAGGTGACTTCTCAGTACATCTACCTTGTGCTAGTATATTTACCCTTCATGTAGGTGACTTCTCAGTACATCTAGTAATCTACCCCGTGCTAGTATATTTACCCTTAATGTAGGTGACTTCTAAATACATCTGCCTCTGTGCTAGTATATTTATCCTCCAAGTAGGTAACTTCTCAATACCCGTGCATGGATTATTAACCCTCCCAGCAGTGAAACCAGGGTGATGGTCTTTATCATTCCAAATCATTTCCATATAATATTGATGATCCAACAACCATCATTGTGTCTATTTCCCTGCCAATGTACCCTTGATGTTACCCTTCCCCCCTTTTGTCACCCTGTCCTTCCAGAATCAGAACATGTTTATTTGTCCCAACACACAATACAATACAACACACAATACAATACAACACACAATACAATACAACACACAATACAATGATAAATCATATTAAAAAAGAAGAAAAATCAGTGAAACAAACTGTCACATTGCTAAAAGAGACTTGGCTAGACTCCATCGAGTACAAAGTTGTGTGGCGCTTGTGGTACTCAGGGCGCCTCGTTTTTCACCATCACTACCACCACTTAAGGTAGCTGGGGCGGCTAGCGTGTCAGTTGAATTTTTTATTTTGTTAATAACATGCTAGGAAATATTGAATTGAACGTCAATACCACAAATAATCACCCGGCACTACCGTCATATTTTGCCAATCCATCTTTTAAAAAACTGCTTTTGGAAATCCCCCGATTTCTTAGAAACACTGACAATGTTTCCATAGTAATGACTGTGAGTGCTACCATGTTCGAACCAGCTATAATCGTTTGCAGCGATCCCAATTATCAGTCGATGTACAATCCGTTAATGTACAATCCTTTATATGATGCCCATCAATACATCTCTACTTTATATGAGTTCTATGTTTGCTAACTGTCACAAGCAGAGAACATTATGAAAGAAAAAAATTATTTAAAAAATAGGTTTCACAAATAAAAAAATACCTCCATCACCTAGGGTATCAGATGCCTTCATCACCCAGGACCAAACTTTGAAGAAAAGAAAATGCTTCAGTTCTCGCCATGGCCCTAATTATTATGTTAACTGCGTGTGTAATAAAATATGTAGGCTACTGCCAGTCAGTTAAGGGATTTTTGTTTTGTCGGTAATGTATTTCACTAGTAGAACCACTTGTTTTATTCCTAGACCATATGAGTGGTAAACATGTATTTCACGAGTAGAACCACTTGTTTTATTCCTAGACCATATGAGTAGTAAACATGTATTTCACGAGTAGAACCACTTGTTTTATTCCTAGACCATATGAGTAGTAAACATGTATTTCACGAGTAGAACCACTTGTTTTTTTCCTGGACCATATGAGTAGTAAACATGTATTTCACGAGTAGAACCACTTGTTTTATTCCTAGACCATACGAGTAGTAAACATGTATTTCACGAGTAGAACCACTTGTTTTATTCCTAGACCATATGAGTAGTAAACTTGTATTTAACGAGTAGAACCACTTGTTTTATTCCTAGACCATACGAGTGGTCAACATGTATTTAACGAGTAGAACCACTTGTTTTATTCCTAGACCATACGAGTAGTAAACATGTATTTCACGAGTAGAACCACTTGTTTTATTCCTAGACCATACGAGTAGTAAACATGTATTTCACGAGTAGAACCACTTGTTTTATTCCTAGACCATACGAGTAGTCAACATGTATTTCACGAGTAGAACCACTTGTTTTATTCCTAGACCATACGAGTAGTAAACATGTATTTCACGAGTAGAACCACTTGTTTTATTCCTAGACCATACGAGTAGTAAACATGTATTTCACGAGTAGAACCACTTGTTTTATTCCTAGACCATATGAGTAGTAAACATGGTACTTTTTCATTACTAATCCACAAGGATATTATGACTGCCACAATGTTCATATTAGTCTGTACAATTTAATAGTACATGTGAAATGTATTAGAACTAAAGCTGATCTAGTGTAATTTTTATGTTTGGCGAGGACGTAACAAATACTCCAATTTACTCGTAATATTCTTCTACCCTGAGACCCTCCGATTTACGCATAAATCTGCATTTGCATTTCTGAAACTTAACATATATGTCGTAAACACCCCCACCACATGTTTGTCAGATGGCTGGCGTAAATGATATCATAGATGACAACATGTTACAAATACAGGTTCAAGGTCCATTGTGGCAGCAAATTAAGGGGACGTCAATATTACAAATGGCTATTATGTTTTGTCAACAATACGTAAAATGCCAGTGAAAATCGTCACATTTCAAGCATGATATGCATATCTATCGACATTTCTGTTATCGCTAACAGTCGGGAAACATTGCCTAATTCAATTTCTTTTTAAACTGGAACACTTTCGATGCTACAATTTGGCATATGAACGCGTCTTACATGTAGGCAATTTTACACTGTTTGGAATTCCGATTGGTGAAGGGTTTGTGTCAAAAATACACTGCCACTTTAGGCTGTCATTCAACTTTTGCTTGATTCATTCACGGTGATGTTGCAGATGCAGTTTGTTTATGTTAACCAAAATCAACCTCAAAGTTATCAGTGACACTACTTATATGTATGTCATTTATTTCTTTGACGATTTTCTCAAACTATAAAATTTCACATTTTGTGGCTATTTTTTTTACATTTACAAACATTTTTTTAAATCTTTATTCATTACCAAATGAATGAAAAACCCAACATTTTATTAATCTGGAATCTTATATAGCATTTCAACTACAATCTTTGAAGAGATGGTTAGTTTATCTTAAAAAACTTCAAATGAAACTACTCAATTCAAGACAAGCACATAATAGCCACCCCAGCTACCTTAGTCTAAGTTAGACAGTTACAATGGCTTCCTGTTACTTATCGAAGCAACTGTCCACTCTTACATATCATGCCCTATCTACACAACAACAACCCAGTCAACCCTACTTGGCTAGTCTCCTGCATCTTTCAAATATCCATATTCAGCTCAGATCTTCCATTTACCAACAACTTATTGTTCCTAAAACTAAACTTTACTTGGGCAAACATGCTTTCCCTGTTGCTGCGCCGAGGGTCTGGAATGAACTCCCCATAAAATATCTGGTACATATAGCTACCTTCTGAAAAAAACTCAATACATATTTATTCAAAATTGCATTTCCACCATAAATCTTTGGTTGTCCCTCATTCTGGTAATGACCTTTGCACGTCCCTATTCATGCCTAATGATTCTGCTTTGTTGTGCCCATGAGCTCAGGTTCCTGAGGATATACATGCCATAGAAGTTAATTATTATTCACCAATGAGCAGTGTACAAGTTGATGTATGGGACAGGAGATTCATGCTGAATCACTGCCATAGGAGGCACCCAAGATTAACGTTCCATGTTTCTTTTAAAACTTTTTGTTTCAATGAATTTTACAAATACTATTTTTACATCATTACTTCAGAATATCAATTCTCGTGTCCTCATCAAATTGTAATACATGTACTAAACATTGTTATTCGGATAGAAATTACAGTTTATTACATGAGTAATTGCTACTAATGACACGCTGTCTATGGTGGTATATGCTGTCTACGGTGGTACACGCTGTCTATGGTGGTACACGCTGTCTGCGGTGGTACACGCTGTCTACGGTGGTACACGCTGTCTACGGTGGTACACGCTGTCTACGGTGGTACACGCTGTCCTGCCCGGTGATGTCCAGTGCAATAAAACCGCATAAATTACTCTGTTATTGCATTAAATTTGTTAAAATGTAAGTTATGAACCCATATAATAAATACCTTATTGAACAATAAACTCTCTCAATACAACATTCTGAAGCAACTTGTGCATAAAACTCAGGATTCAGTGTATAATATTGCGACTATTTGAAATTTCATATTTCTGATGTTATTGCAGAGCTGGAGCGCTCACAGGAGGTGGCGGAGCAGCTGGAGGGGCGGATGAAGGCTGCGGAACAGGAGCGTCTGGAGCTGGAGGAGGCACGGAGGGTGGCGGAGGAGGCTCGCATCGCCGCGGAGGAGGCTGCCAACCTGGAGAAGGAGGAACGTGAACGCAAGGTAGGCTGGCAAACACATGCTTACTGACGTGTACAGGTGGTACTGTCTCCTGTAGGTGGGATGGAAAACACTTACTGACGTGTACAGGAGGTACTGTCTCGTGTAGGTGGGATGGAACACACTTACTGACGTGTACAGGCGGTGCTGTCTCGTGTAGGTGGGATGGAAAACACTTACTGACGTGTACAGGCGGTGCTGTCTCCCGTAGGTGGGATGGAAAACACTTACTGACGTGTACAGGCGGTGCTGTCTCCCGTAGGTGGGATGGAACACACTTACTGACGTGTACAGGCGGTGCTGTCTCCCGTAGGTGGGATGGAACACACTTACTGACGTGTACAGGCGGTGCTGTCTCCCGTAGGTGGGATGGAACACACTTACTGACGTGTACAGGCGGTGCTGTCTCCCGTAGGTGGGATGGAACACACTTACTGACGTGTACAGGCGGTGCTGTCTCCCGTAGGTGGGATGGAACACACTTACTGACGTGTACAGGCGGTGCTGTCTCCCGTAGGTGGGATGGAACACACTTACAGACGTGTACAGGCGGTGCTGTCTCCCGTAGGTGGGATGGAACACACTTACTGACGTGTACAGGCGGTGCTGTCTCCCGTAGGTGGGATGGAACACACTTACTGACGTGTACAGGCGGTGCTGTCTCCCGTAGGTGGGATGGAACACACTTACTGACGTGTACAGGCGGTGCTGTCTCCCGTAGGTGGGATGGAACACACTTACTGACGTGTACAGGCGGTGCTGTCTCCCGTAGGTGGGATGGAACACACTTACTGACGTGTACAGGCGGTGCTGTCTCCCCGATGGGGGCAGGAACACCCTTACTGACGTGTACAGGCGGTGCTGTCTCCCGTAGGTGGGATGGAACACACTTACTGACGTGTACAGGCGGTGCTGTCTCCCGTAGGTGGGATGGAACACACTTACTGACGTGTACAGGCGGTGCTGTCTCCCGTAGGTGGGATGGAACACACTTACTGACGTGTACAGGCGGTGCTGTCTCCCGTAGGTGGGATGGAACACACTTACTGACGTGTACAGGCGGTGCTGTCTCCCGTAGGTGGGATGGACCACACTTACTGACGTGTACAGGCGGTGCTGTCTCCCGTAGGTGGGATGGAACACACTTACTGACGTGTACAGGCGGTGCTGTCTCCCGTAGGTGGGATGGAACACACTTACTGACGTGTACAGGCGGTGCTGTCTCCCGTAGGTGGGATGGAACACACTTACTGACGTGTACAGGCGGTGCTGTCTCCCGTAGGTGGGATGGAACACACTTACTGACGTGTACAGGCGGTGCTGTCTCCCGTAGGTGGGATGGAACACACTTACTGACGTGTACAGGCGGTGCTGTCTCCCGTAGGTGGGATGGAACACACTTACTGACGTGTACAGGCGGTGCTGTCTCCCGTAGGTGGGATGGAACACACTTACTGACGTGTACAGGCGGTGCTGTCTCCCGTAGGTGGGATGGAACACACTTACTGACGTGTACAGGCGGTGCTGTCTCCCGTAGGTGGGATGGAACACACTTACTGACGTGTACAGGCGGTGCTGTCTCCCGTAGGTGGGATGGAAAACACTTACTGACGTGTACAGGCGGTGCTGTCTCCCGTAGGTGGATGGAAAACTAATAATAATTTTGTTGTTGCTGTCAAATCACACAGGTCCTTCTTTTTTTGATTCTCGTCCTAATTTAAGATGCTGTGTTTCCTGCTGACACTAACAGGAAGAAATTCTACAGAGTCAACCAAGAAAGCCGTAGTTCCAATGTTATTAGGAACAAACAATATACCAAAACTACATGATTGAAGCTGTCTGGGCTGTCTTGCAGGAGTGAGCAGTGAAAGTAAATATGTTGGTTGCTTAGATGAAACTATCTGACAAGTTATAGTACAGATAGTAAAAATTATACGATATCGGACAGGAAGCTATTGGTCAGGAGGCCATTCAACTGGACGCCATTGGACAGTATGCCATTGGTCAGGAGGCCATTCAACTGGAAGCCATTCGACAGGATGCCATTCGACAGGAAGCTATTGTACAGGAAGCCATTCAACAGGAAGCCATTGGACAGGATGCCATTCGACAGGAAGCCATTGGTCAGGAAGCCATTCAACAGGAAGCCATTCGACAGGATGCCATTGCTGGAAGAAATATGATTTAAAGTTGTGATGATTAAATGTGAATGGGTTGATTGATTTCCTGCTGGCCCCAGATCTGGGTTTATTTACCGAAATGTTTATTGGTGAAATGTCTTGTTTAAAAACACCTTAACCCCTGTGTGTATAATGGACTAGGCAACCCCTGATGTTTCCCCCATGTGTATAATGGACTGCACCGTGTGCAGGAGGAGGAGGCAAGACAGGCCCAGCTTGCCCTGGAGATGAGGGAGGAGGAAGCCCGGGAGAAGGAGGAGGAGGCTAGGAGACTGCAGGAGGAGTTGGCGGAGGCCAACAGGAAGACGGCAGAGAACCAGCGTGCTCTCAGTGAGGTCCTCGCTCCCCCCACGGTGGACCACATCACAGAGAATGATGTCGAGGAGTCACACGAGGACAACATGGAGGGTGGTGAGTGCATGGGGCGGGACGCTGGGTGCACACAGTGATATGCACATGCACACATACACACACACACACATGCACGCATGCATGCACACCAATCACTAAATACAAAAACAACAACTGCAAATATGCTGGTCCTGAAATACAAATACCACTCCATATATTATCACATACTGATCCTGAGTGCCGCACGTACAGATTCAAATATGAATTATGGAAAATTAACATGCTGCAGTTTGTGTCTTCTTTGTGACATACAAGTCAGCCTTCCAGTGGTCACAAGTAACATACCACAGCTGTATATGAAAGTGTGAGAAAGTTCAACAAACTTTCTCACATATTTCTCTAATTCACATTCTTGATATTATCAAAGGCAACCATGCAAATTTACACTTGCCATATGTTGCTAACACATCAGCTTTACTTTAGAATGTTTTCATAGTAGAACTACGCTTTCAGATATCTGTAACCCAGATTAAACAACAAACACCCAACTAGAAAGCAGTAACATTTTAAAGGAAGTTGTCAACAAATCAGAATGACATGTCTAGTGTATTTCAGTATTGTACTGTGTGCGTGAGTTGACAGAAGATGTTTCTTGTGCTGCAGACGCTGAGTTAATAGTGAACGACAGCGAACATCTGGCACGGCCGGAGGAGGATCGCATCACGCAGGCCGAGAAGAACAAACACATGCAGGAACAACTGAAGGTAGGCACAGGTCTAGTCTATGACACACGCAGGAACAACTGAAGGTAGGCACAGGTCTAGTCTATGACACATGCAGGAACAACTGAAGGTAGGCACAGGTCTAGTCTATGACACATACAGGAACAAATGAAGGTAGGCACAGGTCTAGTCTATGACACATACAGGAACAACTGAAGGTAGGCACAGGTCTAGTCTATGACACACGCAGGAACAACTGAAGGTAGGCACAGGTCTAGTCTATGACACATGCAAGAACAACTGAAGGTAGGAACGGGTCTAGTCTATGACACATACAGGAACAACTGAAGGTAGGCACAGGTCTAGTCTATGACACACGCAGGAACAACTGAAGGTAGGCACAGGTCTAGTCTATGACACATGCAGGAACAACTGAAGGTAGGCACGGGTCTAGTCTATGACACAGGCAGGAACAACTGAAGGTAGGCACAGGTCTAGTCTATGACACACGCAGGAACAACTGAAAGTAGGAACGGGTCTAGTCTATGACACATGCAGGAACAACTGAAGGTAGGCACAGGTCTAGTCTATGACACATACAGGAACAACTGAAGGTAGGCACAGGTCTAGTCTATGACACATGCAAGAACAACTGAAGGTAGGCACAGGTCTAGTCTATGACACATACAGGAACAACTGAAGGTAGGCACAGATCTAGTCTATGACACATGCAAGAACAACTGAAGGTAGGCACAGGTCTAGTCTATGACACATGCAAGAACAACTGAAGGTAGGCACAGGTCTAGTCTATGACACATACAGGAACAACTGAAGGTAGGCACAGGTCTAGTCTATGACACATGCAAGAACAACTGAAGGTAGGCACAGGTCTAGTCTATGACACATGCAAGAACAACAGGAACAACTGAAGGTAGGCACAGGTCTAGTCTATGACACATGCAAGAACAACTGAAGGTAGGCACAGGTCTAGTCTATGACACATACAGGAACAACTGAAGGTAGGCACAGATCTTGTCTATGACACATGCAAGAACAACTGAAGGTAGGCACAGGTCTAGTCTATGACACATGCAAGAACAACTGAAGGTAGGCACAGATCTAGTCTATGACACATACAGGAACAACTGAAGGTAGGCACAGGTCTAGTCTATGACACATGCAAGAACAACTGAAGGTAGGCACAGGTCTAGTCTATGACACATACAGGAACAACTGAAGGTAGGCACAGATCTAGTCTATGACACATGCAAGAACAACTGAAGGTAGGCACAGGTCTAGTCTATGACACATGCAAGAACAACTGAAGGTAGGCACAGATCTAGTCTATGACACATACAGGAACAACTGAAGGTAGGCACAGGTCTAGTCTATGACACGTGCAAGAACAACTGAAGGTAGGCACAGGTCTAGTCTATGACACATACAGGAACAACTGAAGGTAGGCACAGATCTAGTCTATGACACATGCAAGAACAACTGAAGGTAGGCACAGGTCTAGTCTATGACACATGCAAGAACAACTGAAGGTAGGCACAGGTCTAGTCTATGACACATGTAGGAACAACTGAAGGTAGGCACAGGTCTAGTCTATGACACATACAGGAACATGCAGGAACAATTCAAGGTATACACCACATTTAGCCAGATTTCCATCCAAAGCAATTATTCATCTATGTGTTTCAGAGGTTTTTAAAAATTTTGCTTTAAACATATTCACGCTGTTAGCATTTACACAACCCATAGATAATTTGTTCCATTCATTTATTGCCCTCACTAACATTGTCCTTGCTTCATGTCATTGCTTCTTGTCATTGCTTCTTGTCCTTGCTTCTTGTCCTTGCTTCTTGTCCTTGCTTCTTGTCATTGCTTCTTGTCCTTGCTTCTTGTCCTTGCTTCTTGTCATTGCTTCTTGTCATTGCTTCTTGTTGCTATGTCTAATTGCCTACTCTAATCTAACGCGCGAATCCATCTTAGTTCTACCTCAATGTGTAATTTGAAGAAGCACTACCTAAAATCGTTTGATTCATAATGCACTGCCTGTTGTCAGAATAACGTGGCAAGAAGCTCACATGTATGAAATCTACTGGCTTTAAAAGTGATAAATCTTGTACCTTTTGTGTTAAAAGTATAATAGACTCACACATCTCTTCTCTGTCACAGTCGCTGAGTGCGGACCTTGCCGAAGCGAAGGATCAGACCCAGGTGACAAGGAATGACATTCTGCACGGCCAGAACGTCGCCCAGGGCCGCGATAAATACAAGACGCTCAAACAGATCCGACAGGGCAACACGAAGCAGCGCGTCGACATGTTTGAGGCCATGTAGGTCAGAGGATGAGTAGGTCAAAGGTCACCGGAACCAAGACATCTCAATGAGACATTGCATGGTCAGTGGCACATGATTGCTGCTTGTCGTCATGGACATTGTAAAGAAATTCTATTTTGTTAAACTCGCAGTTATCAGGAGCGCAATGTGGCACTAGATAGGTGTGCTCCGTGTCTGTCTCACCTGGACATTTTTACCAGTCCTGAGGTCGCTGACGTCACACATGAAGGCAGAGAATATTTAGTAGCTGAGGCGGATGTGGCGACATCAGTGCAGAATGATGTCATCAGGCTACAGGTGGCGTCACAAGAGACGCCATATGCGTAGATGAACATTATCTAGGTAGTCACGCCAGATAGTATTCATACGTTTTGTTACTTTGAAACCTACACAAATTGGCTCGCAAACGAGTATGTGTCTAAATTTGTGTTTATATATATATACACACACACACGTTTATGCATACATATATGTTTGTATATAAATGTATGCATGTTTATATATATATATGTGTGTGTATGTGTGTGTTTGTATATGCATATATACAAAATATATGTTATATAAACATAATATTATGTACACTGGAGCCTCACTGGTCCTTTCTTTGATAAGCCGTCTTATTCAGCAGTCCGCATAGTTTTGTATGAACAAATCTCGACACACTGTAAATTGCTTCATTATTACATGATTCACCAATCAGTTCACTTCGTTAAACCAGAACCCTTGGAAACCAACGTGTGAATAAACGAGGTTCCATTGTATGTATGTATATTAATATGCACACACATGCCAGTTATGCTTAGCACAGTCTGAATGAGTTACATGCCATATGGCGTGAAGTGTTGAGAATAAAATGGAACACTTCTAGCCAAGTCGCTGGAGCAGGCTGTACTGTGGTGCTGTCGGACAACAGGCTGTCTATAGATGAAGACGACCGCAGAGAATGAGTGATGAAGTTCTAGATTCAGGCACAGTTCAGACATGACTGAAGCAACCTTCCACACGTATAATGTGTTCACATATGTATCAGCTTGTCTTGCAACGACTAACATGAATTTTACAGTTGAACACTTGTATTCACAGCAGGACTAACTAATGTCACACTCAGTGTTGCTACAAGGCCTGTCAGGCCAGTCCACTCATAGCTTGGTGCAGGCCAGTCCGGCCATAGCTTGGTGCAGGCCAGTCCACCCATAGCTTGGTGCAGGCCAGTCCACCCATAGCTTGGTGCAGGCCAGTCCACCCATAGCTTGGGGCAGGCCAGTCTACCCATAGCTTGGTGCTGGCCAGTCCACCCATAGCTTGGTGCAGGCCAGTCCGCCCATAGCTTAGTGCAGGCCAGTCCACCCATAGCTTGGGGCAGGCCAGTCCACCTATAGCTTGGTGCAGGCCAGTCCACCCATAGCTTGGGGCAGGCCAGTCTACCCATAGCTTTGTGCTGGCCAGTCCACCCATAGCTTGGTGCAGGCCAGTCTACCCATAGCTTGGTGCAGGCCAGTCTGCCCATAGCTTGGTTTTGTAGTAGGAATGAGCACTTTGTAACATGTTAAACTAGTCTGCAATCCTCAAATGTGCTGTTTGAAGATTTAGGACGATAGCGGCTAATACGTAGGCTACTTGTATCTGCTTCAAGTGTACGTGCCAGCTCGGTCTGGTCACTGATATAATAAATACATACGTGATATATGCAAACACTTGTGTTTCTTTAACTATTTTCACATATCTGAAAACAAATTACTTCTGAAGAACTATTGAAGCTGCGTTTCTTTGTGATGAACCGAAAGGTTTTTATTTAACATTTTAATTTAAGAAAACTTACCAGATTATTTGATGGAAGAAAGAATTGTTGTTTGCCTGTGAGAATGATTTCAAAACCGAAAACATCGTTTTTGGACCATCAAAAACATTACACCCATAGAGACCCAGATGTTGTAGGCTTGCTTTCCTTTCTGCTGTTGCTTGGATCTTGTCAATATAATAGCTCTATCAAAGTGTGAAGTATCAACAGAATGTGTGCAATAGATTATTTTTAATTTGTTTTTGAAAACGTTACTAGTAAAGTTACTAGTTTTTTTCATAGTATCTCACCATTCTGGGCGCCTTTGAAACATTCCTATGAAATATACCACACATGCAAGAAAAGCATAAAGACGATGTTTATTGGCAAATTAGCTGTACAAAAAAGGACATAGAAAAGTAAATGGACATTTTATAACACTGCTAATAACGCTCCATGCACTAAAACAAATACAAATCCCCAAATAACTTTGTACTGGCTTGAAAACTTATCTTTTCATCATTGCTGTCATGTAGACTAATCATGGAAGTACACATCCAAACCGAAGTACTGATGGAAGTACACATCCAAACTGAAGTAATGAAGGAAGTACACATCCAAACTGAAGTAACAAAGAAAGTACACATCCAAACCGAAGTAACGAAGGAAGTACACATCCAAACTGAAGTACAGATGGAAGTACACATCCAAACTGAAGTACAGATGGAAGTACACATCCAAACTGAAGTACTGATGGAAGTACACATCCAAACTGAAGTAATGAAGGAAGTACACATCCAAACTGAAGTAACGAAGAAAGTACACATCCAAACCGAAGTAACGAAGGAAGTACACATCCAAACTGAAGTACAGATGGAAGTACACATCCAAACTGAAGTACAGATGGAAGTACACATCCAAACTGAAGTACTGATGGAAGTACACATCCAAACTGAAGTAATGAAGGAAGTACACATCCAAACTGAAGTAATGATGGAAGTACACATCCAAACTGAAGTAATCATGGAAGTACACATCCAAACTGAAGTAATGAAGGAAGTACACATCCAAACTGAAGTAATGATGGAAGTACACATCCAAACTGAAGTACAGATGGAAGTACACATCCAAACTGAAGTACTGATGGAAGTACACATCCAAACTGAAGTAATGAAGGAAGTACACATCCAAACTGAAGTAATGGTGGAAGTACACATCCAAACTGAAGTAATCATGGAAGTACACATCCAAACTGAAGTAATCATGGAAGTACACATCCAAACTGAAGTAATCATGGAAGTACACATCCAAACTGAAGTAATCATGGAAGTACACATCCAAACTGAAGTAATCATGGATGTACACATCCAAACTGAAGTAATCATGGAAGTACACATCCAAACTGAAGTAATCATGGAAGTACACATCCAAACTGAAGTAATGAAGTAAGTACACATCCAAACCGAAGTAATGATGGAAGTACACATCCAAACTGAAGTAATGAAGGAAGTACACATCCAAACTGAAGTAATCATGGAAGTACACATCCAAACTGAAGTAATGGTGGAAGTACACATCCAAACTGAAGTAATCATGGAAGTACACATCCAAACTGAAGTAATCATGGAAGTACACATCCAAACTGAAGTAATCATGGAAGTACGCATCCAAACTGAAGTAATGATGGAAGTACACATCCAAACTGAAGTAATCATGGAAGTACACATCCAAACTGAAGTAATCATGGAAGTACACATCCAAACTGAAGTAATGAAGTAAGTACACATCCAAACCGAAGTAATGATGGAAGTACACATCCAAACTGAAGTAATGAAGGAAGTACACATCCAAACTGAAGTAATGAAGGAAGTACACATCCAAACTGAAGTAATGGTGGAAGTACACATCCAAACTGAAGTAATCATGGAAGTACACATCCAAACTGAAGTAATCATGGAAGTACACATCCAAACTGAAGTAATCATGGAAGTACACATCCAAACTGAAGTAATCATGGAAGTACACATCCAAACTGAAGTAATCATGGATGTACACATCCAAACTGAAGTAATCATGGAAGTACACATCCAAACTGAAGTAATCATGGAAGTACACATCCAAACTGAAGTAATCATGGAAGTACGCATCCAAACTGAAGTAATGAAGTAAGTACACATCCAAACCGAAGTAATGATGGAAGTACACATCCAAACTGAAGTAATGAAGGAAGTACACATCCAAACTGAAGTAATGAAGGAAGTACACATCCAAACTGAAGTAATGGTGGAAGTACACATCCAAACTGAAGTAATCTTGGAAGTACACATCCAAACTGAAGTACTGATGGAAGTACACATCCATACTGAAGTAATCATGGAAGTACACATCCAAACTGAAGTAATGGTGGAAGTACAAATCCAAACTGAAGTAATCATGGAAGTACACATCCAAACTGAAGTAATCATGGAAGTACACATCCAAACTGAAGTAATCATGGATGTACACATCCAAACTGAAGTAATCATGGAAGTACACATCCAAACTGAAGTAATCATGGAAGTACACATCCAAACTGAAGTAATGAAGTAAGTACACATCCAAACCGAAGTAATGATGGAAGTACACATCCAAACTGAAGTAATGAAGGAAGTACACATCCAAACTGAAGTAATCATGGAAGTACACATCCAAACTGAAGTAATCATGGAAGTACACATCCAAACTGAAGTAATCATGGAAGTACACATCCAAACTGAAGTAATCATGGATGTACACATCCAAACTGAAGTAATCATGGAAGTACACATCCAAACTGAAGTAATCATGGAAGTACACATCCAAACTGAAGTAATGAAGTAAGTACACATCCAAACCGAAGTAATGATGGAAGTACACATCCAAACTGAAGTAATGAAGGAAGTACACATCCAAACTGAAGTAATCATGGAAGTACACATCCAAACTGAAGTAATCATGGAAGTACACATCCAAACTGAAGTAATCATGGAAGTACACATCCAAACTGAAGTAATCATGGAAGTACACATCCAAACTGAAGTAATCATGGAAGTACACATCCAAACTGAAGTAATCATGGAAGTACACATCCAAACTGAAGTAATCATGGAAGTACACATCCAAACTGAAGTAATCATGGAAGTACACATCCAAACTGAAGTAATGATGTAAGTACACATCCAAACTGAAGTAATGATGGAAGTACACATCCAAACTGAAGTAATCATGGAAGTACACATCCAAACTGAAGTAATGAAGGAAGTACACATCCAAACTGAAGTAATCATGGAAGTACACATCCAAACTGAAGTAATCATGGAAGTACACATCCAAACTGAAGTAATGAAGGAAGTACACATCCAAACTGAAGTAATCATGGAAGTACACATCCAAACTGAAGTAATCATGGAAGTACACATCCAAACTGAAGTAATCATGGAAGTACACATCCAAACTGAAGTAATGAAGGAAGTACACATCCAAACTGAAGTAATCATGGAAGTACACATCCAAACTGAAGTAATCATGGAAGTACACATCCAAACTGAAGTAATCATGGAAGTACACATCCAAACTGAAGTAATCATGGAAGTACACATCCAAACTGAAGTAATCATGGAAGTACACATCCAAACTGAAGTAATGAAGGAAGTACACATCCAAACTGAAGTAATCATGGAAGTACACATCCAAACTGAAGTAATCATGGAAGTACACATCCAAACTGAAGTAATCATGGAAGTACACATCCAAACTGAAGTAATCATGGAAGTACACATCCAAACTGAAGTAATCATGGATGTACACATCCAAACTGAAGTAATCATGGAAGTACACATCCAAACTGAAGTAATCATGGAAGTACACATCCAAACTGAAGTAATCATGGAAGTACACATCCAAACTGAAGTAATCATGGAAGTACACATCCAAACTGAAGTAATCATGGAAGTACACATCCAAACTGAAGTAATGAAGGAAGTACACATCCAAACTGAAGTAATCATGGAAGTACACATCCAAACTGAAGTAATCATGGAAGTACACATCCAAACTGAAGTAATCATGGAAGTACACATCCAAACTGAAGTAATCATGGAAGTACACATCCAAACTGAAGTACTGATGGAAGTACACATCCAAACTGAAGTAATCATGGAAGTACACATCCAAACTGAAGTACTGATGGAAGTACACATCCAAACTGAAGTACTGATGGAAGTACACATCCAAACTGAAGTAATCATGGAAGTACACATCCAAACTGAAGTACTGATGGAAGTATACATCCAAATCGAAGTACTGATGGAAGTACACATCCAAACTGAAGTACTGATGGAAGTACACATCCATACTGAAGTAATGATGGAAGTATACGTCCAAATTGAAGTACTGATGGAAGTACACATCCAAATTGAAGTACTGATGGAACTACACATCCAAACTTAAGTACTGTGAAGTATTAAACACAAAAACAATAATATTCGGCAGGTTCTGCACACATAAGATGATTACCTCATCTCTGACAGCGAGGAGAGGCTCGACACCCACCACCTCCTCATTGAAGGGATTGAGGTGATTCGTCGTGATCTGACTCCAATTTGTCTTGAAGCACTGGAAGAGATGGACGTGATGGCCACTGGAGGCGGGACCAGTGCACTCGACGAATACCTTAGCTACCAACATTTCTAGGACCTGGTGGTTGCAGGCAAAGAGGAGGAGATTCCAGCAGAGCTCCTGTTGTGAATACGTACAGCCATAGATCCTCAGCCCTGTGTTGGTAGTGTTGGGTTGAACGACATGCCTAGTGCCCGTTACAAAAATCCCCACACGAGACCTGGGCAATCGCCACCTTTGCCATCGCATTCCCTCGCCGGAGACAAGGACAGGGAAACGGTCGACCTCCTCCTTCCAGGTGAAGTTGGGAAGATGCAATTTACTTTCCAGTTACAACTAATACTGTGTTGTTTATAATAATGATGATATATAATATAGAAATGATAGACTAATTATCTAGTGTGAGTTGTCTTTGTATACTGTTCACAACGGTAGTAATGGATGATACTGTGATACTGTGTACACGTTTACGGTATCAGGCATTCTCTCATGTATTGGGACAGTGTTTCCTGGGCATTGTGTCCCAGCCTCCTAGAGGGACAGTAAATGCCTTGGACAGTGTGACCTGACCAGCCTCCCAGAGGTACAGCAAATGCCTTGGACAGTGTGACCTGACCAGCCTCCTAGAGGTACAGTAAGTGCCTTGGACAGTGTGACCTGACCAGCCTCCCAGAGGGACAGCAAATGCCTTGGACAGTGTGACCTGACCAGCCTCCTAGAGGTACAGTAAGTGCCTTGGACAGTGTGACCTGACCAGCCTCCCAGAGGGACAGTAAGTGCCTTGGACTGTGTGACCTGACCAGCCTCCTAGAGGGACAGTAAATGCCTTGGACTGTGTGACCTGACCAGCCTCCTAGAGGTACAGTAAGTGCCTTGGACAGTGTGACCTGACCAGCCTCCCAGAGGGACAGTAAGTGCCTTGGACTGTGTGACCTGACCAGCCTCCTAGAGGGACAGTAAGTGCCTTGGACAGTGTGACCTGACCAGCCTCCTAGAGGGACAGTAAGTGTCTTGGACAGTGTGACCTGACCAGCCTCCTAGAGGGACAGTAAATGCCTTGGACTGTGTGACCTGACCAGCCTCCCAGAGGGACAGTAAGTGCCTTGGACAGTGTGACCTGACCAGCCTCCTAGAGGGACAGTAAATGCCTTGGACTGTGTGACCTGACCAGCTTCCTAGAGGGACAGTAAGTGCCTTGGACAGTGTGACCTGACCAGCCTCCCAGAGGGACAGTAAGTGCCTTGGACAGTGTGACCTGACCAGCCTCCCAGAGGGACAGTAAGTGCCTTGGACAGTGTGACCTGACCAGCCTCCCAGAGGGACAGTAAGTGCCTTGGACAGTGTGACCTGACCAGCCTCCTAGAGAGACGGTAAGTGCCTTGGACTGTGTGACCTGACCAACCTAGAGGGACAGTAAGTGCCTTGGACAGTGTGACCTGACCAGCCTCCTAGAGGGACAGTAAGTGCCTTGGACAGTGTGACCTGACCAGCCTCCTAGTGGGACAGTAAATGCCTTGGACTGTGTGACCTGACCAGCCTCCCAGAGGGACAGTAAGTGCCTTGGACAGTGTGACCTGACCAGCCTCCTAGAGGGACAGTAAGTGCCTTGGACAGTGTGACCTGACCAGCCTCCCAGAGGGACAGTAAGTGCCTTGGACAGTGTGACCTGACCAGCCTCCTAGAGGGACAGTAAGTGCCTTGGACAGTGTGACCTGACCAGCCTCCTAGAGGGACAGTAAGTGCCTTGGACAGTGTGACCTGACCAGCCTCCTAGAGGGACAGTAAGTGCCTTGGATAGTGTGATCTGACCAGCCTCCTAGAGGGACAGTAAGTGCCTTGGATAGTGTGACCTGACCAGCCTCCTAGAGGGACAGTAAGTGCCTTGGACAGTGTGACCTGACCAGCCTCCTAGAGAGACAGTAAATGCCTTGGACTGTGTGACCTGACCAGCCTCCTGGAGGGACAGTAAGTGCCTTGGACTGGGTGACCTGACCAGCCTCCTAGAGGGACAGTAAATGCCTTGGACTGTGTGACCTGACCAGCCTCCCAGAGGGACAATAAGTGCCTTGGACAGTGTGACCTGACCAGCCTCCCAGAGGGACAGTAAGTGCCTTGGACAGTGTGACCTGACCAGCCTCCTAGAGGGACAGTAAGTGCCTTGGACAGTGTGACCTGACCAGCCTCCTAGTGGGACAGTAAATGCCTTGGACAGTGTGACCTGACCAGCCTCCCAGAGGGACAGTAAGTGCCTTGGACAGTGTGACCTGACCAGCCTCCCAGAGGGACAGTAAATGCCTTGGACAGTGTGACCTGACCAGCCTCCTAGTGGGACAGTAAATGCCTTGGACAGTGTGACCTGACCAGCCTCCTAGAGGGACAGTAAATGCCTTGGACAGTGTGACCTGACCAGCCTCCCAGAGGGACAGTAAGTGCCTTGGACTGTGTGACCTGACCAGCCTCCCTGAGGGACAGTAAGTGCCTTGGACAGTGTGACCTGACCAGCCTCCTAGAGGGACAGTAAGTGCCTTGGACAGTGTGACCTGACCAGCCTCCTAGAGAGACAGTAAATGCCTTGGACTGTGTGACCTGACCAGCCTCCTGGAGGGACAGTAAGTGCCTTGGACTGGGTGACCTGACCAGCCTCCTAGAGGGACAGTAAATGCCTTGGACTGTGTGACCTGACCAGCCTCCCAGAGGGACAGTAAGTGCCTTGGACAGTGTGACCTGACCAGCCTCCCAGAGGGACAGTAAGTGCCTTGGACAGTGTGACCTGACCAGCCTCCTAGAGGGACAGTAAGTGCCTTGGACAGTGTGACCTGACCAGCCTCCTAGAGGGACAGTAAATGCCTTGGACAGTGTGACCTGACCAGCCTCCCAGAGGGACAGTAAGTGCCTTGGACAGTGTGACCTGACCAGCCTCCCAGAGGGACAGTAAATGCCTTGGACAGTGTGACCTGACCAGCCTCCTAGTGGGACAGTAAATGCCTTGGACAGTGTGACCTGACCAGCCTCCTAGAGGGACAGTAAATGCCTTGGACAGTGTGACCTGACCAGCCTCCCAGAGGGACAGTAAGTGCCTTGGACTTTGTGACCTGACCAGCCTCCCTGAGGGACAGTAAGTGCCTTGGACTGTGTGACCTGACCAGCCTCCCTGAGGGACAGTAAGTGCCTTGGACAGTGTGACCTGACCAGCCTCCTAGAGAGACAGTAAGTGCCTTGGACTGTGTGACCTGACCAGCCTCCTAGAGGGAGAGTAAGTGCCTTGGACTGTGTGACCTGACCAGCCTCCTAGAGGGACAGTAAGTGCCTTGGACAGTGTGACCTGACCAGCCTCCTAGAGGGACAGTAAGTGTCTTGGACTGTGTGACCTGACCAGCCTCCTAGAGGGACAGTAAGTGCCTTGGACTGTGTGACCTGACCAGCCTCCTAGAGGGACAGTAAGTGCCTTGGACAGTGTGACCTGACCAGCCTCCTAGAGGGACAGTAAGTGTCTTGGACAGTGTGACCTGACCAGCCTCCTAGAGGGACAGTAAGTGCCTTGGACTGTGTGACCTGACCAGCCTCCCAGAGGGACAGTAAGTGCCTTGGACAGTGTGACCTGACCAGCCTCCTAGAGGGACAGTAAGTGTCTTGGACTGTGTGACCTGACCAGCCTCCTAGAGGGACAGTAAGTGCCTTGGACTGTGTGACCTGACCAGCCTCCTAGAGGGACAGTAAGTGCCTTGGACAGTGTGACCTGACCAGCCTCCTAGAGGGACAGTAAGTGCCTTGGACAGTGTGACCTGACCAGCCTCCTAGAGGGACAGTAAGTGCCTTGGACTGTGTGACCTGACCAGCCTCCTAGAGGGACAGTAAGTGTCTTGGACTGTGTGACCTGACCAGCCTCCTAGTGGGACAGTAAGTGTCTTGGACTGTGTGACCTGACCAGCCTCCTAGAGTGACAGTAAATCCATGTGGACAGTGAGTCCACCAGGCAGTGATGTTACTGCTAGACTTTCACTCTTCTAGATTATGAAGCTGGTCAGTGTGTAAATGTTCCATTTCCCTTTCCATTTCCCTTGTGTGTGGACTTGTGTGTTTGTTTACAGAGCTAGGTGTGTTCAGATGAAGTGGGGCAGAAACTGATCATGAAATGTATGTGTGCATGCGTGCGTGCAGGCATGTGTGCGTGCGTGCATGCGTCCATGTGTGTGTGCATGTCATCTAGAGCATGACAGAAGACAATATAACTCCCATTCTTCAAATATATGTTTAATTTACCTTATATTTACAGCAATAATTAACATTAACTTAAAACCTTTTCTACAAAAAGAAGCATTTTAATGCTAATTGAATGAGGTAAAGAGCATTGACTCTGCTCTTAACCAGAGACCCTGAGGTAATGTGCATTGACTCTATGCTTAACCAGAGACCACGAGGTAAGGAGCATTGACTCTGCTCTTAACCAGAGACCACGAGGTAATGAGCTTTGACTCTGCTCTTAACCAGAGACCATGAGGTAATGAGCATTGACTCTGCTCTTAACCAGAAACCACGAGGTAATGAGCATTGACTCTGCTCTTAACCAGAGACCACGAGGTAATGAAAAAAATTATCAAACCACAAAGGCAAAGCTCCTCTGCAGATACATTCTGGACGATCAAATCCCTGATGTTGTGTAGATAATATCCGATATCTGGTCTAAATTAAACCAAGTTTAATAAACGGACGCAGGAGATTTCTGGCAGAAGTTGTGATCTGATAGGCGGCCTGGGTGTCACTTGATCCGGGCGCTACAGTTGCAATTAAGAATTTGCTCCAGAAATAACTCAGAGGGAGTGTACAACTGGAGGGAGAAACAAATAACCACAGGGAGTGTACAACTGGAGGGAGAAACACATAACCAGAGGGAGTGTACAACTGGAGGGAGAAACACATAACCAGAGGGAGTGTACAACTGGAGGGAGAAACACATAACCAGAGGGAGTGTACAACTGGAGGGAGAAACACATAACCAGAGGGAGTGTACAACTGGAGGGAGAAACACATAACCAGAGGGAGTGTACAACTGGAGGGAGAAACACATAACCAGAGGGAGTGTACAACTGGAGGGAGAAACACATAACCAGAGGGAGTGTACAACTGGAGGGAGAAACACATAACCAGAGGGAGTGTACAACTGGAGGGAGAAACACATAACCAGAGGGAGTGTACAACTGGAGGGAGAAACACATAACCAGAGGGAGTGTACAACTGGAGGGAGAAACACATAACCAGAGGGAGTGTACAACTGGAGGGAGAAACACATAACCAGAGGGAGTGTACAACTGGAGGGAGAAACACATAACCAGAGGGAGTGTACAACTGGAGGGAGAAACACATAACCAGAGGGAGTGTACAACTGGAGGGAGAAACACATAACCAGAGGGAGTGTACAACTGGAGGGAGAAACACATAACCAGAGGGAGTGTACAACTGGAGGGAGAAACACATAACCAGAGGGAGTGTACAACTGGAGGGAGAAACAATGGATGCAACGAAGGGGCAGAAAGAGAAAAGAAAGGTAAAAGTTCCACATTGTGACAATGTACATATGAAGCAAATATTCACGCAAGATTATTTGTAAATGTTATCATTTTCTATGATACTTGAATTGTGAAACTTAATAAGTTTTTTAGTAGGTAAATATAACAATGAAGGCAGGTTACAGCAACATCATGAACTTATCATGAAGCCAGGTTACAACAACATCATGAACTTATCATGAAGCCAGGTTACAGCAACATCATGAACTTATCATGAAGGCAGGTTACAACAACATCATGAACTTATCATGAAGGCAGGTTACAGCAACATCATGAACTTATCATGAAGGCAGGTTACAGCAACATCATGAACTTATCATGAAGGCAGGTTACAACAACATCATGAACTTATCAGGAAGCCAGGTTACAGCAACATCATGAACTTATCATGAAGGCAGGTTACAGCAACATCATGAACTTATCATGAAGGCAGGTTACAACAACATCATGAACTTATCATGAAGCCAGGTTACAACAACATCATGAACTTATCATGAAGGCAGGTTACAACAACATCATGAACTTATCATGAAGCCAGGTTACAGCAACATCATGAACTTATCATGAAGGCAGGTTACAGCAACATCATGAACTTATCATGAAGCCAGGTTACAACAACATCATGAACTTATCATGAAGCCAGGTTACAGCAACATCATGAACTTATCATGAAGGCAGGTTACAACAACATCATGAACTTATCATGAAGGCAGGTTACAGCAACATCATGAACTTATCATGAAGGCAGGTTACAGCAACATCATGAACTTATCATGAAGGCAGGTTACAACAACATCATGAACTTATCAGGAAGCCAGGTTACAGCAACATCATGAACTTGACCAGAACCTTTGGGGAGTGGGGGAGCTGGTTAATGAAGGAGCTGGTTACTTAGCAACAAAACTACAGAAAGGGAAGACCAGGGAGCCTAACCTATCCAACTACAACCCTGCTTCTGAATTTGGGACAACAGTTACTGAACTTGAAACAGTTATACAGGACAAACACCAACATAGAAATATTGTGAACAACTTCTATGAGACCCGTTCTCTGGATGACTATATCATGATGAAATGGTAACAAGAATCTTGACAGTATGTTTTTATAATATTTCCAAGCTGCTATGTTTGACAGAGCTGATTAAAAATATGAAATGTCATGCACAGCTACCATAGCTGTTGACCAGCACTCGTCTGTGTCTTGTCAGACCAATGTCCAAGTTGACACGCTGACCGCTGTCTACAACTTCACAGTTTCATCATCCACAACAGGAATGCAGCTGTTTGAACAGGTCAGTTGATGCATTGATCAATGCACAACTGGTTTAAATGTTGTCAAAATAGCATATAACTAATTAATTGATGACATTTAACCAGTTTTTCTAACTGAGAAGTCTAGTTGCACCAAACATGACTTAAGCATTGGTCGCATACTCTAATTAATTTTGTAAACCAATCACAATTAATCTTCTTTAGCATTGTGTTTCACTAAACTGTCGAAAAATATATTTTTGATGTTTATAGAAATAGTTATTTTGTTGACAGATTTTTAATTCATATTTCTTATTGTACACATATTGGTTAGTTTTTGTTTTTATACAGACTAGCTTTACATGAGCGCATACGTGATTGTTTTTAATATAACTATTTCTTTTAGATTATTTAACATTTAGCAATTGTTATTTATAGTCGTGATTCTATAGTGTTCTAATTTAATTATTTATCTCTATACTTATCTGATCTTAGATAATTATTAATTGTTTTTATTTATTTACAGCCTGTATATATATATTTACCTATGCATATATCAATTTTAAATATATACATATGTGATGTTACAATTATTTAAATAGCTTACGTTATTTATTAAGTTATTTGATTTTATGAAACATTGTACAGCGCTCCAGAACAATTATTAAGATGAGGCACTATATAAAAAATATATTATTATTATTAATTCGGATCAGATCCACAATTACCTTGGAACTCAAATTTAACAATATATTTTGTGTCATTGTTTGAAACATTTGGGATGTCATGTAGTTCCACTGTTTGCCTGCAGGTGGCGCTACTAGTTGAACTGAGACAAGTGTGGCCATTCGGTCTTTGCTACACAGACAGAAAGAAACTTCACGCTTGGCTGAGTCTGAGGAAGAAGGTTACATAAACCAGGGCAAATTGTGTATTCCCATTCTTCTTGTGCATGCTACGAGTTCACCATCCTGGCTATCTTGTTCCACATGATCCTGCAGATCTATCCATGTTATTGTTCCACATGATCCCTGCAGATCCATCCATATTATTGTACTATGCAATCCCTGCAGATCCATTCATACTATTGTTCTATGTGATCCTGCATATCCCTTCAGATAAAACCATATTTTTGTTCCACATGATCCCTGCAGATCCATCCATATCATTATTCCACATGATCCCCTGTGGATCCATCCATGTTGTTGTTCCACATGATCCCGCGTGGATCCATCCATGCTGTTGTTCCACATGTAGCATGGTAAACTAGTGGGTGACTAAGTGTGGCCCCCCTTGCCCCATTAGCACCCTCCATTTGTGAGATCCTAGACACACCACTGGGACAGACCAACTACCACTGCTTCCTCCCTTGCACCCTCCATTTGTGAGATCCTAGACACACCACTGGGACAGACCAACTACCATTGCTTCCTCCCTTGCACCCTCCATTTGTGAGATCCTAGACACACCACTGGGACAGACCAACTACCATTGCTTCCTCCCTTGCACCCTCCATTTGTGAGATCCTAGACACACCACTGGGACAGACCAACTACCATTGCTTCCTCCCTTGCACCCTCCATTTGTGAGATCCTAGACACACCACTGGGACAGACCAACTACCATTGCTTCCTCCCTTGCACCCTCCATTTGTGAGATCCTAGATACAACACTGGGACAGACCAACTACCATTGCTTCCTCCCTTGCACACTCCATTTGTGAGATCCTAGATACACCACTGGGACAGACCAACTACCATTGCTTCCTCCCTTGCACACTCCATTTGTGAGATCCTAGACACACCACCGGGACAGACCAACTACCATTGCTTCCTCCCTTGCACACTCCATTTGTGAGATCCTAGATACACCACTGGGACAGACCAACTACCATTGCTTCCTCCCTTGCACCCTCCATTTGTGAGATCCTAGATACACCACCGGGACAGACCAACTACCATTGCTTCCTCCCTTGCACCCTCCATTTGTGAGATCCTAGACACAACACTGGGACAGACCAACTACCATTGCTTCCTCCCTTGCACCCTCCATTTGTGAGATCCTAGACACAACACTGGGACAGACCAACTACCATTGCTTCCTCCCTTGCACCCTCCATTTGTGAGATCCTAGACACACCACTGGGACAGACCAACTACCATTGCTTCCTCCCTTGCACCCTCCATTTGTGAGATCCTAGATACACCACCGGGACAGACCAACTACCATTGCTTCCTCCCTTGCACCCTCCATTTGCGAGATCCTAGACACAACACTGGGACAGACCAACTACCATTGCTTCCTCCCTTGCACCCTTCATTTGTGAGATCCTAGACACAACACTGGGACAGACCAACTACCATTGCTTCCTCCCTTGCACCCTCCATTTGTGAGATCCTAGACACAACACTGGGACAGACCAACTACCATTGCTTCCTCCCTTGCACCCTCCATTTGTGAGATCCTAGATACACCACCGGGACAGACCAACTACCATTGCTTCCTCCCTTGCACCCTCCATTTGTGAGATCCTAGACACAACACTGGGACAGACCAACTACCATTGCTTCCTCCCTTGCACCCTCCATTTGTGAGATCCTAGATACAACACTGGGACAGACCAACTACCATTGCTTCCTCCCTTGCACCCTTCATTTGTGAGATCCTAGACACAACACTGGGACAGACCAACTACCATTGCTTCCTCCCTTGCACCCTCCATTTGTGAGATCCTAGATACAACACTGGGACAGACCAACTACCATTGCTTCCTCCCTTGCACCCTCCATTTGTGAGATCCTAGTACACCACTGGGACAGACCAACTACCATTGCTTCCTCCCTTGCACCCTCCATTTGTGAGATCCTAGGACTACCATTGCTTCCTCTCTGACATTTCACCCACAATGTATCCTCGTAGCTGTATTTTGTCTAGATCCACTAAATTATCGAATTACACACAATAATTATTCTTATATATATAATTTAATTTGTGTGTGTGTGCATGCGTGTGTGTGTACGTTTGTGTATGCACGTATCTGTGTGCGTGCATGCATGTATTTCGATTTATACAACTAATTCATTGGTATTCACATGTAACATGGGTGATCCACTTTACTGTAAGATTCTGTTTGATGTTTATGAGTTTGACATGATTGGTTCAGTGAGAACCTGCACAGTGAGTTGTTGGTGTAAACGCTGGCAGTCTGTAGAGTTGTGTCTATGAGAAATGAACCCAGACACACGTTGTTGTTGCAGGTGTTGTCACAGGGCTGGCAGTCTGTAGAGTTGTGTCTATGAGAAATGAACCCAGACACACACGTTGTTGTTGCAGGTGTTGTCACAGGGCTGCCAGTCTGTAGAGTTGTGTCTGTGAGAAGTGACCTCAGACACACACGTTGTTGTTGCAGGTGTTGTCACAGGGCTGCCAGTCTGTAGAGTTGTGTCTGTGAGAAGTGACCTCAGACACACACGTTGTTGTTGCAGGTGTTGTCACAGGGCTGCCAGTCTGTAGAGGTGTGTCTGTGAGAAGTGACCTCAGACACACACGTTGTTGTTGCAGGTGTTGTCACAGGGCTGCCAGTCTGTAGAGTTGTGTCTGTGAGAAGTGACCCAGGCACACGTTGTTGTTGCAGGTGTTGTCACAGGGCTGCCAGTCTGTAGAGTTGTGTCTGTGAGAAGTGACCTCAGACACACACGTTGTTGTTGCAGGTGTTGTCACAGGGCTGCCAGTCTGTAGAGGTGTGTCTGTGAGAAGTGACCTCAGACACACACGTTGTTGTTGCAGGTGTTGTCACAGGGCTGCCAGTCTGTAGAGTTGTGTCTGTGAGAAGTGACCCAGGCACACGTTGTTGTTGCAGGTGTTGTCACAGGGCTGCCAGTCTGTAGAGTTGTGTCTGTGAGAAGTGACCTCAGACACACACGTTGTTGTTGCAGGTGTTGTCACAGGACGTCGGAAAGAAGAGACCCGTTCAGTTGAAACTGCGAGTGAGATTCTACCCAGAAGATGCGGAGGAGCTGACTGATCCAGCCTCTCTGGTGCAACGCTAGGTTTACTCCAAGATCAATCCTTTCTTTCATTTTCGCCTGCATCAGCTGGACTCTACAATACTTGACCACAGGAACCAGTCATAACTGGTTTCCTTTAGTTGCTTGTTATAACATTTAACATTGCTCAGTTATTTTTATACACTTTTAACACCACCTTTGAGATTGCAATACAGGTTCTAATTGCCTGTGAGATTGTAATACAGGTTCACATTGCCTGTGATATTGTCATATAGGTTCACATTGCCTGTGAGATTGTGATGAGATATGTGAGATTGTGATGTGAGATAATAATGTGAGATTGTGATGTGAGATTGTGTTGTGAGATTGTGATGTTGGTTGTAATGTGGAGGTTTCACCATGTCACGTCACAGAGACAAGTGTACCTGGAGGTCCAGCAGGCCGTAATGACCTCGTCACTCCAGTGTCCAGTAGAAGTAGCTATTCAACTGGCTGCTCATGCACTCCAGGCCACACACTCGGACCAACACCTGAACACTGACCAGGACTGGATGGAGGTCAGTCTGCCACTCAGGTGGGTGGTCTCACTCAGACTGTCTTCCTCCGTTGTAATTATCTGGCTGAGGGTGTCCTGCCCTGAGGGTGTCCTGACTGAGGGTGTCCTTACTGAGGGTGTCCTGGCTGAGTTCATCCTGAGAGCCATCCTGTTGTTGAGTGTCAGCAAGGTGGCTCTGACACTCTGACACTCTGTCAGTCTTCTACTTGGCACTGTGCCAAGTCTACCAGCGACATTTGAAGCCCAGATGACTAATGTCAATTAGTGCGAGGAAGTCACCCAGCACTAGTCAGTGTCTGTTACTGGGCTATTTACTGCAGAGAGGGAACTAACTCAGCATTAAAATAAAGGTATTATTCATTCACAAAACACTCACCCATTAAATATCTGAGGAAACAGTAACAAATTACATGAATCCCTTTTTAATGTCCTTTATTAATTATAAAATTATCAGTGGTCACTCTAATATAAAAGATAAAATTACGTCTAACAAAGAGTTAATGAATAATTTACCCAAAGTTTGATTTGATACAAACATTAAAACAAGGTATTTAGTGATCGGGGGAAGAGGGTCTAGCAATCACCCCTGGAGCAGGACGGTACATTACCCTTGGAGCAGGATAGTACATTACCCCTGGAGCAGGACAGTACGTCACCCCTGGAGCAGGACAGTATATTACCCCTGGAGCAGGACAGTACATTACCCTTGGAGCAGAACAGTACATTACCCCTGGAGCAGGACAGTACATTACCCTTGGAGCAGGACAGTACACCACCCCTGAAGCAGGACAGTACATTACCCCTGGAGCAGGACAGTACATTAGCCCTGGAGCAGAACAGTACATTACCCCTGGAGCAGGACAGTACATTACCCTTGGAGCAGGACAGTACACCACCCCTGGAGCAGGACAGTACATTACCCCTGGAGCAGGACAGTACATTACCCCTGGAGCAGGACAGTCATTACCCTTGGAGCAGGACAGTACATTACCCCTGGAGCAGGACAGTACATTACCCCTGGAGCAGGACAGTACATCACCCCTGGAGCAGGACAGTACATCACCCTTGGAGCAGGACAGTACATCACCCCTGGAGCAGGACAGTACATTACCCCTGGAGCAGAACAGTACATTACCCCTGCTAAGTGACTTGTTTTGGTGTTACCGATGTGGTAAAGATAAAAAAATTTTCCCATAAAATATATGGCCGGTGTTCTATGATGTTGAACATAATATATCTGCTCTAGTTATTGCTGCAAAGTGTTCACCGCCAAATCAAACATCGCATGTCATGTCATCTTCTTCAGCGGGACCAACCAATGGGACGTCACTGATACCCAGTGGAAGCTGCAAGTGGTCCGTCTGTATGAGAGCCTGAAAGGAATGAACACGTAAGGACTGACATAGTCTCTTCTACAACTTCTAGAAAGAAATATATTTTAACACACAGAGAAACTGATTTTAAAATGCAAGTTTACAAGTATTTCATAAGATTATCTCAGTCTATCACAATTTTTTATTTCTTATAAAACAACCAACAAATAATATAAAATGTATAAATTTTAACAAGCACTACAAATTAACTTGTTTACTACATCTAATTTTAACAAGCACTACAAATTAATGTGTTTACTACATCTAAAAATCTTTGCCTGTATTGTGAGAAAAAAATTTGACACAAAATATAGATGATTATAGTACACAGATGATTATACTGAAGGCATACACATTAGATTTTGTTGCTGTTTGAAGCAATATTATTATATGTTCACATTTTATTGCCTGTTCTGACAACAGACCATATACAAAAGTAAACATTAACAGCAGTACTATATAGAGTATAGTTTTATCACAGACATCAATCAACTGTATATTGTTCTGAGGTAAATGTCCAAAAGAGAATGTCTCATGTCCAACAGGCAGTCAGCCATGTTGGAATATGTCAAGTTGGCTCAGCAGACCGATGGATTCGGAGTCAGCAACTTTGATGTCAGGACAAAAGGTGGTAAAGGGTTAACGCTGGGAGTGAGCGCCCTAGGGATGAGGGTCCATGGCAGGAACAGGTGAGTCATGTTGTAGGTAAAGGGTTAACACTAGGAGTGAGCGCCCTAGGAGTGAGGATCCACGGCAGGAACAGGTGAGTCATGTTGTAGGTAAAGGGTTAACACTAGGAGTGAGCGCCCTAGGAGTGAGGGTCCATGGCAGGAACAGGTGAGTCATGTTGTAGGTAAAGGGTTAACACTAGGAGTGAGCGCCCTAGGAGTGAGGATCCACGGCAGGAACAGGTGAGTCATGTTGTAGGTAAAGGGTTAACACTAGGAGTGAGCGCCCTAGGAGTGAGTATCCATGGTAGGAACAGGTGAGTCATGTTGTAGGTAAAGGGTTAACACTAGGAGTGAGCGCCCTAGGAGTGAGTATCCACGGCAGGAACAGGTGAGTCATGTTAATGCTGGGGGTGAGCGCCCTAGGAGTGAGGATCAACGCCATGAACAGGTGAGTCATGTTGTAGGTAAAGGGTTAACGCTAGGAGTGAGCACCCTAGGAGTGAGGATCCACGGCAGGAACAGGTGAGTCATGTTGAGGTACTGAATAGGAAAATGGAGTTAGTTCTTTAGAATTTCAGACTAAATCTACATATGTGGAGCTATGAAACTCTCAGAATAAACTATGTGCATTACCACTAACTATATAGGGGAAGGTGGGGCATGTCTGCACACGTTGAATACACTGGTTTGCGGTTTCAGACCACAATCATGTGTTATGTCCCACAACCCAGAGTATTATATTCTTATTGGAGGTGTAGCCTGGATAATGTTAACCACTACACACACACTACACACACACTACCCACACACTACACACGCACACTAAACACACACACTACACGCACAGCATAAAAAGATCACTAGCTAAGGCGCATACCATAGGGATGGGAACATGCCCCACATTACACTAAATAAAAATAATGGTGATAATCGTAATATTATATATTAATGATTGTAATATTATATATTAATAATCATAATATTATATATTAATAATTGTAATAATATGGACATTATTTACATAACTATATCAGCAATCCTTGAATGGATAGATGATCCGGTTTCTTGGTTATTAATATTAATCATAATTACCTCTCAGGAAACTTGAAGTTTGTTCTGGATATTTCGACTGCATCTCGCAGTCTTCTTCAGCAGACTGAAGTTATGGATGTGTCACATGACCAATGTCATGTGACACAAGCTGGAGTAGGACTGGTGGGAGCTCCTGGCCAACGTCTCGGTTCAGCATAGGTTTCTTTCTGTGGATGTTAATCGCCTCCTTTATTTTTCTCCTGTGCCAGTTCTCCTCGTGGTCTAGAATGTTGACATCCTTCATCGAGCACTGATGGCCTGAGTTCGGTTTGTATTCACTTATAGCTGATAGGGGTTGGTGACAAGATAGATGTTCTTTGATTCTTGTGCCGTAACTTCAGTCTGCTGAAGAAGACTGCGAGATGTAATCGAAATATCCAGAACAAACTTCAAGTTTCTTGAGAGGTAATTATGAGTAATATATCAGCAATGTTCAAGAAATGCACTATCATGGTTATAATATGAAGATGAACAGAAAGCAGAAATATTATTGCATATTTTGTTAATTAGCTCTATCTATTGTTCAGACATCCCTCAGTGCTAGATAATGTTGTCCCATATGTCATCTGTTGTTCAGACATCCCTCAGTGCTAGATAATGTTTTCCCATATGTCATCTGTTGTTCAGACATCCCTCAGTGCTAGATAATGTTGTCCCATATGTCATCTGTTGTTCAGACATCCCTCAGTGCTAGATAATGTTGTCCCATATGTCATCTGTTGTTCAGACATCCCTCAGTGCTAGATAATGTTGTCCCATATGTCACCTGTTGTTCAGACATCCCTCAGTGCTAGATAATGTTGTCCCATATGTCACCTGTTGTTCAGACATCCCTCAGTGCTAGATAATGTTGTCCCATATGTCACCTGTTGTTCAGACATCCCTCAGTGCTAGATAATGTTGTCCCATATGTCATCTGTTGTTCAGACATCCCTCACTGCTAGATAATGTTGTCCCATATGTCATCTGTTGTTCAGACATCCCTCAGTGATAGATAATGTTGTCCCATATGTCATCTGTTGTTCAGACATCCCTCAGTGCTAGATAATGTTGTCCCATATGTCATCTGTTGTTCAGACATCCCTCAGTGCTAGATAATGTTGTCCCATATGTCACCTCTTGCAGCCAAGAGTCGGCTGTCGTGTTTCTCTGGAGTGACATTCTCTCCACGGCCTTCAGTGGGAAGACCTTCACTGTCAAGATGGTGCAGAAGACTTCACCAGTGAGACAAACATTACCTCCTAATATTCTGTATTCACAGTATTAATTTAAAAACTGCTGGCATGGATATTTAATTAATAAAAAAAATCAAGCAGTGGAATATGATAGAATGAAATACTCTAATTAATTATTCCTATGTTCTGAACTTGTTCAATGTTACAGACATATTGGTCTTAAGGTTTTATATCTCGGAACTATAAATAGATGAAAACATAGATTAAATTGCAGTCTGTATTACAAAACATAGATTGATTTACCTAAATAAGCTTTAATCTGGAACAAACATCTACTTAAGTTCTGCACGTTGTACATTGCAGCTATAAGTTGGAACAAATATCTACTTCAGTTCTGCATATTGTACAGTGCTGCTATAAGTTGGAACAAAGATCTATTTCAGTTCTGCACATTGTACAGTGCAGCTATAAGTTGGAACAAAGATCTACTTAAGATCTGCACATTGTACAGTGCTGCTATAAGTTGGAACAAACATCTACTTAAGTTCTGCCCATTGTACAGTGCTATTATTAGTTGTAAAAAACATCTACTTCAGTTCTGCTCATTGTACAGTGCAGCTATAAGTTGGAACAAACATCTACTTAATTCTGCACGTTGTACAGTGCAGCTATAAGTTAGAACAAACATCTACTTAAGTTCTGCATGTGGTACAGTGCTGCTATAAGTTAAAACAAACATACTTAAATGTGTGCACTTTGTTATTCATCATGCTATCAACACAAGGAGGCAGATCTTTCAGTGTCAGTCTAGTTGTACAAACAACTATGGTTGTGTTGCAGGACTTTGTGTTTGTGGCTGGTCGAGTGTGCACTAATAGACAGATCGTGTTTCAGGACTTTGTGTTTGTGGCTGGTAGGGTGCACACTAATAGACATATTGTGTTGCAGGACTTTGTGTTTGTGGCTGGTCGAGTGTGCACTAATAGACATATTGTGTTGCAGGACTTTGTGTTTGTGGTTGGTCCAGTGTGCACTAATAGACATATTGTGTTGCAAGACTTTGTGTTTGTGGCTGGTCCAGTGTGCACTAATAGACAGATCGTGTTTCAGGACTTTGTGTTTGTGGCTGGTAGGGTGCACACTAATAGACATATTGTGTTGCAGGACTTTGTGTTTGTGGCTGGTCGAGTGTGCACTAATAGACATATTGTGTTGCAGGACTTTGTGTTTGTGGCTGGTAGGGTGCACACTAATAGACATATTGTGTTGCAAGACTTAGTGTTTGTGGCTAGTCGAGTGCACACTAATAGACATATTGTGTTGCAAGACTTTGTGTTTGTGGTTGGTCCAGTGTGCACTAATAGACATATTGTGTTGCAAGACTTTGTGTTTGTGGCTGGTCCAGTGTGCACTAATAGACAGATCGTGTTCCAGGACTTTGTGCCTATGGCTGGTGAAGTGTGCACTAATAGACATATCGTGTTCCTGGACTTTGTGTCTATGGCTGGTGAAGTGTGCACTAATAGACATATCGTGTTCCAGGACTTTGTGTCTATGGCTGGTGAAATGTGCACTAATAGACAGATTGTGTTGCAAGACTTTGTGTTTGTGGCTGGTCGAGTGCACACTAATTGACAGATTGTGTTCCAGGACTTTGTGTTTGTGGCTGGTCGAGTGCGCACTAATTGACAGATTGTGTTCCAGGACTTTGTGTTTGTGGCTGGTCGAGTGCGCACCAATAGACAGATCCTGGCTCTATGCATTGGCAATTATGAACTGTTTATTGCACGAAGACAGTCTGCAGAAGAACAAAGAAAAGAAAGGATGAGTGAACTCCCCTGTGCTGGAGAGACAAGGGACGGGAGTGACGAGAGAGGAGGAGAGGCAGGGACTGAGGAGAGTGGAGCTGTCTCCCCTGGAGAGGATGGAGTCAGTGGAGTAATGGAAGTGGACATTGTACCCCTGGGGGAAGGGAACTGGGAGGAAGATGGAGAGAAGGAAGGAGAAAATCTGGAGGAATTGAGCAGTACTGAAGGCGGGACATCAAGGTAAACAGGGAGACAGTCAGGTGCTAAGTATCAATGGTGAGGGCACATAGGGATATGGGGGGCACATGGGGGCACAGGGGGGTACATAGTTGTATGGGGGGCACATGTGGGCACAAGGAATTTAGTGGTTCGGTCAAATCATTGTTAGGACATCAAATATTTTTCAGTTAAATTTTCATAGTATAAAGTTCTTATGATTGTTTCATTTAAAATAAGAAATAACAGGCTGAAAAAGTTTGACTACCTCAACTTAAATTTCAACAAAAATATATGTACAATTTTATCTCCTAATTGTGAAGTACCTGGGTATTGTAAACACACCATATGTCCTAATTGTGAAGTACCTGGGGTATTGTAAACACACCATATGTCCTAATTGTGAAGTACCTGGGGTAGTGTAAACACACCATATGTCCTAATTGTGAAGTACCCGGGTATTGTAAACACACCATGTGTCCTAATTGTGAAGTACCTTGGTATTGTAAACACGCCACGCGTCCTAATTTTGAAGTACCCGGTGTATTGTAAACACGCCATATGTCCTAATTGTGAAGTACCTGGGGTATTGTAAACACACCATATGTCCAAATTGTTAAATACCTGGGGTATTGTAAGCACACCATAAAAAATTATGTCCTAATTTTCCAGTTTGCTGTGCTATCCCATGTCGATGCATGCACACACTTTATTTATATAAAGCAACTAATTTGAGAGTTTTCACTGATCATTGCCGCAAACAGAGTTCAAGATGCAGTTGGGCCAAATCAACATTGTGTCTAGATTTAAATAAAATGTCCAAGATAAAAATGTAAGTTAATTACAGAAATTGAGAGCAACAAACAGTTGTGGATGTTAGAGAACTTGCACGTCTCTTGCCTTTGCAGCCTGTGGGAAGACATGACTGCTGCCTGCAGGGGAACCAACCAAAGGGAAGATGATCTCATCGAATATGTACTTAATGAAGGTGCCGCTTATTTCTGTTTCATGTAGTCTAACCATTTTGTGGATCCCTTGTAGTAAACAATTTTGGGCAGCATGGTTTAAATTTAGAGAACCTGTTTTGCCCTTGTTTAATTTTATTATGACATGGTATGGCTCACATATGTTTATCTAGATGTCACTATTGATTAATACATAATTTTTAATCTGCAAAGCCATAAGTGAAACATTATGTGATAGCAAAGAATTCAGTTACTAGACAGGAACAGGGTTGACACATTGTGACAATGTTGTGTCACTGTGATGACATAGTGTTAAGGTGACAATGTTGCATCATTGTGACAATGTCATGTCACCATGATGATAATGTCAAGGTAACAGTGTTGTGTCACCATGATGACATTGTGAAGGTGACAATGATGAGTGTTGTCACCTTGATGGCATTGTGTCAAGGTGACAATGATTTGTCACCATTATGACAATGTTGTGTCACCATGAATTACAATTTTCTTCAAAATCGCAGCAAGAGAATTTGAAATTGGGTTCTCTCGATTGAGTGTCCCGATGATCTGACTACTGAGCCGCCTCACCCACAATGTCAGGGTAAAGAATTAAATAGCATGTAATCAAATATATATATATATATATATATATATATATATATATATATATATATATATATATATATATATATATATATATATATATATGAATTACTATTTTCTTCAATCACAACTATTTTGATTACTTACTCAACGTTTCGACTGCCACCAACAGCCTTCATCAGGAATTCTGGGATGGCAAATTTTTCCTCTGCTCGCCAGTTGTTTTGTAAGCAGGCAATCCCTACATGACTCAATCTACATCCCCCTCGTCTCCATTCATGACTGGAGTTTTCTTTCGGTAGTAATTCATATATATATATATATATATATATATATATATATATATATATATATATTTGATTACATGCTATTTAATTCTTTACCCTGACCTTGTGGGTGAGGCGGCTCAGTAGTCAGGGACATTGGGACACTCAATCGAGAGAACCCAATTTCAAATTCTCTTACTGCCATTTCAAAGCTTGGGCAATTTCGTTTACTCCATGTTGCTCCAGTTTACTCCAGTTTGCTCCAGTTTACTCAGGTGTAAATGAGTCCCTGGCAATAGACAGTGGTGGACGTATGAACGAATTGTCTTTGTGCAGTAACTGCACAGCATGGCTGAATACTTCCCAGAAAAGTCGAGTTGGCACTGGAATGAACTGGTCTGCTGGGGTGTGTGTAAAGTTGGCACTGGAATGAACTGGTCTGCTGGGGTGTGTGTAAAGTTGGCACTGGAATGAACTGGTCTGCTGGGGTGTGTGTAAAGTTGGCACTGGAATGAACTGGTCTGCTGGGGTGTGTGTAAAGTTGGCACTGGAATGAACTGGTCTGCTGGGGCGTGTGTAAAGTTGGCACTGGAATGAACTGGTCTGCTGGGGTGTGTGTAAAGTTGGCACTGGAATGAACTGGTCTGCTGGGGTGTGTGTAAAGTTGGCACTGGAATGAACTGGTCTGCTGGGGCGTGTGTAAAGTTGGCACTAGAATGAACTGGTCTGCTGGGGCGTGTGTAAAGTTGGCACTGGAATGAACTGGTCTGCTGGGGCGTGTGTAAAGTTGGCACTGGAATGAACTGGTCTGCTGGGGTGTGTGTAAAGTTGGCACTGGAATGAACTGGTCTGCTGGGGTGTGTGTAAAGTTGGCACTGGAATGAACTGGTCTGCTGGGGTGTGTGTAAAGTTGGCACTGGAATGAACTGGTCTGCTGGGGCGTGTGTAAAGTTGGCACTGGAATGAACTGGTCTGCTGGGGTGTGTGTAAAGTTGGCACTGGAATGAACTGGTCTGCTGGGGCGTGTGTAAAGTTGGCACTGGAATGAACTGGTCTGCTGGGGCGTGTGTAAAGTTGGCACTAGAATGAACTGGTCTGCTGGGGCGTGTGTAAAGTTGGCACTGGAATGAACTGGTCTGCTGGGGCGTGTGTAAAGTTGGCACTGGAATGAACTGGTCTGCTGGGGTGTGTGTAAAGTTGGCACTGGAATGAACTGGTCTGCTGGGGTGTGTGTAAAGTTGGCACTGGAATGAACTGGTCTGCTGGGGTGTGTGTAAAGTTGGCACTGGAATGAACTGATCTGCTGGGGTGTGTGTAAAGTTGGCACTGGAATGAACTGGTCAGCGCTTATGAAATTATACCATGGAAAACATCATGGTTTATTGAAACAGGTAAACCAGACAAAATACCATGATGTAATATGGAAACCATGGTCTGCCATGATGTATGGAAACAGGTAAACTATGGTAAACTACCATGATGTTTGGAAACAGGTAAACTATGGTATACCATACATAACCATACACAATATATAAAAAAACAAGATACCGGTATATCATATGAAATGTATTGTTAATGGCTCCAAGATTCCATTAGAAAGTAATAATTTACACTTACTTTGAAGCAAAAACTGAAACGAATGCAATGTTTTGGCCCATCTACTGCAGACCTTGTTTACGCACTGATGACCTGTGTTGTGGCTCAGATTCTGGCAGAATAATCTGGTTAAGAACTAGCCCTCTCTACAGCACCTCAACAGAATAATCTGGTTAAGAACTAGCCCTCTCTACAGCACCTCAACAGAATAATCTGGTTAAGAACTAGCCCTCTCTACAGCACCTCAACAGAATAATCTGGTTAAGAACTAGCCCTCTCTACAGCACCTCAACAGAATAATCTGGTTAAGAACTAGCCCTCTCTACAGCACCTCAACAGAATAATCTGGTTAAGAACTAGCCCTCTCTACAACACCTCAACAGAATAATCTGGTTAAGAACTAGCCCTCTCTACAGCACCTCAACAGAATAATTTGGTTAAGAACTAGCCCTCTCTACAACACCTCAACAGAATAATTTGGTTAAGAACTAGCCCTCTCTACAGCACCTCAACAGAATAATTTGGTTAAGAACTAGCCCTCTCTACAGCACCTCAACAGAATAATTTGGTTAAGAACTAGCCCTCTCTACAACACCTCAACAGAATAATTTGGTTAAGAACTAGCCCTCTCTACAGCACCTCAACAGAATAATTTGGTTAAGAACTAGCCCTCTCTACAGCACCTCAACAGAATAATCTGGTTAAGAACTAGCCCTCTCTACAGCACCTCAACAGAATAATCTGGTTAAGAACTAGCCCTCTCTACAGCACCTCAACAGAATAATCTGGTTAAGAACTAGCCCTCTCTACAGCACCTCAACAGAATAATCTGGTTAAGAACTAGCCCTCTCTACAACACCTCAACAGAATAATCTGGTTAAGAACTAGCCCTCTCTACAGCACCTCAACAGAATAATCTGGTTAAGAACTAGCCCTCTCTACAGCACCTCAACAGAATAATTTGGTTAAGAACTAGCCCTCTCTACAGCACCTCAACAGAATAATTTGGTTAAGAACTAGCCCTCTCTACAGCACCTCAACAGAATAATCTGGTTAAGAACTAGCCCTCTCTACAGCACCTCAACAGAATAATCTGGTTAAGAACTAGCCCTCTCTACAGCACTTTAACCTTCATATACTACATTATGTGGATGACACATTCACTGTACTTCATGAGTACGACATGGATGAGTTCACTGAACATATCAACAACATTGATCCACACATTAAGTTCACCATCAAGTCAGAGAAAGACCAAAAACTACCATTCCTGGACCTCACGCATATACTTGACGGCGCATCCACAAAGCTTACTATATATAGGAAACCTACATAAATCAACTTCAGATTACATCATTCCTTAATGAATTAATGATCAGTTGCGCACACACTCACCAACAGGGCACAGCAATACGTCACCAACAGGGCACAGCAATACGTCACCAACAGGGCACAGCAATACGTCACCAACAGGGCACAGCAATACGTCACCAACAGGGCACAGCAATACATCACCAACAGGGCACAGCAATACATCACCAACAGGGCACAGCAAGGAGGTTGAAGGAACATACGAACCTAGATAAACCTACAGTGGTAGGAGACCACTGCCTGGCCACAGGACACCAGCCAGAGGTTGAAGGAACATACGAACCTAGATAAACCTACAGTGGTAGGAGACCACTGCCTGGCCACAGGACACCAGCCAGAGGTTGAAGGAACATACGAACCTAGATAAACCTACAGGGGTAGGAGACCACTGCCTGGCCACAAGACACCAGCCAGAGGTTGAAGGAACATACGAACCTAGATAAACCTACAGGGGTAGGAGACCCCTGTCTGGCCACAGGACACCCAGTGTCCATGGACAACACCAAGGTCCTGGCCAGAGAACAAAAGTGGCACAAAAAGTAAAGGATGCAATCTACATGAAGCAGAGAGCCCCCACCATGAACCAGACCACAACATAGGGCAGGCCTGGCCACCCCTGACATAGGGCATCAGTACGTGAACAAGGTCTGCAGTAGACAGGCCAAAACATTGCATTTATTTCAAGTTTTGCTCCAAAGTGTAAATTATTACTTTCTAATGGTATACCACGGTCTTCGACGGTTCACCATGTAATACCGTGGTACACCATGTAATTCCATGATATACCGTGGGGTGTACATTGATATACCGTGGGGTGTACATTGATATACTGTGGGGTGTACATTGATATACCGTGGGGTGTACATTGATATACAGTGGGGTGTACATTGATATACTGTGGGGTGTACATTGATATACCGTGGGATGTACATTGATATACCGTGGGGTGTACATTGATATACCGTGGGGTGTACATTGATATACCGTGGGGTGTACATTGATATACCGTGGGGTGTACATTGATATACAGTGGGGTGTACATTGATATACTGTGGGGTGTACATTGATATACCGTGGGGTGTACATTGATATACCGTGGGGTGTACATTGATATACCGTGGGGTGTACATTGATATACCGTGGGGTGTACATTGATATACCGTGGGGTGTACATTGATATACCGTGGGGTGTACATTGATATACCGTGGGGCGTACATTGATATACCGTGGGGTGTACATTGATATACCGTGGGGCGTACATTGATATACCGTGGGATGTACATTGATATACCGTGGGGTGTACATTGATATACCGTGGGGTGTACATTGATATACAGTGGGGTGTACATTGATATACAGTGGGGTGTACATTGATATACTGTGGGCTGTACATTGATATACCGTGGGGTGTACATTGATATACCGTGGGATGTACATTGATATACCGTGGGGTGTACATTGATATACCGTGGGATGTACATTGATATACCGTGGGGTGTACATTGATATACCGTGGGGTGTACATTGATATACCGTGGGGTGTACATTGATATACCGTGGTACATTGATATACCATTGTACATACTCATAAGGGTGGACACCGTGCAATGTAAGAACATATCTTTACCATGTCTGTCTAGAGGGATTATAGTGTTACATGTCTATCTAGGGGATTATAGCGTTATAACATGTCTGTCTAGAGGGATTATAGCGTTATAACATGTCTGTCTAGAGGGATTATAGCGTTATAACATGTCTGTCTAGAGGGATTATAGCGTTATAACATGTCTGTCTACAGGGATTATAGCGTTATAACATGTCTGTCTACAGGGATTATAGCGTTATAACATGTCTGTCTAGAGGGATTATAGCGTTACAACATGTCTCTCTAGAGGGATTACAGCGTTACAACATGTCTGTCTAGAGGGATTATAGAGTTACAACATGTCTATCTAGAGGGATTATAGCGTTACAACATGTATTAGTGCAGCATTGTGTGTGAACGTGGCAGGCCGTCTGGACGAGGGTGACACCGGAGCCCCACCGATCCCTCCAAAGTCCTACCTCCTGGGGATGACTTCAGGGCATGACGATAACACAGTGAGAGAAAATGAAAACTTGGACAAGAGTGGAACAGAACACGAACATGATTGTCACCCAGCAACGGTACCGTGTCATGTGGTTTGTCATCTGGGAAGGCCCTAAATGTACCCAAAATTGTACGAATCTTTTCATCTTAATGGGTTGGTTCATTACAAGAATTGATTTTGAAAATAAATAAATATTTATAGCAGTAGCAACAACTGTTATATTGAATACATTTGTGACAATAATTGTTCATTTATGTTTTGTAACAAGACCACTTTTTATATGGAACTTAAAATACTGACACATTTCATTAGCTTTTGTATCACCCGCTGGATAAATGACCAGCATGCATCCTTAATTGACCGTTCCAGGAGACGAGAGGGACGGGTGAACTTTGGGTGACCTTTGACAATGCTGATGGCGTAAAGAGTGAATTTGAATCAACCCTCAGCCTTGAGGTGCCGCCACCCTTCCTGGTTGTAAGACACGGCTTATCAGAGGTCACTGTGCGGCCAGTAGTCACAACGCTTGAGGTCACACCAATGTCAAGGTCACTGGGTCTGGCTGCCATTAGAACTACAGAGGATGTGGAGGAAGAATGTCAGCCTCTGAGATACAGTGAGAGGTTTTTACCATCTCGAATTGTTAAAAGTTATAAAGAATAAACTGTCGCCCCTTCATGTGGAATCTGTCAGTTTGTACAGCCCGGCCTTCACAGATATAAACCATCACCCCTTCGTGTGGAATCTGTCAGTTTGTACAGCCTGACCTTCTCAGATATAAACCATCACCCCTTCGTGTGGAATCTGTCAGTTTGTACAGCCTGACCTTCTCAGATATAATTTTCAGTAATAATGTATAATGTAATAGAAGGTTTTTCCATGTGTAAAAACATTATTATGTACACAATGTTTAGCTTAACCTCTTTTATAAGAGAAAGAACGTGAACAGTAACTACACTGTGACATTATGTACTAATGGTGTATTGATCACGGCATCTTAGTCTCTATTTAGCTTTCACTTAACTAAGAACGAGATTGAGTTTGATGAGCCAAATGTGATACTGATATCTGCCAGCAGGTGGCACATCTGTGATAAACACCACATCTGTTCACTCGGGGGCGCCACTGCCAGAAGCAGATGTTCACAAGGTGCAGATATTGAGTTTTAATCAAAAGGTAAGCGTACAGAAACAGCCATTAGAAGCTAGTCTGCATCCCTGTGTCAAGCTTGATCTACTTCACAACATAAATCACTTCTGAACAACAGTGGCAACTTACCAGTTGACACTGGGTAGGTTCTCAGACGTAAGTGGCCATGACGTAGTAATACTACACGATGTAATGATACTAAACATGACGTAATAATACTAAACATTACATAGTAATACTAAATATGATAAAATATAACTAAACATGACGTAGTGATACTAAACGCAGGACTCCTGGTTTCACACGTAGGGTCATCGACAGCCAGAGCAGAAGACGGGCCAGGACACTGACCGCCATACACTCCAGGCTGGACACAGCACCACTGACCACCTTGAGACAAGTATTTGCCAGGGCAACACAAAGCTGAGGGTGATGCTGTTTGAGGCCATGTGATCGCCATGGAGACCACTGCCATGTGATCGCCATGGAGACCACTGCCATGTGATCGCCATGGAGACCACTGCCATGTGATCGCCATGGAGACCACTGCCATGTGATCGCCATGGAGACTACTGCCATGTGATCGCCATGGAGACCACTGCCATGTGATCGCCATGGAAACTAACTGAAACTCTGAAGCATGACTTGCTCATGGAAACTAAACTTAGCATTTATCAGATTCAACATTTGAATACCGGCCGCACCAACCTTACCTTGGCTAGTATTATAAAAATCTAGCATCGATACTATTGAAGAAAATTACACATACTTGTGTATTCACATTGCTCTAGTTAGGTATGTTAACTTTAGTATTAGTTATATATATATATATATATAAATATATATACAGCTGTATAACATTACAGTGGAGCCTTGTTAATGCAGACTCCTTGGTCCCCAGTATGTGTCCGTATTAACAAGTTTTCCAGATAAATGAATAATGCAATTAACAGTGTGTTTGGAAATTCCGTACTACCACTATATGTATGTATGTACGTATGTATGTATGTGATGGGAAATGAGCACAATATATGTAATATGTTCATCTTGAACAAATGAGATTACTAAAACTAGTATCTACGACTCTACATACTTCCTGAAATGAGATCTGTTATGACGAGGACATCCTCTGTCATTATGAAGCGACTCTACATACCTACTGAAATGAGATCTGTTATGACGAGGACATCCTCTGTCATTATGAAGCGACTCTAAATACCTACTGAAATGAGATCTGTTATGACGAGGACATCCTCTGTCATTATGAAGCGACTCTACATACCTACTGAAATGAGATGTGTTATGACGAGGACATCCTCTGTCATTATGAAGCGACTCTAAATACCTACTGAAATGAGATCTGTTATGACGAGGACATCCTCTGTCATTATGAAGCGACTCTAAATACCTACTGAAATGAGATCTGTTATGACGAGGACATCCTCTGTCATTATGAAGCGACTCTACATACCTACTGAAATGAGATCTGTTATGACGAGGACATCCTCTGTCATTATGAAGCGACTCTAAATACCTACTGAAATGAGATCTGTTATGACGAGGACATCCTCTGTCATTATGAAGCGACTCTAAATACCTACTGAAATGAGATCTGTTATGACGAGGACATCCTCTGTCATTATGAAGCGACTCTAAATACCTACTGAAATGAGATCTGTTATGACGAGGACATCCTCTGTCATTATGAAGCGACTCTAAATACCTACTGAAATGAGATCTGTTATGACGAGGACATCCTGTCATTATGAAGCGACTCTAAATACCTACTGAAATGAGATCTGTTATGACGAGGACATCCTCTGTCATTATGAAGTGACTCTACATACCTACTGAAATTAGATATGCTATGACGAGGACATCCTCTGTCAGTATGAACTGACTCTACATACTTACTGAAATGAGATATGCTATGACGATGACATCCTCTGTCAGTATGAAGCGACATGTGAGCAAATCATTACATAACTCAATATATTGTTTATCGGAATATTTATTCACTTTACAAGAGAGCCATATGACGCCACAGAGAGTCACTTGTCGACCCACTCAACTGTCCATGTATCAAGTGTGTGTTTGTGTGATGTCTTCAGATGGCTTGCTTGATGAGGTTTGTGTACGTGTTGATCTTGCTGGCCATTGACATGTCCACATACTTGTCCCCTATGTTCACCACCATGCCCCCGATGAGGGACGGGTCGACCTGCAAACACCCATCAAGTTACATTCCTGTGCCCATCAATGAAAACATAATATTCACTCGAAACATTCAAATTAAACAGACAATACATCTGGGGCATTTTTTTAGAATAAACAGTTTATACTACATAACACAGTTTATACTACATAACATAGTTTATACTACATAACATAGTTTATACCATATAACATAGTTTATACTATATAACATGATTTTATGATATAAAAAACAATTAGTACCTTAGCACTGGAACTCAAGCATTTTAGACATTCACAATTATGTTTTTATGCTAGCATGTGTCTAAATTTTTTTGTTATTCCAACTGAAAATGTTGAATTTTAATATGTATTGTTTTACATTTAACAGACACCTCAGTGGTGTCAGACACATAGTCAACATATAGATCAGGGCTGTCAGAAATGACATGTGACACTGCATGAGAAAACCCGGCTTAAGTCATTTGAACTTTTATTTTGACAAGAAATAAACCAAACTAAATGTACGGAAAACCAAGCACGAAGATTCAACTTTCAAAGATATGTCACTTTTGAACCTATTATCTCAAAGACGTGTGGTATCAAAAGAACTGGAAAAGAAAGCAATTTTAGGAAACTCAACTTTTTTTACAGACAAACACAAAACTAGGTATTGCATCAAATGAACCCACAGTGCAACCGCAGGTTTCACATTCTGTGTCAAGTTTACTAAAAGGTAAAATAAACTATTGTAATGGCAAAATTAAATCAACAGTTTGAAAGAGTATTAATTAACTACAATGAAATCGTGAATTTGATATTTTGAACCCATCAATCTGTTAAAACCGGGTTTTCTCATGCAGTGATATCTAATTTAAGGACAAAGTCAAACGATTGAAAATACCAGCAGTCCAAGGTTGTCTCTGCTTGTGAGCCATTGCCTCTTAACAGATATCTCAGGTGTCTCTGCTTGTGAGCCATTGCCTCTTAACAGATATCTCAGGTGTCTCTGCTTGTGAACAATTGCCTCTTAACAGATATCTCAGGTGTCTCTGCTTGTGAACCATTGCCTCTTAACAGATATCTCAGGTGTCTCTGCATGTGAACCACTGCCTCTTAACAGCTATCTCAGGTGTCTCTGCTTGTGAACCATTGCCTCTTAACAGATATCTCAGGTGTCTCTGCTTGTGAACCATTGCCTCTTAACAGAGATCTCAGGTGTCTCTGCTTGTGAACCACTGCCTCTTAACAGAGATCTCAGGTGTCTCTGCTTGTGAACCATTGCCTCTTAACAGATATCTCAGGTGTGTCTGCTTGTGAACCATTGCCTCTTAACAGAGATCTCAGGTGTCTCTGCTTGTGAACCATTGCCTCTTAACAGATATCTCGGGTGTCTCTTCCCGAACAGTCTTGATCAACCAGAGTGGCAGTTAACAGATGCGACAGACAACGTTGACCCGACCTGACCTACCTTTGACTCAAGCTGCAGGACTTGTCCTTGCTTGAGGAACTTCTGTAGCGTTCCTTCCAGCTGTCTCAACAGGCCCGAGTCCAGAGGCTGCAACACAACAGTGGCCTTTGACTTGTATCTAAGTGATAATTGTGAACACAAACAAGTTTTATGTCTAAGTGAGATAATCCCAATTGGATTGAGGATGATCCACTGAAGTAAGATCATTCTGGGCTGAGGATGATCTACTGAAGTAAGATCATTCTGGGCTGAGGATTATCCATTGAAATAAGATCATTCTGGGTTGAGGATGATCTACTGAAGTAAGATCATTCTGGGCTATCCAAACAGACGGCATACCAGCAGGACTACGAAATGACTGGACATACTGTATATTCTTATCAAAGTTCTTTTGATAAGAAACTGTTGTTGGACGATACAACATAAGGTTTACTATGGCAGGTGTTGTTGCTACTCTAATCATTCTTAGAAATAAAATAACACAAAACAATTTAAATTTGGCACTGAAAAACAACAATGATCCTTTACTGTATTTTCCTGGATAAAATGTGCATGTGCAATGACCGAGGATAAATCGCCTTCAATGATGTCCACATCTTACATTTTTTAAATGTGTGTGTGTGTGTGCGTGCGTGCATGCGTGCGCGCGTGCATGCGTGCGTGCGTTTGTACGTACCTTGGCCGTGGTGACCGTACACACGATCTCGCCTCTGTGGGCACTCATGAGGCGGTTGAATGAGTTGAGGACACCCCTCAAGTTCTTTAACCGCCCATTCTCAGCCAGGGACACTGAAAACAGACAAACTCTGTCACTTCAACTGTCTTGTCAAACCAACCATCAACTCAATATGAGAATGCAGCTTTGTAGAAAGCCCCACTGTTGGTAGCACACATCAAACACTTGATCAACTTTGTAGAAAGGCCCCATTGTTGGTAGCACACATCAAACACTTGGTTATAGGACTTTATAAAATGGTGTGGAATTACAAATTCAACCAAACCAGAATGTACAATACCAGCAGAGACCTGCCAATATATCTCTCAGTTGTCAAATTGAAACAAGACAATAAACCAAACATAGCATGGACCATGTTAATTAAATCTCATTCGTCACAAAGTCACAACCACTGTAACTCTGCCAACTTAGATTAGTTAGAGAATGACGACCTACAGGTTTTGATGGGCTATACAGATTGCTGTCTGGCTGAAGGTTATACAACTAACAAAGATGAGAAAGTCTGAGGTGAGGCTTGGTACCTTTCTTTCTCACACTATTTGTTGAGCTCTGGATGATGTATATCTAATGTGAGGTGAAATATTACAGCAGCAATGGTCAGGCGGCGTACATTGGATATCCACAAGTGTCGTTCTCGCATCAACTTTTGTCACGCACAAAACTGGTGTACTGCGTGGGGTTTTCTGTGATGCACGAATGTGGCAGCAAAATACTGAATAATTTGTGGTCTACAGCTATCATCCCTGTTCAGCTGACACCAGAGATAGAGTAATCGTATTCAGTAATCACACTCAGTAATCACAATCAGTAATCGTAATCATTGAGAATTTTGGAGCAATCGTACTCATATTCGATTACTTCGGTCAAAAAGGCCAAGTAATCATACTTGATTACATTGCTAAAATAATCATAATCATGATTATAATCACGATTACCTTATGCATATTTCTGTAGTTCTACCCAACTTGGTTTACGGCCATTTTGTCTACGGGTACTCACTCGTTATACCCCAATTAGTCCACCCCAGATGAATGAAGAGTGGAACTGTCTCATGACTTCACTGGTGAATGAAGAGTGGAACTGTAAGTCTCGTGACTTCACTGATGAATGAAGAGAGGAACTGTAAGTCTCATGACTACTGGTAGTTGGGTGTCATTAACAGAGGCCTACTGTACTGGTAGTTGGGTGTCATTAACAGAGGCCTACTGTACTGGTAGTTGGGTGTCATTAACAGAGGCCTACTGTACTGGTAGTTGGGTGTCATTAACAGAGGCCCACTGTACCGGTAGTTGGATGTCATTAACAGAGGCTAACTGTACTGGTAGTTGGATGTCATTAACAGAGGCCTACTGTACTGGTAGTTGGGTGTCATTAACAGAGGCCTACTGTACTGGTAGTTGGGTGTCATTAACAGAGGCCCACTGTACCGGTAGTTGGATGTCATTAACAGAGGCTAACTGTACTGGTAGTTGGATGTCATTAACAGAGGCCTACTGTACTGGTAGTTGGGTGTCATTAACAGAGGCCTACTGTACGGGTAGTTGGGTGTCATTAACAGAGGCCCACTGTACCGGTAGTTGGATGTCATTAACAGAGGCTCAATGTACTGGTAGTTGGGTGTCATTAACAGAGGCCTACTGTACCGGTAGTTGGGTGTCATTAACAGAGGCCCACTGTACTGGTAGTTGGATGTCATTAACAGAGGCCTACTGTACCGGTAGTTGGATGTCATTAACAGAGGCCCACTGTACTGGTAGTTGGGTGTCATTAACAGAGGCTAACTGTACCGGTAGTTGGATGTCATTAACAGAGGCCTACTGTACTGGTAGTTGGGTGTCATTAACAGAGGCCTACTGTACGGGTAGTTGGGTGTCATTAACAGAGGCCTACTGTACTGGTAGTTGGGTGTCATTAACAGAGGCCCACTGTACCGGTAGTTGGATGTCATTAACAGAGGCTAACTGTACTGGTAGTTGGATGTCATTAACAGAGGCCTACTGTACCGGTAGTTGGGTGTCATTAACAGAGGCTCAATGTACTGGTAGTTGGGTGTCATTAACAGAGGCCTACTGTACCGGTAGTTGGGTGTCATTAACAGAGGCCCACTGTACTGGTAGTTGGATGTCATTAACAGAGGCTCAATGTACTGGTAGTTGGGTGTCATTAACAGAGGCCTACTGTACCGGTAGTTGGGTGTCATTAACAGAGGCCCACTGTACTGGTAGTTGGATGTCATTAACAGAGGCCTACTGTACCGGTAGTTGGGTGTCATTAACAGAGGCCCACTGTACTGGTAGTTGGATGTCATTAACAGAGGCCTACTGTACCGGTAGTTGGATGTCATTAACAGAGGCCCACTGTACTGGTAGTTGGGTGTCATTAACAGAGGCCCACTGTACCGGTAGTTGGATGTCATTAACAGAGGCCCACTGTACTGGTAGTTGGGTGTCATTAACAGAGGCCCACTGTACAGGCAGTTGGGTGTCATTAACAGAGGCCTACTGTACTGGTCATTGGGTGTCATTAACAGAGGCCCACTGTACTGGTAGTTGGATGTCATTAACAGAGGCCCACTGTACTGGTAGTTGGGTGTCATTAACAGAGGCCCACTGTACTGGTAGTTGGGTGTCATTAACAGAGGCCTACTGTACTGGTAGTTGGGTGTCATTAACAGAGGCTAACTGTACTGGTAGTTGGGTGTAATTAACAGAGGCCTACTGTACTGGTAGTTGGGTGTCATTAACAGAGGCCCACTGTACTGGTAGTTGGGTGTCATTAACAGAGGCCCACTGTACTGGTAGTTGGATGTCATTAACAGAGGCCTACTGTACTGGTAGTTGGGTGTCATTAACAGAGGCCCACTGTATTGGGTGTCATTAACAGAGGCCTACTGTACCGGTAGTTGGGTGTCATTAACAGAGGCCTACTGTACTGGTAGTTGGGTGTCATTAACAGAGGCCTACTGTACCGGTAGTTGGGTGTCATTAACAGAGGCCTACTGTACTGGTAGTTGGGTGTCATTAACAGAGGCCCACTGTACCGGTAGTTGGATGTCATTAACAGAGGCTAACTGTACTGGTAGTTGGATGTCATTAACAGAGGCCTACTGTACTGGTAGTTGGGTGTCATTATCAGAGGCCTACTGTACTGGTAGTTGGGTGTCATTAACAGAGGCCCACTGTACCGGTAGTTGGATGTCATTAACAGAGGCTAACTGTACTGGTAGTTGGATGTCATTAACAGAGGCCTACTGTACGGGTAGTTGGGTGTCATTAACAGAGGCACACTGTACCGGTAGTTGGATGTCATTAACAGAGGCTCAATGTACTGGTAGTTGGGTGTCATTAACAGAGGCCTACTGTACCGGTAGTTGGGTGTCATTAACAGAGGCTAACTGCACTGGTAGTTGGATGTCATTAACAGAGGCCTACTGTACTGGTAGTTGGGTGTCATTAACAGAGGCCCACTGTATTGGGTGTCATTAACAGAGGCCTACTGTACAGGTAGTTGGGTGTCATTAACAGAGGCCTACTGTACTGGTAGTTGGGTGTCATTAACAGAGGCCCACTGTACCGGTAGTTGGATGTCATTAACAGAGGCCTACTGTACCGGTAGTTGGGTGTCATTAACAGAGGCCTACTGTACTGGTAGTTGGGTGTCATTAACAGAGGCCTACTGTACTGGTAGTTGGGTGTCATTAACAGAGGCCTACTGTACTGGTAGTTGGGTGTTGATCATGTTTTCTGCATCAGAAACAGCTGGCATTAGTATTACCCCTGCACTCCACAGATTCAGTGACCAGTAGACGGGCAGCAGAAGTGAGGCTGAAGCTAGTATTATACATTAAAACTCCCTGAGGGTCAAACCAATGTAAATGAAAGTCACAGAGGGTTACAAAAACATCAGTCCTGCCCAACACACAGCTGTCACCATAGGGGGGGGGGGCCCCTCAACTCCCATAAACTCACCAAACAAGTTGATGGTCAGATCAGAGCACCTCTGTGTCTTCAGCACCTCTGTCAAGATACCTGCAATAAGAGAAGGCGGAACTATGACTCGTCTCTCTCTATCCTGTCAGGATTAACTTAATGACATCCTTCCTGAATAACCAGCTAATAATACTGAGTGACAAACATAACATTCACTAGTATACCAACAAATATTCAACATATTTCACTATTCTAGAATGTAGAAAACAAGTTGGATGTTGTTATGCTTTTCGCCTGAACTGATATGCTCTGAATAATACCGATGTCTGCTCTACCGTCACTACCTGGGGTACGCATATACACAAGTGATTCAGGATCTGTCCAGGTGTATGTGGGGTGAAATATTACAGCAGCCATAGTCAGGCGGTGTACATTGGATATCCACAAGTGTCGTTCTCGCATCAACATTTGTCACGCACACAACAGGTGTATTGCGTGGGGTTTTCTGTGATGCATAAATGTGACAGCACACACAGGAATTGTATACTTTCAGAAGAAAGTTGCATAAAATAAAGAAATGACTAACTTGATAGCAGTTGTCATTGCAACTAACCTTTCTTCAATGCCCGTCTGATGGTAGGATTGACAACAAATGACGCAAATTTGACATCAGTTTGTAAGGTCGACTGAAAGAAGAAAGTGTTACATTCAGTGAATGCCACTTGCCACATAGGTTGTCCAACAACATGAGATATCAAACTGTTGTCCAGCAACAGGAGATGCCAAACTGTTGTCCAACATCATGAGATATCAAACTGTTGTCCAACAACAGGAGATATCAAACTATTGTCCAACAACAGGAGATATCAAACTGTTGTCCAACAACAGGAGATATCAAACTGTTGTTCAGCAAAACGAGATATCAAACTGTTGTCCAACAAAACGAGATTGCAAACTGTCGTCCAACATCACGAAATAGCAAACTGTTGTCCAACAATACAAGATATAAAACTGTTGGCAAACAATGCAAGCCTGGTGGATCATGAAAGAAATACTTGGTGTGAAGGTATACAGAAAAGAATTGTAACACTAACAAATCACATTTTATTACATACAAAAAGTAGTTTGGACGTGTGTAAAACAAGGGATAAAATAACAATGCAAACAAAGCATATCTCTACCAGCAACCAGGGGTGGGTTCAATTACACATAATTATATCAATTACAATTACATTTCAATTTTTAGTTCAATTACAATTACACTCATAATTTTTCAATTCAATTACAATTACACTCATAATTTTTCAATTCAATTACAATTACACTGTTTCAATTTCAATTACAATTACATTATGCGGAACCAAATATATTCAGCACTTGTTAATTATATAGTTTTGCACTTTTGCTGAATTTCAATATTTTGTACACAATTGATAAACAAATATAACGGTAATGATTGTAAATTGTTGAAGAATTGTTGCTTGAATTTTTAATTGTACTAAATAAAAAGACAGCCGTTTAAACATACTTTTTATTATATAAATATATATTTTAAATCTGGTATATAGACATTAATAAATTATATATATGTTGATGCATTTATAAACTCTTTCAAATCAATCTAGGTACTTGTCTTAACAGAGGGTACATGATTTTTGCTTATATAAAGACATTAAACAATGTCCACAAGGCTTCACCTCCTGTAGTTGCATAATCTGTCTTGGAGAAGGAAAGCATGCTGTGTGTCTGTGGCTGTAGCAGTGCTAATTATTGTTTGCTGAGAGGGTGGATTAGCACCTGTCCAGGGCTCTGTGTACTCTAAGGGTCTCTAACCAGACTGCAAACTGGTACAGTATTAAACAATGGTAGCCCAGACTGTCTCACTTGAGTCAACATACTGAATTGAGAACAACTAGCACAAGCTCTAAGTGGACTTTAACTCAGGGCTTCTGACTTGAAAAGATACTTCCTCTGGAAGACAACTTTGTGTAGCTTCACTGCAGTCAAAAAGGGAATAGCTCAGACATACACTATGTCATAAAATATTTGACTGTCAGGCTATCTGGTGTCAATACAGCTACACAAGTGTGCACACTTTGTGCTTTTGTATTAAAAGACATACAAAACTCTGTTGATCTCAATGCTTGTAAACAATTATTTGTGCTAAATTCATATAAATTAGCGATTACAAAAATCGGAAGTAAAAAAAAATCAGAAATCAATGATTTTTTTGGAGTGATTTAAATCATGATTTAAATAAAATGATTTAAATAAAACAACCCTGAACCTGTACGAGACTTAAATTATATTTTATTGACAGTTTGTTCAGGTAGTTTGTTATATGAAATGTACTGTAATTGATTGTAATCGAAATAAATTTTCAATTATACAAAATATAACAATTACAATTACAGCACAAATTTGAAACCATAATCAATTACAATTACACAATTTTGCCGTAATCAATTACAATTACGTAATTGGACCCAGCCCTGCCAGCAACACAATTATGTCATTATTAACTTTACTTTATTTTTACCATTTAAAAATAAAGGCAAGCAGGGATTCCAATGCATACATCAAAGACACGGATTGCTCAAAGCATGTTTAAATCTAATAAAGGGAAAGTATGTCTACCTTGCTATTGATGTAGAATATGAACCTGTCAAGAGACTAGTGCATGTGATGTGACATTACCTGTGAGATCATCAGGTAGACATTACCTGTGAGATCATCAAGTAGACATTACCTGTGAGATCATCAGGTAGACATTACCTGTGAGATCATCAAGTAGACATTACCTGTGAGATCATCAGGTAGACATTACCTGTGAGATCATCAAGTAGACATTACCTGTGAGATCATCAGGTAGACATTACCTGTGAGATCATCAAGTAGACATTACCTGCAGCCGCTTGAGTTCCCCTTCGACTGTCTCCATTGTCTTGTTCTTGGAGGCGGCTGAGTAGAGGGCATGAGCATAACGCCCCTCGATGCCAAACACGGGCACTGGCGGCTAAAAGCAGTGACATCTCATGAAGAACCAACTTAACAGATAACTAGTTCAAGATGTCGTCTCACGTCTATTTTAAACAGTCAAATCAGGCCTTGGGTTGTATTACATGCAAATGTAATATATTACTATGTTAAAAATTTGCAGCAGCAGCGGCGGCGGCAGCAGCAGCACCTCTAAGCCTTGATTGTCTTTATGTGTGATTGGAACTAACACAAAAGAAGCCAGTGTTACTTCCAGTTGTACACTCCTTTGAAGTCCGATATATGAAGGTTGCTTATGTGAAGAATAGCTAAACACAAACATTCTAATTACACACTAGTAAATTACAAATACCAATTCTAATTACACCTCAAAAATACCAATTCCAAATATCAATTCTAAATCAAAATAAAAAGTATGTAAACAGATGAAGCGCAGACAAATACAGTGCCAAAAATAACATCCATCTTAAGATAATTTGCAACTGCTGCAAATCTGACTAGTTATTATTTAGAAGTCAATATATTCCATTATACTAGGTACTTGGTGCATAAAATAATATCTTAATCTGACTAGTTATTATTTAGAAGTCAATATATTCCATTATACTAGGTACTTGGTGCATAAAATAATATCTTAAATTTTTCTTAATTTCAAATTGTCACCAGCAAATATGCAACTACAAACATTTCAAACTAATACAACTATGTGCAAAATGAGACATACCGTCACCAGTTTCCCTCGAACAACAGATGTTGAACTGAACTTCCGGGCCTGCAAATGGAACACAATGATCAGAGGTTTTAACACGTCACAGCTTACAAACATGCTCCACAACACGCCTGTCACAGCTTACAAACATGCTCCACAACATACCTGTCACAGCTTGCGATCATGGTTCATAACATGCCTGTCACAGCTTGCGATCATGGTTCATAACATGCCTGTCACAGCTTGCGATCATGGTTCATAACACGCCTGTCACAGCTTGCGATCATGGTTCATAACACGCCAGTCACAACTTGTGATCATGGTTCATAACACGCTTGTCACAGCTTGCGATCATGGTTCATAACACGCCAGTCACAACTTGCGATCATGGTTCATAACACGCCAGTCACAACTTGCGATCATGGTTCATAACACGCCAGTCACAACTTGTGATCATGGTTCATAACACGCCAGTCACAACTTGTGATCATGTTTCATAACACGTCACAACTTGCGATCATGTTTCATAACATACGTCACAGCTTGTGCTGTATGGTACAAAACATAAAAAAACAGAAGGCTCTTGAAGCGGAGTTGCTGTACACAGAGCAACAACATTTCAAATGCATCGACGTAGGTGGAGCAGGTCGGCAGATACATGCTCTCTGCATAGGCCCATAGTTCCATCGCTGATTGCTTCCAACGTGCAGCTAATAAAAAAGTTTAAACAAACTGGCTGGACAGCTTTACGTAAGCACGTTAGCAGGTCAGGTTACTGTGGTGGGATTAACAAACATGAAGTTAAATAAATAGAACTATATATATATATATATGTATATATATATATATAGACGGCTGTGTGTGAACATTTCTCTGGCTAACTCATTTTCATGATCGTATCAGTTTTTTCTCAGATTTTATTGTGATGAATTTTAGGGTGAAAATATGGGACTTCTTTAATAAGTAGATGGTTCAACATTCTTAGTAGACATCCCAATGGGTCGCTGGCTGCCTCTTAATGAGAACACTGAATATAGCCCATTTTTCACCAACTTTGGAGTTCAATGCCAAATAAACTAATCATGACATAAACATCAAACATCATGAGAATTTTTTATGAGAATGGTGAATTTACAGACTTACATAACCTGAGAATGTCAAAACTTAGAAACTATTTGAGTTATGTTTTGACGTGTGGTTAAATTGACATACATGTACAGTGTCTGAAATAAAAAATTAACTGCCCCAGATTTTTGTGTGAACTGACCCAGTTCTATTTTGAACCGGCCCAGATGAGTTTGAACTGGCCCCACAAGAATGTATAAATTATAATTATACGTAATAACGCAAAGTTTTTGTGCAACAGACATATGGACGTTCATTTCTTATAACTAGCAGACCAATAAATTAAGTAATGAATTTAATAAACATTTCAATGTGAATTTTATTTGCGAAACAGTTACTCTTCAATGTAACATTGTTTGATGGCGATGTTTTTGTCTGACACAGGCAAAAATCTATGCTGTTTTTAATTCACTCCCAACCGAAGCCTCCAAAGTTTACTTTCACAGCCAAATATCACATTAATCAGCCAATCAGATTGTCTTCCTCCTTAATATCATATTTTATATGAATACACTCTTATTATCAACACAATTAATTTTAGTCATTATGAATCATAATGTCAATCTACATTAAGAATTTAACAGTGTTGTTGATTTGTTATCTTATCCGGTATTTGTTGGAGAGTCTTGTTCAATATCCACCACCTCTAAATGTTTTATTGTTGCAACTACAGGTTGTTCGGATGTAATCTTACTTGTGCCTCCCATTCATAATTTTTTTAATACAATTTGGTAATTTTGAAAGTTGCTTGCTTCTTTCTTTTCAATAGTAACAGTCATCACGATTGTCATATCTAAAGTCATAACCAACAATGTTAGGATTAGGTTTACCTTATATACATTGTCTGCTCTACACAGGTGAGTCTGTGGTGTGGTTTTGTCAAAAATGAGTTTAATTAATGTTATTCAGAATAGAAATGTCACTGAAATGTTTTATAGGTAGAATGTTGTAAACTTTATTGCACATATTGTAATACAGCAAAAGTGAAGATCTGCGTAGATAATATTAAGGCTTTCGTAATATTAATTAACTTTTAAATTATTATTAGTACTTAGGTTCGGACAGCGTGAGTTTGTAACAGTAACTGCCAGAGCCGATGCAGAGTCCGAGAACGTGTGCAGGGACAGGGAATTACGTTGCGTCTGGGTCCATGGCATACAAATAAAGAGCCTAAGACTTAGCCTCTTTATTCTTAAGGTAAGACTAACTTCTATTCTGAGTTTAAGAGCCTAGTCCTAGGGTAGGCTAGAGGGATATCCGGCTAAAGTAGTACTACTACTAGACTAGTAAATTCTACTAAAGACTAGAAGTATTTGAGACAGTGCCCCTTTCAATCGCTGTATCAGACAAATTTAGTATTGCAATTTCAATATCGTAGTTGTGAATGCATACCAACATCGTAGTGATTAAAGGCAAATCGTGAAAAAACTTCAGCAGAACTCTTAAAGCATTAGCAACAGGATTTATTGTTCTTACCAAAACGCCGAACTTCGTTGCGGTCGCCATCTTGAAGGTCGACTGGGAGAGACGACCGGAAGTCCCCGGCTTCGCTGCGCTAATCTGCAGTTGTTAGCGTGTGTTATATTTATTGATCGCCAGATGGCTGTACTGTATTTCACTTGCGCGTTAAACTGCTGATTATAGTGTTCTTTGTCTTCTTTTTCTTCTTCTAATTAACGACCGCTTTTAAAGATTTTAGAGGAACTTTGCAGCGGGAAGAAGACAAGAATAATAGTAGTGCGATCGGGAAATACTTAGTGGGGTGGAGAGGTGTAGAAAAGGTGAGGGAGTGGATGGGAGAGGTGTTTCATGGTTATAGTGATCGAGCTTATTAGTTGACGGAGATTTAACAAGATTGAATAAGTTTGCCATCTTAGGCTAAGGCCCAGATAGCAAGTGGACAAGAAAGCCATTGGCTTATCGAGAGTCCAACATCTATGTGTAACCCTACTACTGTAAAAGAAATGGGCTTAGGAGTTACAATAAGCGCTGATATGAAAGTTACAGAGCAGTGTGGTATTGCAGCTTCAAAAGGTAATCAAATTCTTTGGTTGATTAGGAGAAATATAACATACAAGGAGAAAAGGCTAATTCTACCTCTATATCAAGCAATAGCTAGGCCTCATTTATACTAGGCCTCATTATTATTACTGTATACAAGCATGGAGACCATATCGTAAGAAGGATATAGATACACTTGAACGAATACAGAGGAAAGCAACTAAAAGGATTCAGAACTGAGATACCTTAGTTATGAAGAACGACTGAAAGAATGTGGTTTAAAATCTATAGAGAAAAGTCGGTTAAGAAGAGATCATAGTTTTTAAGATATTCAAAGGGTATGAAAATATTGATAGAAATATTTTTTCTCACACCCCCAGGTCTTCTTGTAACCCTGGTGGATTTAGCTGTTTATATATTTGTTTGGCTAGTTACTAGGGGGTGCTATGCCCAGTGTCACTTCCAGTTTAACAATCTGAGCGAGTTTTAGAAATTAGTCGTTGCAGTTCGCCCTGGGCCGGAGAAGATGACACACGTTGTTACATCCAAGCAACCTTCTCCCGGCTTAGTATATGTATATAGACAGTTTATCTCTGTCGCTGGGAGCAGAAACTCCATTTGTGATATTACTATTCTCGGCCATTGTTGCGGTGGATATATTTCCTCTGGAAGATTTTACTTTACTCAATAAACACTGTCAGTGTCCAACAGTCGTTCGAGTTGGTTACATTCATAGATTTGATGTACCCCACCCCTGGGTTTTCATAGACTTGATGTACACCCACCCCCCAGTCTTCGTAGACTTGATGTACACCCCCAGTCTTCATAGACTTGATGTACACCAACCCCACGGTCTTCATAGACCTGATGTACACCCACCCCTGGTCTTCATAGACTTGATGTACACCCACCCCTGGTCTTCATAGACTTGATGTACACCACCCCACGGTCTTCATAGACTTGATGTACACCCACCCCTGGTCTTCATAGATTTGATGTACACCAACCCCACGGTCTTCATAGACTTGATGTACACCCACCCCTGGTTTTCATAGATTTGATGTACACCCACCCCTCGGTCTTCATAGACTTGATGTACACCCATCCCCCGGTCTTCATAGACTTGATGTACACCCACCCCACGGTCTTCATAGACTTGATGTACACCCACCCCCCGGTCTTCATAGACTTGATGTACACCCATCCCCCGGTCTTCATAGACTTGATGTACATCCACTCCACGGTCTTCATAGACCTGATGTACACCCATCCCCCGGTCTTCATAGACTTGATGTACACCCACCCCCCGGTCTTCATAGACTTGATGTACCCCACCCCCCGGTCTTTATAGACCTGATGTACACCCACCCCTCGGTCTTCATAGACTTAATGTACACCCACCCCCCAGTCTTCATAGACCTGATGTACGCCCACCCCTAAAACAATCTGATTACGTTGTAGTTTGTCTGGCTGACATTCGGTGATGAGGTCCCTTATGTGTTTTTGATACTGCGAAGTCTCTTTTGGTAGAGTCGATTAAGAGACTTGGATTCCTGTTTTGTTTCTTCACTGTACGTCTCTTCTTTTAATGAGTTTCTAGGTCTCGTAGTCAGCCAAGGTGCTGGTTAATTGCTTCTGTCAGTCCATCATTGGCGGTTGTCCAGATTTCCTCTGTATTGTTGTTATCGCCATGGGGGCAGCCGTGGCCATGGGGGCAGCCGTGGCCTAGTGGTTAAGGTGTTGGACTCTAAATCCGAGGGTTGTGAGTTCAAGACCCACACTGGGCACGGTTCATCTTCGAAGCTTAGGCAATTTCGTTTACCCTACTTTGCCTCAGTCTACTCAGCTGCAAATGAGTACAAACACTGTTTGGAAGGTACCTGTGATGGACTAGTGTCCCGTCCAGGAGAGTCAGTATAACTGCGCTCTAAGTTGCTTCGCACTACAGAAACTAGGTTTAAGCACTGGCCATATAAGCCTTCATGGCTTCCTAAGGCGTAATGCCTGGGGATGACTTTACCTTACCTGTTGTTATCGCCATAGGACGAGGTGGTACTTTCAGAAAGTTGGAGAGCTGCAGCCTTCAGGTGCTTCCGGTCTGCCTTGCTTTATACCTTGATGGGGTGCCTCGGGAACACACTCCAGATGACCTCGGGAACATACTCCAGATGGCCTCGGGAACACACTCCAGATGGCCAAGACAACAAACTACAGATGGCCAAGGCAACACACTCCAGATGGCCAAGGCAACACACCCCAGATGGCAAAGGCAACACACTCTAGATTACCAAGGCAATACACCCCAGATGGCCAAGGCAACACACCCAAGATGGCAAAGGCAACACACTCTAGATTACCAAGGCAATACACCCCAGATGGCAAAGGCAACACACTCCAGATGGCCAAGGCAATACACTCTAGATTACCAAGGCAATACACCCCAGATGGCCAAGGCAACACACCCCAGATGGCAAAGGCAACACACCCCAGATGGCAAAGGCAACACACTCCAGATGGCAAAGGCAACACACTCCAGATGGCCAAGGCAACACACCCCAGATGGCAAAGGCAACACACTCTAGATTACCAAGGCAACACACCCCAGATGGCAAAGGCAACACACTCCAGATGGCAAAGGCAACACACCCCAGATGGCCAAGGCAACACACTCCAGATGGCCAAGGCAACACACTCCAGATGGCCACAGAAACACACTCCAGATGGCCAAGGCAACACACTACAGATGGTCAAGGCAACACACCCCAGATGGCCACGGAAACACATTCCAGAAATTTCAAATTTTGACCAAATTCGACCAGCGTGTCACTGGGATCATGACAGCGGTTGGTGAAAACTTTTAGAATTTTTGATGGTCACGTTTTCTTATAATTATACAAAACGTTAACATGGCCACCAATGGGAAATGTAACTGTAGGCTGAATCCTGCAGATGACCAAGGCAACACACTCCAGATGGCCAAGGAAACACACCCCAGATGGCCAAGACAAAACACTCCAGAACGCCGAGGCAACACACACTCCAGATTACCAGGGCAAAACGCTCCAGATGGCCAAGGTAACACACCCCAGATGGCCAATGTAACACACCCCAGATGGCCAATGTAACACACCCCAGATGGCCAAGGTAACACACCCCAGATGGCAAAGGCAACACACTCTAGATTACCAAGGCAATACACCCAGATGGCCAAGGCAACACACTCTAGATTACCAAAGCAACACACTCCAGATGTCCAAGGTAACACACCCCAGATGACCAAGGCAACACACTCTAGATTACCAAGGCAACACACTCCAGATGGCCAAGGCAACACACTCTAGATTATCAAGGCAACACACTCCAGGTGTCCAAGGCAAAACATTCCAGATGGCCAAAGCAACACACTCCAGATGGCCAAGGCAAAACACTCCAGATGGCCAAGTTAACACACTCCAGATGGCCAAAGCAACACATTTCATATGGCTAAGGCAACACACCCCAGATGGCCAAAGCACAACATTTCATATGGCCAAGGCAACACACTCCAGATGGCCAGAGCATTACATCTCATATTTCGCCTCTGAGCTCAGGTTCCTGAGGATATAGGCGCCATAGAAGTCAATTATTATTATATGGCCAAGGCAACACACCCCATATGGACAAAACAACACATTTCACATGACCACACACAAAGCAATTAACACACTTCATATGACCAAGGCAACACACTTTAGATGGTCAAAGCAACACACTTAATACAGCCAAGGCAACACACTCCAGATGGCCAAGGCAACACACTTCATATGGCCAAGGCAACGCAATCAAGATGGCAAATGGACAAGGCAGTCGTTACCAAGAGTTAAAAAGTAATATATCGGCTTACTCCACGTGCCGGAAAATACGAGAAGGTTTTTTTGCACTATTAATAAAATAATATTTATTTTATATAGCGCCACGTCCAATAAAGTTCACAGCGCTTTACAGAATAATATACAGAAAAAATATAAAAAATAATATATTGTAAAAAAAACTTGTTATATCATAGATAACATTTTATATAAAATTTCGTTATAAAATAATAATAATTATTATTGTTGTTTTGTTTTGTTCACCAGCACAACATACATTACTGACGCCTAGTTTGAAGAAAGATGGTCAGTGGTAGCGAGTCGTGACCGTGGGAAAGTGAACATGGAAGAATAACAACCAGGAAGTCTTCCTGTAGTATTCTTTGCAAGCCATCGTTTTATTTGCGAAACTGTCAAAAAAGCGACAAGAAAAAGGACTGTTTAATTACCAAGGCCATCAGTCTTGAGTTGGCTGTTAAATGTCATCTCCATTATCATATGGCAATAGTCATAAATCACAACGAAAGAGCAGCATAGGTGACTTCAGTCAGGAACACATGTGCAGGGCCTACGGTGTTGGGTGTGTCTCCGTTGAACAAGGTGTGTTTGTGGATATTAAGTGGCGACAGCCGGACTCAGGTGTTCACGGCAGTCGTCGCAACTGGAAGAAGGCGGAAGGAGTCATCCAGAATGCTACTTTACTAGGATATGGAGGTAGCAATCTTTGAAAAATAAATAAATATTTCATATAGCGCTTTTTAGGTAAATGATTACCAATCAAAGCGCTTCACATAATGAAAATTTCGTGGGGCTAAATGCTCAAAATATTCAGTAAATGAAATTAATTTAAATTAAGCTAAAACACAACATTTCTCGAGTGTTAAAATACAGATTAAAAATGTAAATTAATACCAATGCTGTGAAATAGAAAGTAATGTCGCTTATATTGTAGAATTGTAGACTAAAAGTTTAAAATGTTCAATAAATTAAATAGATTAGGCTAAAACATAAGATATTTGGAGTGTTAAAATTAGTGTTTCAAGCAATGAAATTAATAACCAATACTGTAAATTAGAAAGTAATGTCACTTATATGCGAAAAGAAGTGTTTGTATCAAGGCAGGTAGTGCAGACGAAATAGGTTTGTCTTAAGTTTTTCCGAAAAGTCATTAATGTTCCTGCAGATCGCACACATTTCGGCAGGTTATTCCACATTCGTGGGCCTGTCATTGCAAAACTGCTCTGCCCGATCGTTTTCTTTGACATTGTCACTTTGAGGAGTGTAGTGTCACATGCTGATCGTAAAGCGCGTGTGGGCGTGTAACACACTACCACACAGTTGATATAGTCTGGGGCTAGGCCATGCATGATCTTGAATATTAGCGTGCATATCTTGAAGATGACTCGGCAGCCAATGCAGTGATTGCAGAATTCGTGTAATAATAAAAAATTATGTTCTCGTCGGTTGATGAGTCGTGCGGCCAGGTTCTACACTCGTTGAAGGCGGTATTAATTGTCCATTGTTCATCCACCGAATAGTCCGTTGCAGAAATCAAGGCGGCTCAGAACAAGATTGCGCACCGCAACTTGGCAAGCGTCTTGCGTCAGCAGATGACGAACTCTGCCGATCAGGCGCAGATGGTAGTAACCAGAAGAACAGTAACTGGATGTGTCGGTCGAAGTAGCAGCCCAGATTCCTGGCTGCATCTGTTGACTGTAAAGTAAGTCCAGGTAGTTCCAAGCTGGGGCTGCCGAGACACGTAGATTATGTGGTGACTGCAGAGGTATAGACTCGGTTTTGTCATTGTTGAGTTTAAGTTGATGTATCAGTATCCAGGCTCTAATCTCGCCGATGCACTGGATCAGTGGCTGTTTAACGTGTTCAAGTTCGTCAGACGCCGCAGGGTTATAGCTGACATATAGCTGGATGTCATCAGCGAATCGATGGTAAAGCACTTGATATTTCTTGCAGATGTCAGCAAAGGGTGTCGTGTATGCGTTGAACATCACAGGTCCAAGTACTGACCCTGACGTACGCAGTGGTGGATGGGAATTGCGTTCGAAGAAGACGAACCAATCATAACACGCTGGGATCTGCCAGTCAAGTATGATCTAAACCAGTGCCGTACCACCAATGTTGAATCGTGAGACCAGAGTGCTCAACAACTGTTCAATGTGTGTGTGTGTGTGTGTGTGTGTGTGTGTGTGTGTGTGCGTGCGTGCGTGCGTGCGTGCGTGTGTGCGTGCGTGCGTGCGTGCGTGTGTGCGTGCGTGCGTGCGTGCGTGCGTGTATATATATATATATATATATATATATATATATATATATATATATATATATATATGAGTACTCAAGTATATATATATATATATATATATATATATATATATATATATATATATATTGAGTACTCAAGTTGACTACTAAAGTATGTGCATCTGAACTTATACAGTAATAACATAATACTAATATAATAATACTATACTAATATAACAATACACGGATGTTTTACTGCGTAGTCTCCCATAGACCGTACAATGCACTTTACAATAATAGTAATGAATAGATGCACACCATTATGCAGTAGTAAAACAATTAGCATAGTTAATGCATCGTACGTTTAAACGAAGGAATACGTGTTTAGATCTACATTGCAATGCTTTGTACGATATGTTGAATAAACACCAATTAAAAAAGGAAGACTGATAATTTATGATCAATGAAGTAATATTTAAAAATATACACGCATAAAAACGGGTTGTATTGTTACATATTTAAACTATATTGTATACAGTGTATGTCAACGTTTTAAACGTGGCTGTTCTACGGAAGGTGACTGTTGAAGACATTACGTGGCGTTAAGCAAGTCTCCCTTCAAGCGTTGCCGATGCGTCACGGCATGACAGTTTACTGTCACTAACTCAATAACATAGCTCTGTTCTCGTGACCAGAAAGTTCCGGGTGCGCGCCCTGTCAGTGACTCACCCACGCGTGTCTGACAACTTGCAAGTGACGTAGTTATAACATGTTGTGTGTCCGATGAATAGTGTTTCCGAACAACAGGCAGGCAGGCAGGCAGGCAGGCAGGCAGGCAGGCAGGCAGGCAGGCAGGCAGGCAGGCAGGCAGGCAGGCAGGCAGGCAGGCAGGCAGGCAGGCAGGCAGGCAGGCAGGCAGGCAGGCATGCATGCATGCATGCATGCATGCATGCATACATACATACATACATACAATGTATACATGCGCGCGTGTGTGTGTGTGTGTGTGTGTGTGTCTGTGTGTGCGTGTGCGTGTGTGTGTGCGTGTGCGTGTGCGGGGTGCGGGACAATGTTTTGGGGAGGGAAGAATCCCTTTTCGACGCCTCCGTTCCACCGGAGTTTATTGCCCCCTTTCCTCCTCCCCCCCCCCTCTCTCTCTCTCTCTCCAGGTGGCGTGATGTCTTTGTATGTAGCCTACACAAGCCCGCGTGATGTCTTTGTCTGTAGCCTACACAAGCCCGCGTGATGTCTTTGTCTGTAGCCTACACAAGCCCGCGTGATGTCTTTGTCTGTAGCCTACACAAGCCCGCGTGATGTCTTTGTATGTAGTGTACATAACCCGGCGTGATGTCTTTGTTTGTAGCCTACACAAGCCGGCGTGATGTCTTTGTATGTAGGCTACACAAGCCGGCGTGATGTATTTGCCTGTAGGCTACACAGGCCGGGGTGATGTCTTTGTATGTAGGCTACACAGGCCGGCGTGATGTCTTTGTATGTAGGCTACACAAGCCGGGGTGATGTCTTTGTATGTAGGCTACACAAGCCGGCGTGATGTCTTTGTATGTAGCCTACACAAGCCCGCGTGATGTCTTTGTCTGTAGCCTACACAAGCCCGCGTGATGTCTTTGTCTGTAGCCTACACAAGCCCGCGTGATGTCTTTGTATGTAGTGTACATAACCCGGCGTGATGTCTTTGTTTGTAGCCTACACAAGCCGGCGTGATGTCTTTGTATGTAGGCTACACAAGCCGGCGTGATGTCTTTGTATGTAGGCTACACAAGCCGGCGTGATGTATTTGCCTGTAGGCTACACAGGCCGGGGTGATGTCTTTGTATGTAGGCTACACAGGCCGGCGTGATGTCTTTGTATGTAGGCTACACAAGCCGGGGTGATGTCTTTGTATGTAGGCTACACAAGCCGGCGTGATGTCTTTGTATGTAGGCTACACAAGCCTGAATGATGTCTTTGCCTGTAGGCAACACAGGCCGGCGTGATGTCTTTGTATGTAGGCTACACAAACCGGCGTGATGTATTTGCCTGTAGGGTACACAGGCCGGCGTGATGTCTTTGCCTGTAGGGTACACAGGCCGGGGTGATGTATTTGTATGTAGGCTACACAGGCCGGCGTGATGTCTTTGTATGTAGGCTACACAAGCCGGCGTGATGTCTTTGCCTGTAGGGTACACAGGCCGGGGTGATGTATTTGTATGTAGGCTACACAGGCCGGCGTGATGTCTTTGTATGTAGGCTACACAAGCCGGCGTGATGTCTTTGTATGTAGGCTACACAAGCCGGCGTGATGTCTTTGTATGTAGGCTACACAAGCCGGCGTGATGTCTTTGCCTGTAGGCTACACAGGCCGTCGTGATATCTTTGTATGTAGGCTACACAGGCCGGCGTGATGTCTTTGTATGTAGGCTACACGGGCCGGGGTGATGTCTTTGTATATAGGCTACACAGGCCGGGGTGATGCTTTTGTATGTAGACTACACAGGCCGGCGTGATGTCTTTGTATGTAGGCTACACAGGCCGGGGTGATGTCTTTATATGTAGGCTACACAGGCCGGGGTGATGTCTTTGTATGTAGGCTACACAAGCCGGCGTGATGTCTTTGCCTGTAGGCTACACAAGCCGGCTTGAACTATATCTCGTTGCGATATCGCTCCGTTTCATTCATTGAGTGTTCCAGATGGTTAACCAAGCGCATCATTCCTGTCGTAGCGGCGCAGGCTCAAGACAGATAAGGACCTGTCGTTACCGTCGGAAACTCGCGCCGCGATGACGCTATAAATAGCAGCGACCTGCCTTACGTCGTCCCACACAACAGGGTTTACTATTTCCATTGTTTTCAATGGCGCAAATTTGTTCGATTGTGTAGAGTCGTGCGTGCTGTGAGGTAAGGTAAGTCATCCCCCAGGCATCACAACCCTCGCAAGCTGTGAACATGTTTATAAGTAGAATTTATACATATAATTTATGGACTCTCCATAAACCAATGACTTCCTTGTCCACTTTTTACCTGGAGTTTGTTGCTTTGGATGGCAATCTGGATAAATCTTGTAAAATATTATTAAACCTGGAAAAGAAAGAGCTAATTATACTTCTGTATAAAGCAATAGCTAAGCTATGCTTGAACGAATACAGGAGAGAGCAACTAAAATAATTCCAGAGCTGAGATACCTTAATTATGAAGGACGCCTAAAATAACGTGGTTTAGCAACCCTAGAGACAAGGCGGTTAAGAGGAGATCAAATTGAAGTTTTTAAGATATTAAATGGGTATGAAAATATTGATAGACATATTTTTTCTCACTCAAAAAAGATAATAGAACTAGAGGGCATGAGGTAACATTGGTAAAGGATTAGATAGGATATCAGGAAGTACCCACAGAGGACAATAAATGAATGGAACAAATTATCTATAGATTGTGTAACTGCTAACAGCATGACTATGTTTACAAACAAGGTTGACACATCTCAGGAGTGTGAGCTAAACATAAATATCTCATATCATATCTCAGGGCTAAACATAAATAAAACAATTGTGTGGATTCTCGATAAGCCAATGGCTTCCTTGATCCACTTGCCATCTGGGCATATGCCTTGGATGGCAATCTTGTTAAATCTTGACAGGCAAAATGGTGAGGTCTTAATTATTTCACACACGGAGGCCTGAAGCCCATACTTCAAACATGGAGGCTGAAGCCCATACTTCACACATTCAGGCCTGAAGCCCATACTTCACACATGGAGGCCTGAAGCCCATGCTTCACACATGGAGGCCTGAATCCCATACTTCACACATGGAGGCCTGAAACCCATACTTCTCACCTGGAGGCCTGAAGCCCATACTTAACACATGGAGGCTGAAGCCCATACTTCACACATTCAGGCCTGAAGCCCATACTTCACACATGGAGGCCTGAAGCCCATGCTTCACACATGGAGGCCTGAATCCTATACTTCACACATGGAGGCCTGAAACCCATACTTCTCACCTGGAGGCCTGAAGCCCATACTTAACACATGGAGGCCTGAAGCCCATACTTCAGACATGGAGGCCTGAAGCCCATGCTTAACACATGGAGGCCTGAAGCCCATACTTCACACATGGAGGCCTGAAGCCCATACTTAACACATGGAGGCCTGAAGCCCATACTTAACACATGGAGGCCTGAAGCCTATGCTTAACACATGGAGGCCTGAAGCCCATACTTCACACATGGAGGCCTGAAGCCCATACTTCACACATGGAGGCCTGAAGCCCATACTTAACACATGGAGGCCTGAGGCCCATACTTCACACATGGAGGCCTGAAGCCCATACTTAACACATGGAGGCGTGAAACCCATACTTAACACATGGAGGCCTGTGCAGCGACAATCCTTTACCATTCAACGTATTAACAATTGTTCAAGTTCCGTGGGCGACACGGGGATATCCCCATTCAAAGTAGACGGAACGTTTAGGCCTACCTGCTCATTAGCGTGTGACTGCCGGCTGAGTCACGCGTTCTCGCACGGGCTACGTGTCGTGTATTGAACAAGTGATCGTTTGAGTTGTCGTCTGTCTGGTCCGTGGTACACAGAGCTGGTCAAAATGACATCAGTGGCATGTCGTGACACACCAACTAGACTGACAATGGCGTGTCGTGACACACCAACTAGACTGACAATGGCGTGTCGTGACACACTAACTAGACATAACTCTTACTGAGCAGTTATAAGGTATCAGTGTAATAATCAGATAATGTTATCGTGTTTGTGCTAACGGGTAGAGGAGACCGGGGCTAGTTGTTACAATTTTCAATTAAAGTTTTTTTTTGAAAAACATATACGTATATATTACATTTATTATTCGTGTTAATAAAGTGTACCATACCATTGATATTCCAAAATGTAGTTAGTTTAATGTGACGTTTCCCAAGCGCGGTCGACTGTTGTTACATCATACGGGGCACGTTGTTACATCATACGGGGCATGTTGTTACATCATACGGGGCACTTTGTTACATCATACAGGGCATGTTGTTACATCATAAGGGGCACGTTGTTACATCATACGGGACACGTTGTTACATCATACGGGGCACGTTGTTACATCATACGGGACACGTTGTTACATCATACGGGCATGTTGTTACATCATACGGGGCACGTTGTTACATCATACGGGGCACGTTGTTACATCATACGGGCATGTTGTTACATCATACGGGGCACGTTGTTACATCATACGGGCATGTTGTTACATCATACGGGGCACGTTGTTACAGCAAAGAACGTGAGGATCGCAAAGCAAGTGTCACTCGTACATGTTACTGTTATTATATTAATTGAATTATACGCATTTTTACATCTTATATACAGTGTGCATAACAATGTATGTGTTCACAGCTTCGTATATTAAAATTTTCATTTTTAGCTACCATAGGGGACTAATTCCCCGGATTCTTACATAACAAACAATTGTGAATGGTATGTAAAACATGGAGTATGAAATAGTGAATGCCAATATATATATATATATATATATATATATATATATATATATATATATATATATATATATATATATATATATATATATATATATATATATATATATATATATATATATATATATATATATATATATATATATATATATAATATATGTAATGCGACTGCTACTCGATAAGCACACGTATGCACACACGCACACGCACGAACACCCACATCTCAATAAATGAATCGTGCAATATTTATTAATTGCTCAAATAAGGCTGTGCCGTAACAAAATGACCAAGAACAAGATTGTCACCCAAAGCAACACACCCGGATGTCAAGTGGACTAGAAAGTCATCGAGATTTTTACATCTCTGTGTAACCCGCCCTTCTGAGATATTTATTATTTTATGACGCTGCGATCATTTACAGAACTGGTTATAAACAAGTACAGCAAACTTCACAAGTGAATAGAACGTTCACAAGTCGTGGTTAAATAAATGTTTGTTTAGTCACTGTCAGCACACAACTCGCTGGCTGAGCCATCAGTACGAGCCGCCCGAACGTTGTTACAGTTGTAACACCTCGCTGGCTGAGCCATCAGTACGAGCCGCCCGAGCGCTGTTACAGTTGTAACAACTCGCTGGCTGAGCCATCAGTACGATCCGCCCGAACATTGTTACAGTTGTAACAACTTGCTGGCTGAGCCATCAGTACGAGCCGCCCGAACGTTGTTACAGTTGTAACAACTCGCTGGCTGAGCCATCGGTACGAGCCGCCCGAACGTTGTTACAGTTGTAACAACTTGCCCCAAATACAATTTGCTCCAAATATAATGTTTGCAGTTGAACGCCCGTGGCAGATAACAAATCTTGGTATAACCCTTCTACTTCTACTTGGCATAACCCCTTATAATATATAGTAGACATGTTTCTAATTTCATTCACGAAACATAACCCCTTATAATATATCGTATACATGTTTCTAGTTTCATTCACGAAACATAAGCCCTTATAATATATCGTAGACATGTTTCTAGTTTCATTCACGAAACATAAGCCCTTATAATATATAGTAGACATGTTTCTAGTTTAATTCACGAAACATAAGCAGTGGCTGAATGGGCTGACATTTTGTGGACATACCAAAAACCGTTTTAGGTGGTTAAAAAGTCATTTTTTTCTACTCTCGTTAATTCTAACTCCCGATTGTTGGACAGTGCGTCTGCTTTATTATTTTAAAGGTATATATTATTAACGCCCGAACGTTGTTACAGTTGTAACAACTTGCCCCAAATACAATTTGCTCCAAATATAATGTTTGCAGTTGAACGCCCGTGGCAGATAACAAATCTTGGTATAACCCTTCTACTTCTACTTGGCATAACCCCTTATAATATATAGTAGACATGTTTCTAATTTCATTCACGAAACATAACCCCTTATAATATATCGTATACATGTTTCTAGTTTCATTCACGAAACATAAGCCCTTATAATATATCGTAGACATGTTTCTAGTTTCATTCACGAAACATAAGCCCTTATAATATATAGTAGACATGTTTCTAGTTTAATTCACGAAACATAAGCAGTGGCTGAATGGGCTGACATTTTGTGGACATACCAAAAACCGTTTTAGGTGGTTAAAAAGTCATTTTTTTCTACTCTCGTTAATTCTAACTCCCGATTGTTGGACAGTGCGTCTGCTTTATTATTTTAAAGGTATATATTATTTTTTTTCGTTTTACATAATACGAATTACATATATTCTCACAGCTGCACGGCCCAAAAGTGTTTTAAAATACAGTTTGTCCATATAGTTTGACCGTCATCTCCTTAATTTGAATATTTCGACTCGACTACTGAACACTATCATGATTATACAGTTAAACACTGTCATGGTTATGCAGTTAAACACTGTCATGGTTATACAGTTAAACACGTTACAGATATGCATTGAGTAATGCTAACTTGTATTCTTTTTTAATTGTTTTAAACATGGCAACTGCGTAATTTAAAGTTTCAAACAGTTCCTGTTTCTTACATTTGACAATGATTGACAATAATGACAATAATGTTGATCGCGAAAACGAAATATATTGTACAGGTGGCAGGTAGTTTATTAAAAAATGCAAATAATAAATGCAATATTCAGTGTATTTTATAGATAGTAGCATATGGAGGGAACATGTGTGGTTTGCGGATAAATGGTAACTAAAGAAACTCAGGCGATTTGTCAACTGGCGACTGTTTCGGATTTGAGCCTAATTCATAATTGAATCCGGAATCTTGCTGAAGCGAATGCTATAAATGTACACACACGTAATGCCTATTCAGTCAAAGTGTTTCCTATTGCAGCATTACAATCGAATGACGTGTCGTAGACCTGTCGTAATCCTAGTGACTGTAGTCGCACTACGTTCACCAAATGTATTTGAGTTAACAACAACAATAACAACAACAACAACAACAACAACAACAACAACAACAACATTATTAAAATAATCTTAAAAGCAGTTCTGGCCTAATATAATGGCTGTTGATTCCAAAGATCAGTAACATGTTCTGAAACCTTTTCTTTCCCTTCATTTTTTAACTTGTATATATAATTTAAGATTTGGCGATATTACCAAAATAAAATACCATAAACACCCACCAGAATGAACAACAAACCACACATGCAGCGCCAATGCGAAAGTAAGGTATTTTATAGAAAATAACCTCTTCACACCCCTCCCCACCGGGATTTCGAAAACCTCTTGACAATATTCGATAAAAAACCGAACTTATTGTCGAGTCCCCGACTCCCTCTACACCCGCCACATGTCCCACTAACCACCCCAGGTCCTCTGTTCCCACCCCAGGTCCTCTGTTCCCACCGGTACTGTTCCCTATGCTGGGTCCCACCTTGTTCTAGGTCCCCGACTCCCTCTACACCCGCCACATGTCCCGCTCACCACCCCAGGTCCTCTGTTCCCACCGGTACTGTTCCCTGTGCTGGGTCCCACCTTGTTCTAGGTCCCCGACTCCCGAATAGACTGACTTGACAGAACGAAACAGCCATAAAACCGGACAGATTGGAGAAAGAGAAAACACAGTCAACACAATGTCTATTCCTTCCAGTCCTGTAGTTCCATCACTTCTCATCAACCAATCTCGCTGATACAAATGACAGAAACAGCCACACCACGAACTGGCGACATTAAAGTGATTGGCCATACAATTCACAACTTTATTGGCTTTTAAGAGCTAACGCGTAGGAGATAAGCGTCACGAGTGCCCGTTCATTGCGTCAAGTAACGACAACGCCATGACGTCAAAATAACGATCCTCAATTTTGCTACGTAAGAATATAACCCGCACGTCCGGTGCAGTTCACACGGAGGCCGCTGGGGAAATCCCAGACTCATGAAGGTTAATTATACACGAAGCTTGGTTGGTTTCCGCCGGAGGAAGTTTTAAAAGAGCCGGAACATTGCTGGCACTGACCGCCTGACCGGGAGCGGCCAAGCGTGTCGGACGAACGGGTGTATGCCAGCCAATCAAAGCGGGCGACGCGAGCTGATATATAACGTGTCCCTGGCTCGACGAGTGACAGTTACACAGGCACACAACGACACACGTTCTACTTGGTGCCTGTGGTAGGAAGGATCTCCGCGTGAACACTGCCCGGTCAACGGAGATAATTGACACGGACATCACTGACATGAGTGTACTCTGCACCGGCAAACAAAGGTAAGTTCAGATGCGATGTCCACAAAGCTAAGATGCCTTTCCTCTCTCTTCCTCTCTGTATGGGCTGGGGGCGTATCTGGAGCCGTACACGTGTGCGTGACCATGGAAGGCATGTAATATGTACGTGTCTGGAGCCGTACACGTGGGCGTGACCATGGAAGGCATGTAATATGTACGTGTCTGGAGCCGTACACGTGGGCGTGACCATGGAAGGCATGTAATATGTACGACAATACATAACACTCTGCGCCAAAATGGACATAGCCCAGTGGTTTCCCATAAACACCTCACTGGACGCAAGTTTCGTTCAATTTGACCTGTCCACAGACTGCGCGTCAGTGATGACAACTACATTAATGAATATATAACGTTGTATCGAAGGACAGGTCCAGTTTCTAAACACAGTAAACGATGCTTATTTTCACGTCATACAAGACTCGCTCTTCGCATTTCAGCACGTAGACCACCCAGCGGTCACTCTTGTGACCGGTCAACCAAAGGACAGTCGAACGGACAGTTCTACGTCATCAGGCGATCCCAAGGCACGTCACATACAAGACTTCGACCAACCTGACCGATGAAGGGGAGACGATCTGCCCTGATGGCGGACGCTGAGAGCAGCCTTATCCACTACTTGACTGAAGACAGGAGCCACCTCGGAGAGTTCCTGTCGCAGTTGACCGAACGCGGCCACTCCACGGAGAACCTCGTCATCCTGGTGAACACCCGCCTGCGAGAGACGAGGCCGTGCGCCGTGTACTCGGACTACACGCCTCTCGGCTACGCCATCGTCCACGACGACCCGCAGACCGTCGACCTTGTGCTGCGGCACGGGGCCTTCGTGCAGTCGGCGCCCTGTCGACCGAGAGACAACCACGTGAGTGTCCTGTCCCCGCTGCACCTGGCCCTGAAGCACCAGTGTCAGGCGGCGGTCGTTGACTCCCTGCTCAAGTACGGCGCCTCCACCAGGAATATACTGGGTCAAGATGCCGCTTGTCTACTCGAATACGTCGTCAAATGTCCCAGCCAGACGACATCGGCCGCGCTACTGTCCGACATGTCCTGTCTGGAAACAACCGACAACAATAGACGCACACTGCTACACCTAGCGGCGATGAACGGCAAGAACGCAATCGTGAGCATAGTTCTCAACAGTCACCTGGTGGACATCGATAAATTCGACGCGATGGGAAAGACGGCCCTCATCTACGCAGCTGAGCAGAATTCATCCACTATAGTGCAACTACTGCTCGACAGTGGCGCCACAGTCGACTTGACGGACGGATGGGGCCGAACGGCGCTTCACTTCGCCGTCCGCAGGGCGGGTCTCAAGGCGGTGGAGCAGCTTCTGTCTGCTGGGGCCGACGTCGGGGCTCAAGACCGGAAAGGACAGACTGCGTTGAAATACGCCTTCTCGAGCGAGAGTCTCCTGCATTCACACTCGGCAAAGGAGAGCGCTGAAGATCTGATAAACTGTCTCGTGCGGGCGGCCACGGGGCCGATATCGCTGAACAGACGAGACTTCGTTAACGTTACGTTCCTCCTGGCGAGAACGTGCGAGAACGAAGCTGTCATCGTGAAATTGCTCGAAGACAACATCAGTCACCTGTCCCAGCGAGACAACAGTGGTCAAATGCTGATTCACGTTGCTGCGGAATTCAACAAACATGGCGTTGTCAAATGGTTGATCGAGAAAGGCGGCGTTGACGCAACAGAGACCGACGCTCTTGGCTGGCAGCCCTTGCACTGCGCGGCGAAAGGCGGCAACAGAGACACGCTCTTCTGTCTGCTCGATCAACATGGCGCCGACGTGAACAATGCGACACCTAGCGGCTGGACGCCAGTATGGATCGCGACTCGCAACGGTTGGACAGATCTGGCGTGTGACGTCATACGTTACGGGGCTGACGTACACCAGGCAATGACTGTAGGCAAGCTACGGCAGGCCGAGAGCCACTTCAGCCTCCCCCTCTCGCTCTTTGATCCAGAGTCTCAACGCGCCGAGCCCATCACCTACGCCCGCAGTGGGTCGCGTGGAATCACCCTACTCGAGTTCTCCACTGAGTGTGGATTCGCCGAACTGTCGCGTTTTTTGGTTTGACGCAGATCACCCCGATCAACTTCACAAGGACACAATTATGACTTTTTTTAGTTTATAGTTCGTGATTTTACAATGAACGGGCTGGTCCCGAATATATGGCATTTTACAACTTTTATTATTCATTATTTATAACAGGACCTTTCAAGGCGTCTGAAAGTCTGACACGACAAACGTTCTCCACATGTCTAGGACTGTCATAGCGATAGATGGCCCGGTGAATGGGACATATAGTAACATACTGATCCGTGCTAACCCCAGACCCTGAGGCGGCGACAACACTTGGATGGCGCATCGCATGCTATACATTGGTCTAAATGCATAACATGTAAATAAACGGTACTCAAAACCTAATTGCTTTGGCATTAATTTTCTTGAAGTCGCTATCGCTCGTTGGTCACTCTGATACCCCTTTCTTATATTGGTCTGTGATACCCCTTTCTTATATTGGTCTGTGATACCCCTTTCTTATATTGGTCTGTGATACCCCTTTCTTATATTGGTCTGTGATACCCCTTTCTTATATTGGTCTGTGATACCCCTTTCTTATATTGGTGGCAGAGTTCAAATTAACGTTTGTTCAAGACAACCAAAGATCGCGTTGGACAAGCTGGACTTTTCTGTTGGATAGGTTAAATCTGAAGACTGGCTATACCCTTGCCACAGCTATACCCTTGTCACGGCTGTACCCCTTGTCACGGCTGTAGGCCCACCCATGCCACGGCTGTACCCCTGTTACGGCTGTACCCCTGTTACGGCTGTACCCCTGTCGTGGCTGTACCCCTGTCACTGCTGTACCCCTGTTGTGGCTGTACCCCTGTCACTGCTGTACCCCTGTCACTGCTGTACCCCTGTCACTGCTGTACCCCTGTCACTGCTGTACCCCTGTCACTGCTGTACCCCTGTCAATGCTGTACCCATGCCACGGCTGTACCCCTGTCACTGCCGTACCCCTGTCACTGCCGTACCCCTGTCACTGCTGTACCCCTGTCACTGCTGTACCCCTGTCACTTCTGTACCCCTGTCAATGCTGTACCCCTGTCACTGCTGTACCCCTGTTGTGGCTGTACCCCTGTCAGTGCTGTACCCCTGTCACTGCTGTACCCCTGTTGTAGTTGTACCCCTGTCACTGCTGTACCCCTGTTGTGGCTGTACCCCTGTCAATGCTGTACCCCTGTCACTGCTGTACCCCTGTCACTGCTGTACCCCTGTCACTGCTGTACCCCTGCTGTGGTTGTACCCCTGTCACTGCTGTACCCCTGTCACTGCTGTACCCCTGTCACTGCT
>BSQZ01000031.1:922500-982500 GCA_033239005.1 Lamellibrachia satsuma
AACACTGTGGTGCTGCACTGTGTGTACAACACTGTGGTGCTGCATGACAACCATTCGTTAGACGCGGAAGAAGCGTGGCTTGGCGATCGAATGTTGATGATCCCGGAGCACATGTAGCAGTACAGCCTGCAACATACATCACAAGTACCAGTACAGCCTGCAACACACATCACATGCAGCAGTACAGCCTGCAACACAGATCACATGCAACAGTACAGCCTGCAACACACATCACATGTAGCAGTACAGCCTGCAACACACATCACATGTAGCAATGCAGCCTGCAACATACATCACAAGTACCAGTACAGCCTGCAACACACATCACATGCAACAGTACAGCCTGCAACACACATCACATGCAACAGTACAGCCTGCAACACACATCACATGTAGCAATACAGCCTCTAACATACATCACATGAAACAGTACAGCCTGCAACACACATCACATGCAGCAGTACAGCCTGAAACACAGATCACATGCAACAGTACAGCCTGCAACACACATCACATGTAGCAGTACAGCCTGCAACACACATCACATGCAACAGTACAGCCTGCAACACACATCACATGTAGCAGTACAGCCTGCAACATACATCACATGCAATAGTACAGCCTGCAACACACATCACATGCAATAGTACAGCCTGCAACACACATCACATGTAGCAGTACAGCCTGCAGCACACATCACATGCAACAGTACAGCCTGCAACACACATCACATGTAGCACTACAGCCTGCAACACACATCAAATGCAGCAGTACAACCTGCAACACACATCACATGTAGCAGTACAGCCTGCAACATACATCACATGGAACAGTACAGCCTGCAACACGCATCACATGCAACAGTACAGCCTGCAACACACATCACATGTAGCACTACAGCCTGCAACACACATCAAATGCAGCAGTACAACCTGCAACACACATCACATGTAGCAGTACAGCCTGCAACATACATCACATGGAACAGTACAGCCTGCAACACGCATCACATGCAGCAGTACAGCCTGCAACACACATCACATGCAGCAGTACAGCCTGCAACACACATCACATGCAGCAGTACAGCCTGCAACACACATCACATGCAACAGTACAGCCTGCAACACACATCACATGCAATAGTACAGCCTGCAACACACATCACATGCAACAGTACAGCCTGCAACACGCATCACATGCAGCAGTACAGCCTGCAACACAGATCACATGCAGCAGTACAGCCTGCAACACACATCACATGTAGCAGTACAGCCTGCAACATACATCACATGCAATAGTACAGCCTGCAACACACATCACATGCAATAGTACAGCCTGCAACACACATCACATGTAGCAGTACAGCCTGCAGCACACATCACATGCAACAGTACAGCCTGCAACACACATCACATGTAGCACTACAGCCTGCAACACACATCAAATGCAGCAGTACAACCTGCAACACACATCACATGTAGCAGTACAGCCTACAACAAACATCACATGCAACAGTACAGTATGCAACACACATCACATGTAGCAGTACAGCCTGCAACACACATCACATGTAACAGTACAGCCTGCAACACACATCACATGCAACAGTACAGCCTGCAACACACATCACATGCAACAGTACAGCCTGCAACACACATCACATGTAGCAGTACAGCCTGCAACACACATCACATGTAGCAGTACAGCCTTCAACACACATCACATGCAACAGTACAGCCTGCAACACACATCACATGTAGCAGTACAGCCTAAAACACACATCATATGTAGCAGTACAGCCTAAAACACACATCACACACTCATCGTCTCATGGTGATCTATTGCTTATTCTGATTGTGTGTGATCGTCTAAATTTTACCAATTTTACATTTAAAATGCATATATGTAATAAATGCATATAGAAATGTTGACATCCACACATCATAAAAGCCTGCTCTAGAAAGATGTTCTACTCTACGAGTAATTCAGGTAGAAACCAATCATGTTAAACCTGCGTTGGGCCCAACATTCCATTTAAAAATTCCTTTAATATCATTAATTTTTGTAAAAAATATTCCTTTACATTCCTTAATGTTTACTGATATCTGCCAAATCTTTCCCATATACCAGGTGTAAGGCAGTGAGCTGGTTGTAAGCAATGTTTACTGGCATCTGCCAAATCCTTCCCACGTGCCAGGTGTAAGGGAGTGGGCTGGTTGTAAGCAATGTTTACTGGCATCTGCCAAATCCTTCCCACGTGCCAGGTGTAAGGGAGTGGGCTGGTTGTAAGCAATGTTTACTGGCATCTGCCAAATCCTTCCCACGTGCCAGGTGTAAGGGAGTGGGCTGGTTGCAATGTTTACTGGCATCTGCCAAGTCCTTCCCACGTGCCAGGTGTAAGAGTGGCGGTTGTAAGCAATGTTTACTGGCATCTGCCAAGGCCAGGTGTAAGGAGTGTTTAAGCAATGTTTACTGGCATCTGCCAAGTCCTTCCCACGTGCCAGGTGTAAGGTAGTGGGCTGGTTGTAAGCAATGTTTACTGGCATCTGCCAAGTCCTTCCCACGTGCCAGGTGTAAGGTAGTGGGCTGGTTGTAAGCAATGTTTACTGGCATCTGCCAAGTCCTTCCCACGTGCCAGGTGTAAGGGAGTGGGCTGGTTGTGCAATGTTTACTGGCATCTGCCAAGTCCTTCCCACGTGCCAGGTGTAAGGGAGTGGGCTGGTTGTAAGCAATGTTTACTGGCATCTGCCAAGTCCTTCCCACGTGCCAGGTGTAAGGGAGTGGGCTGGTTGTAAGCAATGTTTACTGGCATCTGCCAAATCCTTCCCACGTGCCAGGTGTAAGGGAGTGGGCTGGTTGTAAGCAATGTTTACTGGCATCTGCCAAATCCTTCCCACGTGCCAGGTGTAAGGGAGTGGGCGCAGTTGTAAGCAATGTTTACTGGCATCTGCCAAGTCCTTCCCACGTGCCAGGTGTAAGGGAGTGGGCTGGTTGTAAGCAATGTTTACTGGCATCTGCCAAGTCCTTCCCACGGACCAGGTGTAAGGGAGTGGGCTGGTTGTAAGCAATGTTTACTGGCATCTGCCAAGTCCTTCCCACGTGCCAGGTGTAAGGGAGTGGGCTGGTTGTAAGCAATGTTTACTGGCATCTGCCAAGTCCTTCCCACGGACCAGGTGTAAGGGAGTGGGCAGGTTGTAAGCAATGTTTACTGGCATCTGCCAAGTCCTTCCCACGGACCAGGTGTAAGGGAGTGGGCAGGTTGTAAGCAATGTTTACTGGCATCTGCCAAGTCCTTCCCACGGACCAGGTGTAAGGGAGTGGGCTGGTTGTAAGCAATGTTTACTGGCATCTGCCAAGTCCTTCCCACGTGCCAGGTGTAAGGGAGTGGGCTGGTTGTAAGCAATGTTTACTGGCATCTGCCAAGTCCTTCCCACGTGCCAGGTGTAAGGGAGTGGGCTGGTTGTAAGCAATGTTTACTGGCATCTGCCAAGTCCTTCCCACGTGCCAGGTGTAAGGGAGTGGGCTGGTTGTAAGCAATGTTTACTGGCATCTGCCAAGTCCTTCCCACGTGCCAGGTGTAAGGGAGTGGGCTGGTTGTAAGCAATGTTTACTGGCATCTGCCAAGTCCTTCCCACGTGCCAGGTGTAAGGGAGTGGGCAGGTTGTAAGCAATGTTTACTGGTATCTGCCAAGTCCTTCCCACGTGCCAGGTGTAAGGGAGTGGGCAGGTTGTAAGCAATGTTTACTGGTATCTGCCAAGTCCTTCCCACGTGCCAGGTGTAAGGGAGTGGGCTGGTTGTAAGCAATGTTTACTGGTATCTGCCAAGTCCTTCCCACGTGCCAGGTGTAAGGGAGTGGGCAGGTTGTAAGCAATGTTTACTGGTATCTGCCAAGTCCTTCCCACGTGCCAGGTGTAAGGGAGTGGGCAGGTTGTAAGCAATGTTTACTGGTATCTGCCAAGTCCTTCCCACGTGCCAGGTGTAAGGGAGTGGGCAGGTTGTAAGCAATGTTTACTGGTATCTGCCAAGTCCTTCCCACGTGCCAGGTGTAAGGCAGTGGGCAGGTTGTAAGCAATGTTTACTGGTATCTGCCAAGTCCTTCCCACGTGCCAGGTGTAAGGGAGTGGGCAGGTTGTAAGCAATGTTTACTGGTATCTGCCAAGTCCTTCCCACGTGCCAGGTGTAAGGGAGTGGGCAGGTTGTAAGCAATGTTTACTGGTATCTGCCAAGTCCTTCCCACGTGCCAGGTGTAAGGGAGTGGGCTGGTTGTAAGCAATGTTTACTGGTATCTGCCAAGTCCTTCCCACGTGCCAGGTGTAAGGGAGTGGGCTGGTTGTAAGCAATGTTTACTGGTATCTGCCAAGTCCTTCCCACGTGCCAGGTGTAAGGGAGTGGGCAGGTTGTAAGCAATGTTTACTGGTATCTGCCAAGTCCTTCCCACGTGCCAGGTGTAAGGGAGTGGGCTGGTTGTAAGCACTGTTTACTGGTATCTGCCAAGTCCTTCCCACGTGCCAGGTGTAAGGGAGTGGGCAGGTTGTAAGCAATGTTTACTGGTATCTGCCAAGTCCTTCCCACGTGCCAGGTGTAAGGGAGTGGGCAGGTTGTAAGCAATGTTTACTGGTATCTGCCAAGTCCTTCCCACGTGCCAGGTGTAAGGGAGTGGGCAGGTTGTAAGCAATGTTTACTGGTATCTGCCAAGTCCTTCCCACGTGCCAGGTGTAAGGGAGTGGGCAGGTTGTAAGCAATGTTTACTGGTATCTGCCAAGTCCTTCCCACGTGCCAGGTGTAAGGGAGTGGGCAGGTTGTAAGCAATGTTTACTGGTATCTGCCAAGTCCTTCCCACGTGCCAGGTGTAAGGAAGTGGGCAGGTTGTAAGCAATGTTTACTGGTATCTGCCAAGTCCTTCCCACGTGCCAGGTGTAAGGAAGTGGGCAGGTTGTAAGCAATGTTTACTGGTATCTGCCAAGTCCTTCCCACGTGCCAGGTGTAAGGGAGTGGGCAGGTTGTAAGCAATGTTTACTGGTATCTGCCAAGTCCTTCCCACGTGCCAGGTGTAAGGGAGTGGGCAGGTTGTAAGCAATGTTTACTGGTATCTGCCAAGTCCTTCCCACGTGCCAGGTGTAAGGGAGTGGGCAGGTTGTAAGCAATGTTTACTGGTATCTGCCAAGTCCTTCCCACGTGCCAGGTGTAAGGGAGTGGGCAGGTTGTAAGCAATGTTTACTGGTATCTGCCAAGTCCTTCCCACGTGCCAGGTGTAAGGGAGTGGGCAGGTTGTAAGCAATGTTTACTGGTATCTGCCAAGTCCTTCCCACGTGCCAGGTGTAAGGGAGTGGGCAGGTTGTAAGCAATGTTTACTGGTATCTGCCAAGTCCTTCCCACGTGCCAGGTGTAAGGAGTGGGCAGGTTGTAAGCAATGTTTACTGGTATCTGCCAAGTCCTTCCCACGTGCCAGGTGTAAGGAGTGGGCAGGTTGTAAGCAATGTTTACTGGTATCTGCCAAGTCCTTCCCACGTGCCAGGTGTAAGGGAGTGGGCAGGTTGTAAGCAATGTTTACTGGTATCTGCCAAGTCCTTCCCACGTGCCAGGTGTAAGGGAGTGGGCAGGTTGTAAGCAATGTTTACTGGTATCTGCCAAGTCCTTCCCACGTGCCAGGTGTAAGGGAGTGGGCAGGTTGTAAGCAATGTTTACTGGTATCTGCCAAGTCCTTCCCACGTGCCAGGTGTAAGGGAGTGGGCAGGTTGTAAGCAATGTTTACTGGTATCTGCCAAGTCCTTCCCACGTGCCAGGTGTAAGGGAGTGGGCAGGTTGTAAGCAATGTTTACTGGTATCTGCCAAGTCCTTCCCACGTGCCAGGTGTAAGGGAGTGGGCAGGTTGTAAGCAATGTTTACTGGTATCTGCCAAGTCCTTCCCACGTGCCAGGTGTAAGGGAGTGGGCAGGTTGTAAGCAATGTTTACTGGTATCTGCCAAGTCCTTCCCACGTGCCAGGTGTAAGGGAGTGGGCAGGTTGTAAGCAATGTTTACTGGTATCTGCCAAGTCCTTCCCACGTGCCAGGTGTAAGGGAGTGGGCAGGTTGTAAGCAATGTTTACTGGTATCTGCCAAGTCCTTCCCACGTGCCAGGTGTAAGGGAGTGGGCAGGTTGTAAGCAATGTTTACTGGTATCTGCCAAGTCCTTCCCACGTGCCAGGTGTAAGGGAGTGGGCAGGTTGTAAGCAATGTTTACTGGTATCTGCCAAGTCCTTCCCACGTGCCAGGTGTAAGGGAGTGGGCAGGTTGTAAGCAATGTTTACTGGTATCTGCCAAGTCCTTCCCACGTGCCAGGTGTAAGGGAGTGGGCTGGTTGTAAGCAATGTTTACTGGTATCTGCCAAGTCCTTCCCACGTGCCAGGTGTAAGGGAGTGGGCAGGTTGTAAGCAATGTTTACTGGTATCTGCCAAGTCCTTCCCACGTGCCAGGTGTAAGGGAGTGGGCTGGTTGTAAGCAATGTTTACTGGTATCTGCCAAGTCCTTCCCACGTGCCAGGTGTAAGGGAGTGGGCTGGTTGTAAGCAATGTTTACTGGTATCTGCCAAGTCCTTCCCACGTGCCAGGTGTAAGGAGTGGGCTGGTTGTAAGCAATGTTTACTGGTATCTGCCAAGTCCTTCCCACGTGCCAGGTGTAAGGGAGTGGGCTGGTTGTAAGCAATGTTTACTGGTATCTGCCAAGTCCTTCCCACGTGCCAGGTGTAAGGGAGTGGGCTGGTTGTAAGCAATGTTTACTGGTATCTGCCAAGTCCTTCCCACGTGCCAGGTGTAAGGGAGTGGGCTGGTTGTAAGCAATGTTTACTGGTATCTGCCAAGTCCTTCCCACGTGCCAGGTGTAAGGGAGTGGGCTGGTTGTAAGCAATGTTTACTGGTATCTGCCAAGTCCTTCCCACGTGCCAGGTGTAAGGGAGTGGGCTGGTTGTAAGCAATGTTTACTGGTATCTGCCTAGTCCTTCCCACGTGCCAGGTGTAAGGTAGTGGGCTGGTTGTAAGCAATGTTTACTGGTATCTGCCAAGTCCTTCCCACGTGCCAGGTGTAAGGGAGTGGGCTGGTTGTAAGCAATGTTTACTGGTATCTGCCAAGTCCTTCCCACGTGCCAGGTGTAAGGGAGTGGGCTGGTTGTAAGCAATGTTTACTGGTATCTGCCAAGTCCTTCCCACGTGCCAGGTGTAAGGGAGTGGGCTGGTTGTAAGCAATGTTTACTGGTATCTGCCAAGTCCTTCCCACGTGCCAGGTGTAAGGGAGTGGGCTGGTTGTAAGCAATGTTTACTGGTATCTGCCAAGTCCTTCCCACGTGCCAGGTGTAAGGGAGTGGGCTGGTTGTAAGCAATGTTTACTGGTATCTGCCAAGTCCTTCCCACGTGCCAGGTGTAAGGGAGTGGGCTGGTTGTAAGCAATGTTTACTGGTATCTGCCAAGTCCTTCCCACGTGCCAGGTGTAAGGGAGTGGGCAGGTTGTAAGCAATGTTTACTGGTATCTGCCAAGTCCTTCCCACGTGCCAGGTGTAAGGGAGTGGGCAGGTTGTAAGCAATGTTTACTGGTATCTGCCAAGTCCTTCCCACGTGCCAGGTGTAAGGGAGTGGGCAGGTTGTAAGCAATGTTTACTGGTATCTGCCAAGTCCTTCCCACGTGCCAGGTGTAAGGGAGTGGGCAGGTTGTAAGCAATGTTTACTGGTATCTGCCAAGTCCTTCCCACGTGCCAGGTGTAAGGGAGTGGGCAGGTTGTAAGCAATGTTTACTGGTATCTGCCAAGTCCTTCCCACGTGCCAGGTGTAAGGGAGTGGGCAGGTTGTAAGCAATGTTTACTGGTATCTGCCAAGTCCTTCCCACGTGCCAGGTGTAAGGGAGTGGGCAGGTTGTAAGCAATGTTTACTGGTATCTGCCAAGTCCTTCCCACGTGCCAGGTGTAAGGGAGTGGGCAGGTTGTAAGCAATGTTTACTGGTATCTGCCAAGTCCTTCCCACGTGCCAGGTGTAAGGGAGTGGGCAGGTTGTAAGCAATGTTTACTGGTATCTGCCAAGTCCTTCCCACGTGCCAGGTGTAAGGGAGTGGGCTGGTTGTAAGCAATGTTTACTGGTATCTGCCAAGTCCTTCCCACGTGCCAGGTGTAAGGGAGTGGGCTGGTTGTAAGCAATGTTTACTGGTATCTGCCAAGTCCTTCCCACGTGCCAGGTGTAAGGGAGTGGGCAGGTTGTAAGCAATGTTTACTGGTATCTGCCAAGTCCTTCCCACGTGCCAGGTGTAAGGGAGTGGGCAGGTTGTAAGCAATGTTTACTGGTATCTGCCAAGTCCTTCCCATGTGCCAGGTGTAAGGGAGTGGGCAGGCAACAATAAACACTTGACCTCAATAAACTACTACTCTGAAGTAACAGTCATGACATCAATCAAGTGCGAGTTGGTAGGGTGGACAAGGTGAGCGCCAAAGCTGCAGAGCGCACCTAGGATGGGCTGGGGGCCCGTCCCATACTTTTAAAATACCAGCTTCAAAATGTACATTTTGACAGGTGTTTAAATTTTCCCCCGATGTTACAAGACACTGACAGGACACATAATTTACTATCGTACACAACCTGTTGTTTGCTTGTGTGATGTTTAAAGACTTGGAACACCCAAACTGAAGCAGAACATTAATTTAAAAATCATGAATTCATTGCAATGAAAAAAAAATTTGTAAATGTGAGAAATTGCTTCGAGGTGGCAATTTTTTTTACAAATATTGTGCGAAGCAGGTGGAAAAAAATAGCAAGGTGTCACACACCGATTGTCATATGCCAGGAGAAGCACTGATGTTTATCCAAACAAACATTTGAGAACAGTTAGTTACCATGACTGTCCACTTCCTGTTCTCAGCCTCATCCCACACAAGGGAGCGGTCAGTGTCGTAGAAGACGTCATCGTCCACCTCGTACGGCTTGCGTGGCAGACAGTGCAGGAACACCCAGCGGTCACTTGCATGCTTCAACATCTGGACACAGGAATACAAGTGGTCACAGTTACTGCACTGTGTCCTTACAACTGTCAACAACATTTCACTTCCTGGTATACAAATATATGATATTCGTGACACATGCACATTAGCACTATGTTTTTTACATCCGACAACGTTGTTTCATTCTTAGGCAACAGGTGTCGTACGTCTTATAAATAATGTACGTTGTATGACAGCAGATAAGAAAACTGATTACATATGCATTCGTCTAAGTAAAACAACCACTTTTGGAAATTATAATAAAAATATAACGTTTCAGGCATTGCAGTGACGTCACAAACATAATATCGCAATGACGTCACAAACATAATATCACAATGACGTCACAAGCACATCGCAATGAGGTCAAACATAACATCCACTGATGTCAAAAACATAATATTGCAATGACGTCACAAACCTGTCATACAACTGTAATTTCATTCTTAGCCAATAGGTGTACGTGTTGTGAACACTGCCTGTTCTCTACACTGGTCTACATTCATTGATGGAGAACTCCTGATTTATACACCTCATTGCATGATTTTTTCATACACAACCTCTCCTGTGATACTCTAGGTATTAAGACAATGTTTGTTTTATGTACCATTATATTTAAAATATAACTCTTGCTATGGTCTGGATTTGTTTTACTGAGTATCAAAATCCAGAAGCTGTTCTAACAGGTACATATGGACTGATATATACTAAACAGGAACCAAATCCAGAAGTGATCAAATTTGATTTAGTTCACTAACATTTTCCAGGTTATGATACTCAACATTAATGTTTCTCTCCACATGCGTCAAACTGTCCGCATGTTGAAATAAGAGCAGTGAATGCCATTTCCCTTCTCCCACCGACCTTGCGAGTGACCTGGTACCCGGCGAAGTCCTTCAGTTTCCTCTCCTTCTCCTCCTCCTGGCCCATGCTCACCCACGTGTCCGTGACGACTACGTGAGCCCTCTGCACTGCCTCTATTGGGTCGTTTGTGAACTTCACCTCCGTGTCATGCTGCACAACACACAACAGAACTTGGCTAGTTTTTTGCGAAAACTTTGGGAGAAATTATCTACACTGAAATGTAGAACGTGAGACAAATAGTTGTGCTTTAAGAAAACATTCACTTATTAATTTGTTATATTTAAGTGTTTTTTAAAAGAGAAGAAGTGAAGGTCTGACAACATGAAATATCTTTCCCAGATTCTGTTAGGAACTGCAGTAGCATTACTGGAAACTGTTCAGGATAAAAGGACCAATCCGTCAGTAGCAATATGGTGGAATTATTTCAATAAGACCAGTAATAGATGGTCTTCATTCTACATTATCTATCTATCCATGTGTAAATCAACATGGTCGCATTATAGAGGTGGTCTAATACCAGACTGATTGTGATGGGGTCTACTACTGCAGTGACAACTGATTTTGTAACGTAATCAAACCCAGGCCAACACTTAACGATACAGACACTAAGACAGGTCATCTCACCTGTAGAGCCAGTTGGATGGCATCTTCAACCACTGCACCATTACACTCGTAGCCCTAGTATGTCAAACAGGAACAACATTTATAAACAGACACAAAAAGAAAAAACTAAAAGTTTAGAATGACATATTTGGCTTCACAAAAGCAAATCAGAAAAAAATATAATTAAATAAATGAAAAGTGAAAGCAATATGTCAAGTCGTGACTACAAAATATTTCTCATCTTAAAGCGCATGCTTGGAGCAGCTTTGCTAAAATAAAAATTGTGGTCACGAGAAAGAGTTCTCCAATGTAATATTGTTACTATGTCCTTGGGATCTAGTCAAAGTAAACCTCAACTACTTTTTGAATATTCAAGAGAATAAACCATTAAATTCAAAGGTTAATTCTATGTTAGGGCATCTCCAAGAAAGTCACAGTGGGCAGCAGGTAACATAAACAGCCCCCAAGGTTCTGGTCAGTGTTCTACCTTGGCCCCAAAGGTTCTGGTCAGTGTTCTACCTTAGCCCCCAAGATTCTGGTCAGTGTTCTACATTGGCCCCCCAAGGTTCTGGTCAGTGTTCTATCTTAGGTCCCAAGGTTCTGGTCAGTGTTCTACCTTGGCCACAAAGTTTCTGGTCCGTGTTCTACATTGGCCCCCAAAGGTCTACTGCAGTGTTCTACCTTGGCCCCAAAGGTTCTGGTCCATGTTCTACATTGGCCCCCAAGGTTCTGGTCCGTGTTCTACCTTGGCCCCAAAGGTTCTGGTCCGTGATGTACCTTGGCCCCAAAGGTTCTGGTCCATGTTCTACATTGGCCCCCAAGGTTCTGGTCTGTGTTCTACCTTAGCCCCCAAGGTTCTGGTCAGTGTTCTACATTGGCCCCAAAGGTTCTGATCAGTGTTCTACATTGGCCCCCAAGGTTCTGGTCAGTGTTCTACCTTGACCGCCAAGGTTCTGGTCAGCTAGACCAGCAACTTCCACTGGTATTCATTTTACCAACGGCACAATGGACCAGCTCAGTCAAACCATATAACAATATTTATTACCAGTAAATCACATTGATGTGCAAAGTGAAAATGACAAATTTAACTTCCTTTTCCTCTTTTGGCAAACATGTACAATGCATTTACAAAATGTAAACATAATGACTCCCTGCACACCTTCCTTGTTTATAAGTATATCTAAATTATATATAAAACGTTTTACCCAGCTGACCACCCATTTTTAATACACCAAATTGACGGATGGTTCGGGTAATAAAATACAAAAAGCACATTTTGTGAACAGTTTGCTTCTTCCAGCAGCCAGTTTTCATGATCAGTTGATGAATATTGCTTTAAAACATTGTGTGTTTTCTCTGGAAAAGTCACATGGACCACTAACTCAAAAAGTCACATGGACCACTAACTCAAAAAGTCACATGGACCACTAACTCAAAAAGTCACATGGACCACTAACTCAAAAAGTCACATGGACCACTAACTCAAAAAGTCACATGGACCACTAACTCAAAAAGTAACATGGACCACTGACTCAAAAAGTCACATGGACCACTAACTCAAAAAGTCACATGGACCACTGACTCAAAAAAGTTACTGACCCGGCAGAAAAGTAAATGGTCACGCACCACCGGGTCTGCGTGTATTTATATATATATATATATATATATATATATATATATATATATGACAACCACATATTTACATTAAGGGCAAGTATCAAATGTGCCATAATAAAAAATTACAAATGTCCTACATTAGACACAATGCACTGTTTCTCAGAGGTGAGAACTTACAGCAGGGGTGGCAATAGACAGCTTCCCCTCGCATCTTTGGACAACCATCAGATGGTCTACTTACAGCAGGGGTGGCAATAGAGAGATTCACCCCATCTTTGGGCAACCCATCAAATGATCTACTTACAGCAGGGGTTGCAATAGACAGATTCACCCCTATCTTTGGGCAACCCATCATATGATCTACTTACAGCAGGGGTTGCAATAGACAGATTCACCCCTATCTTTGGGCAACCCATCAAATGATCTACTTACAGCAGGGGTTGCAATAGACAGATTCACCCCCATCTTTGGGCAACCCATCAGCAGAGAGTTGGCAATGTTGTTGCCGTCCCCGATCCATGCAACCTTCAGTGTCTCGAGATACCCAAAGTGCTCCTGGTGGACCACAGAACAGGTCTAACATAGTCATCTATTTACCACAATCAGATTGACGGCATCATAATACTATATGCACTTATACTTGAGACATTTATCCCTGCAAAACGTGTTATCTCCATTTTGTGCATTTCGAGATACACTGTATATCATGTGTCAAACGATAGGAAGGAAAACAGTTATTTCACCAGTAAATAGTGTGGCATATAATGCGTTTTGCCACAAAACTGTTTTACCTCCACCATTATCAACTAGCTGGTAGTGCAAAACACAATTTACGTGATTTTGGCATTTAACGCATTTTACAGATGAGTGCCTCATTTCTACACTCAGTTTGTTTAAACTTATAGTGCAGTATCCAGTCCATAGGGCCACTGAAAGTGCCTTACACAGAGCTGTTCATTCCAACGCCATCTTGACTTCTCTCTGGGAAGCATTCAGTGCACCATGAGGTGTACACCATGAGGTGTACATCATGAGGTGTACCTAGCACATCAATGTAGAACCTAACAACCAAGTCACACAAACTACAAGTCTATGACTGACCTGTAGGGTGAGGAAGTCAGCCAGAATCTGCAATGGGTGATACTTGTCTGACAGTCCACTGATGACAGGAATGCTTGCCTCCGTTGCCAGCGTGTCCAGTATCTCCTGGCCATAAACTCGAGCCAAAACAGCATCGCAGAATCGCGAGATGACCCTAAATGACAACAGATATGATGGGCCTGCAACCTATTTGGGGTTACAAATGATTGAGAATTAAAAACACATGAATGGAGAAGTTATAGTTAGATCTCAGTTGAGTGACTGGTAGTCACAGAAACATCAAACTATGGAAATGAAGAATGTTGGCGCATAACCTATAGTGGTGTTAGTTGTCGTTCTTATCTGCAATTTGTCAACTGAAAAGAAAAAACTTTAAGCAAATGATTAATTATGGAGTATCTATTTCAACAGGCTACATTGAACACCTCAATGGGAAGATGACCAACATTCAATAACCTAACCAGTTGCGGTGTCCACCCAGATAAATGTAATTTAATGCACGTAGGGAAACCAACACAACAAGAGTTGCATATAAGCTAAAGTTATAAAGATAGATAATACCAGAGCTGGGTCCAGTTATGTAATTGTAATTGCAATTGTAATTGATTACGGCAAAATGTTGTAATTGTAATTGACTTAAGTTTTGAAATTCTGTTGTAAATGTAATTGAAATGTGTTGTGTAATTTCACCAATTACAATCAGTTACAATCAATTACAGTATTTTTTTCTATAACAAACTACCAGAAAAAACTTAATTATAACCCACCATGCAGGACCTGCTCATATAATCAAAGGAATGTTCAGATTTACTACTGCCTTGGACCAAAAAAATGCACTATTGGTGTTTTGATTGATTTTTTTTAATCAATAAAAACACCAATAGTGCATTTGATACAATTGGTCATCATTTATTACTGAGAAAATGAGAAACTTATGGAATTAGAGGAACGGCCAATGAGTGGCTAAAAAGTTATTTGCATAATAGACTACAGTATGTTAGCATTGACGATAACAATTCAGATTAGCTAAATGTGATATGTGGGGTACCACAAGGTTCTATTCTGGGCCCAAAACTATTTATACTATACATAAATGATCTTTGTAATATTTCTACATTACTAAAATTCATTCTTTTCGCTGATGATACTAATATATTTTGCTTGGGGAAAAATCAAACCCAGCTCAGCAAAACTATCAATACTGAACTACGAAAGTTACATATCTGGTTTTCAGTAAATAGATTATCCTTAAACATAGCTAAAACAAACTATATGTTGTTTGGCAACTATTGTAAAAACAACAGATATTGAAATAAAAGTCGACAATACAATTTTAGATAGAGTATATGTTACTAAGTTTTTAGGAATCTTAATAGATGATAAGCTCAATTGGAAAGAACATATAGGTATGATCAAATCTAAATTATCACAAACTATTGCAGTTCTATATAGGGCGAAATACTTACTAGACAAAAATTCGCTTTTTATACTATATTGTTCGCTATTTCTGCCTTATATATCATACTGCTACGAAGTATGAGGCAATACGTATAAAACATATATTAATAGTGTTTATATATTACAAAAAAAGGTAGTCAGACTCATTTGTAATGAGAATTCATTATGTCATTCCAATCAACTATTTTGTGATCTAGGCATTCTTAAGCTCTTTGATCTAATAAAATTTAGAATTTCTATGATAATGTTTAAAGCCAACAATGAATTGTTGCCTGATAACCTTAAAAAATTCTTCAATGTAAAATATACCATGTTGCATGTAACACGCCAAAGTAATAAATTAAAACATGTGTATGCACGAACAACTTTAAAAGTTAAGTGTACATCTGTGTACGGTGTTAAAGTCTGGAACTCTAGATGAGTCAATAAGAAGTTCAGTTACTATCCAGAATCTTAAAAACCGGGTAAAGTAATTAATAAGTAATATACTTCTACTTTCTTCCTTTCCATTTGAATTACAGACATTTGATGTGTATGTATATATGTTGTAAAGTTCTATTTTCATTTGGAAATAAAGAACTGATTTGATTTGATTAGATGTAACAAGTGCACCAACAGAATACCTCTGGCCTTTCTAAGCAATGTTTAATTGCAATCTGCCAGCAGACAGTTCACACCTGGTTTCCAAAGGGTTCCAAATATGCCAAAAGGCATCACCATTAGCTGTTTTCAAGGTATACCCAAATTGGTCACTGGTCTGTCTTTTCTTTGATTCTATAATCTTCTATCAGTAAAGGGCCAGGTGGTGGTTTCTGTTGATACAGTACTTAGATCATGTAATTAACACGTCAAGTCAGTAAATTAGCTCAATTGAGAGTGACTCAGACTCAGACTCATTTATTTTGACCAAGTAAATGTAACACAATCGACATATAAACAAAGTAAATAAAATAAATGGTCACGGAGACTCCCATTAAGACATTGAGTATGTCGCTATCATGGGAGCCACCACTGGTTTAGTCAAGCATTTAAAAATATTATATTAAAAATTAAGAATACAAGTGATAGCAATAATAAAAGTACTAAATTTATAATTATATAATAATCATATATATATGTATAAACTATATGTATACAAGCACATCCATGTACATATATGCATACGTATGGCTGCCTACAAGATATACCTACATATTAATTACACAAATAAATAACTATACATGTATGCCCTGATTTCGACAAATGTAACAATTTGTTTTGGTACAGTTGTATTCATAATTACCAAGAAGATATTGTTTTATGTAACTGGAGAAACCATATAGACTATGAGTATGGACTTTGTCAGTAATATCATTTGGACTAGTTTTAACAGTTCTAATCATGCTGTATCTAATACATTTGTTTGCGAAAACATGATTATTTCTTGACATAAATAAGCGATTTTTGTCTCGTGTGTCATATTGATGTATTTCAAAAGTGTTAGTATAAGGTATATTATAAAAATATTCAGGTAGTTGTTTATTTATTAATTTATGATCAAACTTAAGTTCTTGTAGCTTGTAGATGTCACTGACCTTTAATAATTTGAGTTCTTTATAAATAGGAGCAGTGTGTGCATTATATTTACTTAACGTGATTATTCTAATTGCTTTTTTCTGAAGTATAAATATGCGTTGCGTTTGATACCCCCATGCCAATATACCATAGTTTATATGAGGTAATATGATAGAATTGTACATTGTCCTTAGAATATGCTATGGTAAAAAATGTGTCAGTTTTTTTAGAATTCCAGTGGTTCTAGATATTTTGTATGCTACTTTGTTTATGTGACTGTCCCAGTTCAAGTGTCCCAGTTCAAAATCATAGCTTTAGTTTTGTCAACATTTAGAGCAAGTTTGTTTACGTTAAGCCAGTCACATATCTTGTTTAGTTCTTCATTTATATTGTTATTTAAGTCACCGGGTCGATTAAAGACATCTAATGTACTGGTTAGGGTTGTATCGTCAGCACAAGTTATGAAGTTGAAAAGGTCACTAGCAATTGGTAGGTCATTAATGTATATAATGAACAACAAAGGTCCTAATATCGACCCTTGCGGGACACCAGTAGTAATATATGCTTCTTTAGATTTTACGTGTCCAAATTGTACGTACTGTTTACGATTTGATAAATAGTTCTTAAAGAGGTTAAATGCTGTGCCTTTTATGCCATAGTGCTTTAATTTATCCATGAGTATATTATGGTCTATTGTATCAAAGGCTTTTGATAAATCAATATGTATATTTATTGGAGTTAGATGTTTGTCCATTTCCTGAATAATTCTGTCTATTATTTCAAGGGTGGCAAGTTCGGTTGAATGTTTCTCTCTGAAGCCATATTGACTACTGTAGTATAACTCTCTATTGTGGAAGTATTCGTGTAGTTGGTCAAATATGACTCTCTCAAATACTTTAGAAATTGCTGGTAAGATCGAAATTGGACGGTAATTATAAAAAATGGTATTATCACCTTTTTTGAATAGTGGTATTACTTTAGCAACTTTTAGTTTGTCAGGAAATATACCTGTTGACAAAGATTGATTGAGTATTGCGGTGACAGGTTTACAAATTTCATGTTTGATTGTTTTTAATAATATAGTTGATATGCCGTCTTTGCCACTACTAGATTTAGGATTCATACGGTTAATTATATTAATTGTAGTATCTTCACTTATAGGTTTAAACGTGAATTTATGTATGGTCTGGTTTTTCAAATAATCTCTATGACATTTGCCGTTACTACTTATTTGTGATGCAAGTTTGGGACCAATATTTGTAAAAAATAAATTAAATTGATTGGCAACATCCGTTTTATCGGTAACAGTTGTTCCATCAATTTTAAAAGAGTTAGGAAATTGTTCAGTCATTGTTGTTTCATTAATTATTTCTTTAATAATTGACCATGTTTTTTTAATGTTGTTCTTATGTTTCTCAAATCTCGATTAAAAATATTTTTTTTGGCCAGACGAATATTTGTTTAAAGAATTTTATTATAAGCGTGCAGATTAGTTTTAAGGACCTGATATCTTGCTGTGTCTATAGTAGTTTGCTTCATTTTTAGATATAGCTTATCTCTAAACGTTATTGATCTAATAATACTTTGAGTAATCCAAGACGATTTTTTATATTTATGTTTGTTAAATTTAATTGTCTTAGTGGGTAAGCATTTAATCATAGTATTTAAAATAATTTCTTCAAGAATGTTATAATTTTCGTTGGGATTACCATCAATATTCTTATTTAGTTTATCATAAATGTTTGAGTGTATTAATTCTAATCTAAATTTATTTAGCGAATCCGGACTTTTCTGTGTTATTGTTATGAATTTGGGTACCGTGTCTCGAGTTAATATGCAGTCCATGCAAATGAAACAGGGAAGATGATCAGAAATTTGGTTGATTAAAATGCCAGAAGTGGAGTTCAATGACCCCTCTGACAGTTTACATAAAAAATTGTCAATAAGTGTACCACGATGTTCTGAAAATCTGGTAGGCAATGTGATTCTAGGAAAGAAGCCTTGTGCACTGATCATGTCAAAGTATTCACTAAATACAGGTTTTTCTTTGATTTTCAGTAAGTCAATATTAAAATCACCTGCTATGATAACTTCACTCTTTAGTTTTTGTAAATGAGTGAGTATCGGGGTTAATTCGTCAATAAAGGTCTTGTAATTCTCAATAACATCTCTTGGTGGTCTATATATATTTCCCAGTATAAATTTTTTTTGGATAGTTTTTCCAGTTATCTCAATAAACTGTCCTTCCCATACATTTGATACATTGTTAATAGATATTTTATAGTCATATTTATTACTAAGATATATTGATAGGTCACCATGAGCACTACAAATTTTACCTTGAGAGATTAATGTAAAACCATCTATTTGCAGCAAAGAAATGTTGGAGTCATTGGATAACAATGTTTCTTGCAAACAAATGGCTCCAATTTCACAGCTGTTGTTTCTTAAATTTTCTAATTTCATATTAATTTGATCCATTTTTGCATTAAGGCTTTGACAATTTAGACTCAACACTACAAAAGTATTCTGCTTGTTTTTTATTTTGTCTATTAATTCTTCATCAGTAAAATATGGAGAATGTTTAATGATTTCAAGTTCTCCATCTGGTAAACTTTCATTGAATTCGTTTATTTGTAAGATGTGATTTAAAGAGTTAACTGTTAACCCTCAAACATTTCTTAAAAAGGAATCATCATCGTTAAAAGGAAAACCATTTCTAGCCATGTTCAAAGTCCGTTACACGTGAACTTGACATAACTTGACATCATATTAACAGTAATTTGTACAACAATTAATATCCACAAATGGAGCATAGGTGCTAAAATGAAACGCGTTAACGAGAACATCTGTGATATTGAAAAGTGCAATGATTGCAAAAGAAAACATACAATGCTGTGACATTAACATAGACAAATAGTGCTTGGACAGTGTTAATTAAATAGTCAGAATTACAAAAGAACAAAACAAAATGGGCAAAAAACAAATACGGATGAGTACACGTATTAGTGATGCCAGTGTATGTAGGCAGAATGCCTACAGCTTGCAGATACATCGCCATTTTGATTGTATCTGGAGACACTACACTACACTCAACGTCCAAGTTGCTGGAGCTCGCGCTCAGTGGTAATATTCACCTTTCGCACAGATGACATAAGACAGACAATGCGCCCATCCATTGACCAAACCGCTGTCACTCCAGTAGTAGACCGTGCTTTTTGCAGCAAAGCACTCCGTTATGGCGGTTTTTGTTCCCTTGAGCTTTCGCTTGACGGAGAAGATCTTCTGTCGTTGTTCATAGTTGGTGAGCTTTACGATTATTTGTCGTGGCTTATCTCCATTCGGTTTTCCAAGACGGTGGCTGCAGTCAATGCTGTGACTGTCCACCGTCACGCCTAGTGATCGGCTACACAGGTCGGTCACCACGGTGGTCGTGTCCTTTTGTTGTTCGGTCACTCCGTGAAATACGAGGCAATTCCGACGGCTGTATTGTTCTTGTTCATCTAATTGGTCAAGAAGTGCCACATTCCCTTGTTCAAGCGTTTTCCTGGACGCTTCCAGGGCGCGTATTTTGGCGTTAATTGCGTTCATTTCAGCGGTTGTCTTGCTTGCGTCAATGCAGCAAGCCTGGTACAAATCCTCTTTGATTGCACTGAAAGAGTGAGCTACAGCCCACAGGTTTATTAGGTAATATACTAACTGGGTTTGAAACCAAGAGACTCATGGTAGGCAAACTAGGGTACAATCTCAAAACACAACTGCCAAGTAAATCAATCTGGGTATAACACAGTACACAAAATGGGTGTACACCAAGGAGTATAACACAGTAGACAGAATGGGTGTACACCAAGGAGTATACACAAAACCCCTCGGGATGCATCTTGATGTGAACATTGCTAATGTACTGGTACGAATTATTTCTGGTTACATTTAGTAGATTGGACAGACTCATTAGGATTTCAAATGGTTGTGGCCTTTGTTTATAGTTGTACTGTACTCTGTGTAATTAAACATTGATTAATGAACCAAGCAAACATGACATTATATTTATATGGAATAATAGTATTTATCTAGCTAATTGTATATGAAATCATGAAGTCACGGTTCAAGAAAATGTACAAACATTACCAAGTTCATTACATTTGTTTATCAATCCTACTATTCGTACACACAATCAGCAACACACGCTACACAATTAACAAATGGTTCTGCATAATACGAATGTAATTGAAATGGTGTAATTGTAATTGATTTGAAAATTGTAATGTAATTGTAAGTGTAATTGCAATTGTAATTGAACTGAAAAATTGAAAGTAATTGTAACTGATTTGATTTTTTTGTAATTGGACCCAGCCCTGGATAATACTGCCCATGAATTAGGAGAAATAGAAGAACAAAAAGACATTGGGGTTATAACTGATTAAAACCTAGAATTTGATAAACACATCAACAAAAAAATAAAAGCAAACAGTATCATGGCAGTTATTATAAGGTCCTTTACAACCCTAAATCAACATAATTTTGTGCCATTATATAAAGCTTTAGTTAGGAGTCATCTAGATTATGCAATATCAATATGGTCCCCTTATAAACAGAAATACAAAGATGCCATCGAAAATGTGCAGAGGCGCGCAACAAAGCAGCTTCTGGTATGAAGAATATTCCTTATGAGGAAAGACTTGAGAGATTGAAACTTCCCACACGTGCATATAGACGAACTCGTGGTGATATGATTGAGGTATATAAACTGCTCCATGGGAAATATGACAGTGATGTATCTAACATTGTCAAGCTGCACAAAGACAGTGATACAAGGGAAGGAACAAGGGGTCATAGTTTGAAATTGTTTATAGAACGTGCTTGTACAAATGTTAGAAAAGAAAGCTTCTCACTTAGAGTTACCAGATTTTGGAATGATCTACCGGAAGTAGTTGTAACTGCCCCAAGTGTCAACTCATTTAAAAACCGTCTAGACAGACATTGGAGTACTGAGGAGTTTCTCTACAACTACAAAGCTGCCTTGCCAGGAAGTCGTAGAGCATTCCAAGGGAAAGTTGAAGATCTGACCACCGAGGCCACCGCCTACGGTCAGGAAGAACCTAAGTGAACCTAAGTAAGGTGTTGTCAACAAGCTGAGGTATTGTCAACAAGCTGAGGTATTGTCAACAAGCTGAAGTTTTGTCAAACAAGCTGAAGTATTGTCAAACAAGCTGAAGTATTGTCAAACAAGCTGAAGTATTGTCAAACAAGCTGAGGTATTGTCAACAAGCTGAAGTATTGTCAAACAAGCTGAAGTTTTGTCAAACAAGCTGAAGTTTTGTCAAACAAGCTGAAGTATTGTCAAACAAGCTGAGGTATTGTCAACAAGCTGAAGTATTGTCAAACAAGCTGAAGTTTTGTCAAACAAGCTGAAGTATTGTCAAACAAGCTGAAGTATTGTCAACCAAGCTGAAGTATTGTCAAACAAGCTGAGGTGCTGTCAACAAGCTGAGGTATTGTTGCATATCATCAGTTGGCATTAGATGCGAGGACATGGTCTAGACATTAAGCAATGGGTGAAATGAGGCCAACATCAAGAGACGTGACAGAACTGCATGGATTGGGTTATTAACACAACATATCATCAGTTGGCATTAGATTTAACAAGATTTGCCATCCAAGCCAAAGGCCCAGATGGCAAGTGGACAAGGAAGCCATTGGCTTATCGAGAGTCCAACAATGTTCACCTACTTATAACCCGCCCTCTTGAGATATGTGTCAACCTTGTTTTTAAACATATTCACGCTGCTAGCAGTTACACAATCTGTAGACAATTTGTTCCATTCATTTACTGTCCTCTGTGAGAACGAGTGCTTCCTGATGTCCAATCTACATTGATCCTTTACTAATTTTACCTCATGTCCTCTAGTTCTGCTATCCTTCTTGAGTGAGAAAAACATATTTCTATCAATATTTTCATACCCATTCAATATCTTAAAAACTTCAATCTGATCTCCTCTTAACCTCCTTGTCTCAAGAGTTGTTAAACCACATTCTTTCAGGCGTTCTTCATAACTAAGGTCTCTAAGTTCTGGAATCATTTTAGTTGCTCTCCTTTGTATGCGTTCAATCTTATCTATATGCTTCTTACGATATGGTCTCCATGCTTGTATACAGTATTCTAAATGAGGTCTAACTATTGCTTTATAAAGAGGTATAATTAACTTTTTTCCCTTGTATGTTATGTTTCTTCTAATCAATCCAAGAATTTGATTACCCTTTGAAGCTGCAATACCACACTGCTCTGAAACTTTCATATCAGCGCTTATTGTAACTCCTAAGTCCTTTTCTTTTACAGTAGTACCCAGAACAGTATCTCTCATTTTATAGTTTACATTCAAGCTCCCATGTCCTGTATGTAGGCATTTACATTTCCCAAAATTGAACAGCATCTGCCATTTCTCAGACCATTTCACTAATCCGTCTAGATCGTTTTGTAAATGTTGTTTATCACCATCAGTATTAACCTTTCTAAACAGTTTTGTGTCATCCGCAAATTGGTCGAGAACCTATGCAGTGGTCGAGAACCTATACAGTGGTCGAGAACCTATGCAGTGGTCGAGAACCTATACAGTGGTCAAGAACCTATGCAGTGGTCGAGAACCTATACAGTGGTCGAGAACCTTCGTGAGGTTATCTCGATGACACCTTGGCTTTAAAACAACTGTTCAATGAATGGATTGATATTCAACTCTTGGAATGTTAAATTTGATATCAATGTCCAATGTTTTTCAGAAACGTAACTCCTTGGGTGAGTGATTTGAAAACATCATATCTTTGGAACTTAAACACATAAACAATTTTGGTGCAAAGTGCAAAATATCAGAGAGTATTTATTCTCTCAGACGATGGTAATTTAATGGAACAAATTAACTACTGGCAGTGTGTGAATATATGAAAAAATTGACAAATTCTTGAAGGCAGATTACACGACTGGATTCTTGATAGGCCAGTGGCTTTCTTGTCCACTTGACATGTTTTTTGCTTCAAATGGATGGGAACTTTGCCTAGTCTCGCTAAGTCTACACATAAGTGACGTAATCACGCCAATAATCTGTACATGACAAGGCTCTACTGCATGCGACCATGTGAGACTGACCTGCCCGAGTCTTTGATACTTTCATTGACACCCAGGTGAATGTCTTCAGGACTGAGGAAGTGGACACTTCCTCCCAGGAGTGACATCCCTGAAGTGGGAGAGAGATTAGGGTGATAAAAAGGTATGTTCTTATATAGCGCGGTATCCAGTCCTTGGGACTGTTCAAGGCACTTTACACTTCACCCCCTGGCAGACCTGTTCATTCCAACACCACCTCGACTTCTCTGGGAAGCATTCAGCCATGCTGCAATTACTGCATGAAGACAATTCATTCAGATATCCACCACTGTCTGTAGCCAGGTGCACATTTATGCAGCTGAATGAACTGAGGCAATGTGGGGTGAACTGAGGCAATGTGGGGTGAACTGAGGCAATGTGGGGTGAACTGAGGCAATGTGGGGTGAACTGAGGCAATGTGGGGTGAACTGAGGCAATGTGGGGTGAACTGAGGCAAGCGGGGCGAACAAAACTGTCAAAGCTTTGAAACGACATCAAGAGGATTCGAACCCGGGTTCTCTCGATTAAGAGCCCGAGTTCTGTTATGCTACTGCGCCCCAAAACCTTCTATACAAGTCACATCAGTTTACTCGCTACAGCTTTAACATGGAGAATGGAACCTTCAGCAACAGACCGTTGTGGACATGCTACAAACATCCACTGTGGACATGCTACAAACATCCACTGTGGACATGCTACAAACATCCACTGTGGACATGCTACAAACATCCACTGTGGACATGCTACAAACATCCACTGTGGACATGCTACAAACATCCACTGTGGACATGCTACAAACATCCACTGTGGACATGCTACAAACATCCGCTGTGGACATGCTACAAACATCCACTGTGGACATGCTACAAACATCCACTGTGGACATGCTACAAACATCCACTGTGGACATGCTACAAACATCCGCTGTGGACATGCTACAAACATCCACTGTGGACATGCTACAAACATCCGCTGTGGACATGCTACAAACATCCACTGTGGACATGCTACAAACATCCGCTGTGGACATGCTACAAACATCCGCTGTGGACATGCTACAAACATCCGCTGTGGACATGCTACAAACATCCACTGTGGACATGCTACAAACATCCACTGTGGACATGCTACAAACATCCACTGTGGACATGCTACAAACATCCGCTGTGGACATGCTACAAACATCCGCTGTGGACATGCTACAAACATCCACTGTGGACATGCTACAAACATCCACTGTGGACATGCTACAAACATCCACTGTGGACATGCTACAAACATCCACTGTGGACATGCTACAAACATCCACTGTAGACATGCTACAAACATCCACTGTGGACATGCTACAAACATCCACTGTGGACATGCTACAAACATCCACTGTAGACATGCTACAAACATCCACTGTAGACATGCTACAAACATCCACTATTACTGCAAACTTACAAAGTGTCAGATTTGTTTGTATGTTATTCCAACTACTAGTAATTGTAAACAATGTACAGACTATGGATGAGCTCTTATTCAAACAACATGAAAAGTAGGTTGATCATTTAATGGTTGCAGAAATATCTGCTCAATGAAACTATGCTGGAGTAACATACCAATTACTACCGTAAGTGTCCGTGTATAATACGTCCCCATGTATAATACGCACCCTGACTTTTGCTAAATTCTGATAGAATTCCTATATTACCATGTATAATACGCACCCCAACTTTTGACATTGACCCCTGATTTTCCGGCTTCTGATAGTTTACTATTCTGAGATGGATTCAAGGATCATCACACAAACGAACTTTGTCTTTTCAAGCAAACATGTGATGCAAGTTACGACAATGCCGCCGGCTCGTCGCACGCGACGATAATATCGCCTCGTCAGTCGTGTAAGCCCTATGTAACTTGCATTTAGCTTGACCGTTGCGCAACTGATTCAATGTGTGCTTGTTAGAGCTTACTTTGCATCATTCTGCTCTCATTTTTAAATTAATACCAAGCTCTATTCTGATATGTTACACGCACACTTTCAACTGTGAAATACATATGGTACAATCATCTTTATTTGCATTCACAACTTTAAACATGGAGCCACACTGGCTGATCCGTGGGCGTGGCATTGACTAGTCAGGTCGTTCACGTGATTCAAGATTGCCAATCATGATGCTTTGGCGCTCAGGGAACAACACACATTTGAGCGTATTAATCCGATATCGTCCACACAAATCTGCGTTATTCCCAGTCGATGACACTCCCGTTCGTGTACGCTTCCCGCTCTATGACGTCATTGTACTAGTGTTCCAGTAGCGTTATCCATATCCAGTCGGAGAGAATTTTTTGTAGCCCTATAACCATGTATAATACGCGGAAATTTATGGTAATTGTTGGGATGCCCCATTGGGGTGACTATGGCTTCACACATTCGTAGCACACACATATGGCATGGTTTCAGATATGTACAGACAGACAACAAATGTTATCTTAGAGCAGGAGCTGAGCCTGTATTGAATTCAAAGTAAGCTCATCACACCCCACCATAGTTGATTTGAGCAGAACTTCTGAGTTTTTTCCAGTTGCCACATGGTAACATTGCCACACAGACCCTTTGTTAAAATTTGGACAAATGTTCTCACCTCAGATTTTCAAATGGTGTACAAAGGTAAGTTTAGCTGCTACAAAGACTTAGAGTTCATACACAATTCTAGGGTTGGATTGAGGATCATACTGAAAATAAAACCAGATCGTACCAGCACTAGAAAATGAGGTTCAATTCATTTTCTTTCAATTCCAATTCAACTTACTCAAAATCTTTCGATTCAAATTCAGGAATTTAATAATTCCAATTAATTTTTTAATTCACCCCAGCACTGGCTGCCTGTGTTGTGCAAACACCCACTATTGTGTGCTGCAAGTAGTATTTTGACATAACTTCTGTCTTTCCCTGCCTATCAACAACTTAAAATTTTTTTGTGAAAAACATTAACATGCATCATTTACTAAATGTTACCGAAACGTTACTGGTGAAGGAATGCTACAAAGTTAGGTATTAGAGGTTCTCGCAAGATAAATCTGACAATTTTTCATTAACGATTCATTAAATTACTCTACAAAGCTACATATTAGTGCTTAGCAACATTTCATTAAGTTACTCATGTTTTGGACAAGTTAAGGTTGATTTTTTTTACAAAAAAACAAAAGATGTTCATCTTGGTGTTGTTGAGCCAGGAGTTTGATGTCAAAAGATGGGTGTTTAATGGATGGTTATCATTCTGACAGGACAAGTAGTATAAAGCTTAAAGTCAAGCCTGAAAAAACAAGGAAACAAAATACTCATTACTCATAAATATGATATTCACATACCTGATAAAACTGTTTGCTGCAGTGGTGTACATGTCCCTACGAGCCTGTGTTAGCTCTCACCTGTCTGTTTGCTGCAGGGATGTACATGTCCCTAAGAGCCTGCGTTAGCTCTCACCTGTCTGTTTGCTGCAGGGATGTACATGTCCCAACAAGCCTGCGTTAGTTCTCACCTGTCTGTTTGCTGCAGGGATGTACATGTCCCTACAAGCCTGCGTTAGCTCTCACCTGTCTGTTTGCTGCAGGGATGTACATGTCCCTACGAGCCTGTGTTAGCTCTCACCTGTCTGTTTGCTGCAGGGATGTACATGTCCCTAAGAGCCTGCGTTAGCTCTCACCTGTCTGTTTGCTGCAGGGATGTACATGTCCCTACAAGCCTGTGTTAGCTCTCACCTGTCTGTTTGCTGCAGGGATGTACATGTCCCAACAAGCCTGCGTTAGCTCTCACCTGTCTGTTTGCTGCAGGGATGTACATGTCCCTACAAGCCTGTGTTAGCTCTCACCTGTCTGTTTGCTGCAGGGATGTACATGTCCCTAAGAGCCTGTGTTAGTTCTCACCTGTCTGTTTGCTGTAGGGATGTACATGTCCCTACAAGCCTGCGTTAGCTCTCACCTGTCTGTTTGCTGCAGGGATGTACGTGTCCCTACAAGCCTGCGTTAGCTCTCACCTGTCTGTTTGCTGCAGGGATGTACGTGTCCCTACAAGCCTGCGTTAGCTCTCACCTGTCTGTTTGCTGCAGGGATGTACGTGTCCCTACAAGCCTGCGTTAGCTCTCACCTGTCTGTTTGCTGCAGGGATGTACGTGTCCCTACAAGCCTGCGTTAGCTCTCACCTGTCTGTTTGCTGCAGGGATGTACGTGTCCCTACAAGCCTGCGTTAGCTCTCACCTGTCTGTTTGCTGCAGGGATGTACGTGTCCCTACAAGCCTGCGTTAGCTCTCACCTGTCTGTTTGCTGCAGGGATGTACGTGTCCCTACAAGCCTGCGTTAGCTCTCACCTGTCTGTTTGCTGCAGGGATGTACGTGTCCCTACAAGCCTGTGTTAGCTCACACCTGTCAGTTTGCTGCAGGGATGCACATGTCCCTACAAGCCTGCATTAGCTCTCACCTGTCTGTTTGCTGCAGGGATGTACATGTCCCTACAAGCCTGTGTTAGTTCTCACCTATCTGTTTGCTGCAGGGATGTACATGTCCCAACAAGCCTGTGCTAGCTCACACCTGTCCGTTTGCTGCAGGAATGTACATGTCCCTACAAGCCTGCGTTAGCTCACACCTGTCAGTTTGCTGCAGGGATGTACATGTCCCAACAAGCCTGTGTTAGCTCTCACCTATCTGTTTGCTGCAGGGATGTACATGTTCCAACAAGCCTATGTTAGCTTTCACCTATCTGTTTGCTGCACTGGTGTACATGTCCCTACAAGCCTGTGTTAGTTCTCACCTGTCTCTGTTGAGAGCCGTGTACATGTCCCTACAAGCCTGTGTTAGTTCTCACCTGTCTCTGTTGAGAGCCGTGTACATGTCCCTACAAACCTGTGTTAGCTCTCACCTGTCTCTGTTGAGAGCCGTGTCCGCGTACTCCGCTTCTGAAAGATCATAGCCAGTGACTTGCCCATCAACAGTGGCAGCCGCTGTGAACAGAGCCCAGCAACAGACGTAGATGGACAGTTCTCATAACCTTCCACGGAGCAACATATAAAGTCTAAAATCACAGCCAGGGTTGAAAAAAATCATGATTAAAAAAAATTGTATTAAAAAACACACAAAACTTTGTTGATCTCGATGCTTGAAAACAATTATTTGTGCTAAATTCATATAAGCGATTAAAAAAACCGGAATCAATTATTTTTTGGAGCGATTTAAATCAATGATTTAAATCAAGTGATTTAAATCAAACAACCCTGATCACAGCACCCCATAAATTTACAAAATACAACTAACTTCAATTCTTTCAATGATTTGAACAAAAACAGGCATTTCATTAAATTTACTGCAGATGTTACATAAACTATTCACACAGCAACTGACATTACATATTTAGACATCAATGAACTGGAATCTGCTGAATGAGTGGAGGATCGAGTCTCAAAATAACTCTCTCAGAGCGTAATCAATTAAATAGTTCGACTATCTAATGACACCAAGATGAAATCATGATTACACTATATGTTAATGACTTAAAATTAATTATCATTACAATCCTAATTAAACCCAAACTTGGGTTCAACATACAAAAAAAATAATATCTAATTTTATTTCGATATCTGACACAAAAAATCACTATAATTTAAAAAACATTAATCACAAGAACAAAACATTCCTTAAAGAACATAATTTAACCGTCTTGCCTCTAGTAGTACAAGACATTGTTTTTGTATAATATAATATGGAAACTTCCTCTTTTGGTAAAAGGTTTCACTTTCAACCAAGGAAACAGTTTACAAAATCATATGCATTTGTTTATAGAGACAGCTCAGGAGAACGACAAACCTACCTCTCCACCTTTGATGCGAACTTTGAGGTCCTTCGCCGTCCATAGCAGTGTCTCTATTTCAGTTGGTGTGAAATGTTTCAGGGTCAGAAAGTCTCGTCCAATCAATGACACTGGATCAGTGGCGTCCTGGACCGCTGGGCTAACAAAAAAATATTGTCAAGTCAATGACACCGGGCCAGGTGGTATCATAAACAGCCAGGCTAACAACATAGATTATGTCAAGTCAATGACACTGGGCCAGTGGTGTTTATAGACAGCCAGGCTAACAACAGAGATTATGTCAAGTCAATGACACCGGGCCAGTGGTATCATAGACAGTCGGGCTAACAACATGTCAATGACACTGGGCCAGTGGTGCCACAGACTGCCAGACTAACAACAGAGATTATGCCAAGTCTATAACACTGGACAAATGGTGTCATAGACACCCGGGCTAACAACATAATATTATAATACCAAATCAATGACATCGGGCTAGTGGTGTCATAGACAGCCGGGCTAACAACATATCAATGACACTGGGCCAGTGGTGCCACAGACAGCTGGGCTAACAACAGAGATTATGTGAAGTCAATGACACTGGGCCAGTGGTGTCATAGACAGCCAGGCTAACAACAGAGATTATGTGAAGTCAATGACACTGGGCCAGTGGCTAGACATTGCAACAAAAAATAAATGGTGTGATCCTAAGATATTACAATGAGTACATTTTGTTTTGTATCTCGTATACAGAAGACTCATGTTTGTGTTCGTTCAATAAATGTTTGCTAAAAATTCCATAAGGTATGATGTTTTTATTTATAGCTATTTAAGTAATGTTTTCAGGGTTTGCAAGCACACTAATTAGGGACTGCCGGGCTAATAACAAAAATATTGTCAAGTAAACGACACTGGGCCAGTGGTGTCATGGACAGTCAGGCTAACAGAGATACTTATGTTGTTTTCTTACGATCCATCTCTAAGCCAGGCCAGACACCACGTAGTACGTACGACTTCTAAGTTCTGGCTGGTCTGAACCACAGCCACAGCTGCCACAAACACACTGTAAATTGTGACGCATTCGAATAAAACATAAAGTGTCTGACTGCCGACATTTTAGAAATCTGAAGTGAATAGACATATGCAGAAATCAGTCATTTTAGTGCCAAAATGTGGATGATGAATCTGAGTATGACGCAAGACTAGAGCCGGGACTTAGCCATTGGTTATTTGGTATTGCCATGTTGGCCATGTCATCGTGTTTACGTTGCCGTTGGGACTGAAGTCCAAATGTTGCAACACTGAAGCAATGGCACTAATAGCCGAACATTGTTTTACCTGGATGATGAAGCATTGCGTTGGACGGCATACTGTGGGTGCAACAACTTTTCTGCGATTACACTAGAGCGCCCGCGAAATAGCAGCGATGCTCGCACACACTTTGTTGCCAACATTGCAGTTTAAACACGTGCATTCGAAAGGTGGCGCTGTGCAGTCACACTCGCCCTCTACCGGAGAGTTGGATACATACATGCATACATACATACATACATACATACATGCATGCGCTTGGGTGGAAAGTTGTCATTTTGTTCAAAACTGTAAGCGCACCAGAATTTGTTTAGTCTTGATTTGAAAGTGTTATGAATGTGCTGAAACTACATACTCTGTGAGGTTGTTCCACTGGTTCACTACCTTGTGCCTGAAGTAACACCTTGTTGTCTTGAAGTTACTCGTTCCTAGCCTCAGACTGTGATCCCTGGTTACTGTATTGTTGTCCAGCTCAAGTGACGTTTCTATCAACTTTATAGATTCCATGGAGATATTTGTAGGTTTCAGTCATGTCTCCTCTTGCTCTTCTGTAGTAGAGGCTTGGAAGCTTAAGCGCCCTGAGCCTGTCGCCATATTCGAGGTTCTTCAGTTCTGGGCTAGCTTCGTTGTTCGTCGTTGAATGTTCTCAATAATCTGTTGGTTTCTCTTGAGTGTTGGGGCCCAGGCAACATTGCCATATTCTAGAATAGGTCTGATCAGGCTCGTGTATAGTTTTTTCATGGTTGGTTCATCCAAGTATGTAAATGATCTTCTTATAAGGCTTAGCATTTTGTTGGTTTTGATTGCTACCATCTCATGCACTCGTTGATCAAATTTAGTTCACAGTCTATATTTGCACGGCATGGTGTCTCGATGTGATCATGACGGCATGGTATGTCGGTGTGATCATGACGGCATGGTATATCGGTGTGATCATGACGGCATGGTATCTCGGTGTGATCATGACTGCATGGTATATCGGTGTGTTCATGACGGCATGGTATCTCGGTGTGATCATGACGGCATGGTATCTCGATGTGATCATGACGGCATGGTATATCGGTGTGATCATGACGGCATGGTATCTCGGTGTGATCATGACGGCATGGTATCTCGGTGTGATCATGACGGCATGGTATCTCGATGTGATCACGGCGGCATGGTATCTCGGTGTGATCATGACGGCATGGTATCTCGGTGTGATCATGATGGCATGGTATATCGGTGTGATCATGATGGCATGGTATATCGGTGTGATTATGACGGCATGGTATCTCGGTGTGATCATGACGGCATGGTATCTCTATGTGATCATGACGGCGTGGTATCTCGGTGTGATCATGACGGCATGGTATCTCGGTGTGATCATGACTGCATGGTATATCGGTGTGATCATGATGGCATGGTATATCGGTGTGATTATGACGGCATGGTATCTCGGTGTGATCATGACGGCATGGTATCTCGATGTGATCATGACGACATGGTATCTCGGTGTGATCATGACGGCATGGTATCTCGGTGTGATCATGACGGCATGGTATCTCGGTTGGATCATGACGGCATGGTATCTCGGTGTGATCATGACGGCATGGTATGTCGGTGTGATCATGACGACATGGTATCTCGGTGTGATCATGACGGCATGGTATCTCGGTGTGATCATGACGGCATGGTATCTCGGTGTGATCATGACGGCATGGTATCTCGGTGTGATCATGACGGCATGGTATCTCGGTTGGATCATGACGGCATGGTATCTCGGTGTGATCATGACGGCATGGTATCTCGGTGTGATCATGACGACATGGTATCTCGGTGTGATCATGACGGCATGGTATCTCGGTGTGATCATGACGGCATGGTATCTCGGTGTGATCGTGATGGCACGGTCTCGGTGTGATCATGACGGCGGTGTTAGCGAGGCGGAACAAAAGGGTGCCAGGGGCATAGCTAGGTATAAATTCATCTTAGAGGAAGCTGTGTGTGTTCAATTTTATTTAAAGCAAACTGTAAAGTGTAATAATTTGCAATCTGGTGTGTTTTTAAGTCGAAATTAAGCAAAAAGAATGTCCCGGAAAAACACACGACCCCACTACTCCCTGCTCCCTACTCCCTACTCCCTACTCCATACTCCCTGCTCCCTGCTCCCTACTCCCTACTCCCTACTCCCTACTCCCTACTCCCTACTCCCTACTCCATACTCCCTACTCCCTACTCGCTGCTCCCTACTCCCTGCTCCCTACTCCATACTCCCTACTCCTTACTCCCTACTCAACACCCATTCCTGGTAAAAGGTGGATGTGTACCTTCAGTATACCATAGGCATACGTGTATAACAAAGACTTGATGATTATACGTTCTGTGCTCAGATGTCACCGTGGAACGAGAGTTCTTGAGGCGTTGCGTGGCACTAAATGACCTCTCTGTTGTGACAAGTGGAGACAAACATCACCAGTAGTATATTGACTGCTGTATATTAGGACAGAGTTCAGGATTGATTTCCTGTATCGTATCACCGAGTGCGTTGTGTCTCTCAGCGGCCCTGACTATCTCAAATCTTGCATTCAAATAATGCATTTCATACATCTGGGTCGGCCCTCTCCTGCTGCAGATGAGCGTTTGCAGTGGTTGCCTTAGGGGGAAGACCACAGTACAAAATTGTATTGGTGGCCATGTTAACGTTTTGTCTGAATATAAGAAAACGTGACCACTAAAAATTAAGAAGATTTTTCACAGCAACTGCCATCATCTCATTGACATGCTGACCAAGTTTTGTCCAAATCACATACCTCCAGCTCTTTTAAAACGCTCCGACGTGCGATGCCCGTCAGTTTAGTTTTATAAAAATAGCCATGTATTCGTGTGCCCACATGGCTCATAGCAGAAAAGTTCCCATAAATCCCCCCGCCTGTTAAACTCTAAAACAAATGCACTGTTTCACAACCAATAGCTTCTACAAAGAAACCTGTGAATATGCCTGCTCAATTGCACTTATTTCACACCATATGAAATGTTTAAATTAAGACATTACAATTTCATACGCACTACATTCGTGTGAAACAATAAACAGGAAGGTCAACTGTGGTCTAACCCAAATATTGGCACAGGTTACACTGTTTCGTATGTACGAATGATCGAATGATCAGAGGAAGCCAATGGTTAATAGTGTTATGATGACGTCAACATGTTGGACGGACAACAAGTAACAACTCACTCTGCTCTTCCCACCTTCTCACAAGTACTCCACGACAGTGACTATAGCAGTCAGGCGTATATAGCCGCACGCACGTACGCACGTACGCACGTGCGACCACATTCATATGGCAAACAACTGTTTTTAAATTCCAACGCGCCCCAGAAATTTAATGGTCTATCCTAAATCTAGCTGGCATCCACAGTAGAGTACATTCACGAAGTAGACAGCTGATAGGGCCTAACATCTACACTCGCTGCAAAAGACACAATGTTAACTTGGCTATTGTTCATGCCAGCAAAGTATGACGGACACAGTCCAGCAGATCGCCTTCTTCAACTACTCAGCGGCTACTTGTTGTCCATCAAAACTGTTGACCTCACCATAACACTAATGACCACTGAGGACGTCCTTCAAAGTCGGCTTCCTCTGGCCACATTCCTACAGTCCAAATAGGTAACCACTACAACCGCCCAGCTGCAGCAGGAGAGGGCCGAACTAGAAGTATGGAATGCACTATGTGACAGTGTTGTTGAGCTAGCGAGAAGTGACGGTAGCAGAGGCACCGTTCGTGATAACGTGTCTGCTAATATAACTGACATGACCAGCTAGTATTGGATGACGGCGATGTGTCTGCCGTTCGCGGATCACTTGCTGCAGGAAATGGACACCCGTCTATTAGTACCTCAGAATCACTACGTGTCCCGGTACCTCACACCACGACACCACGACACGACGACAGCGGGTGAATCTGGCACTTGTCCAGCTGTACGAGGTGGTCCAAGACGACAGGCCATATGATCTGTGTCAGCTACAAAATGGAAGACAAGAAACGATGAATGTCGCTGAGAGACCAAACACAATCGATGACACGATACAGGAAGTCAATCCTGTCCTGTACACTAACATGTATACAGCAGTCGTGACACTGCTGGTGACACCTGTCTCGACTGCCACAACAGAGCGGTCAACTGCATGAGTGCTTTTAGGGATTGACCCTCACACGTATTCACAAGGACAAGACGTTGTATGCAGAACGCACCACACCCAGTTCAGTAATTTAGCGCTAATATGCCATCGAACAAGAAGGAGAAGGTAAGAACTGAACCCTTTCTGTAGACATAATTCACTTATTACAGGAGTATTACCATTGCCTACACGCGTGTTCTTGGCTTATAGGTTTGCGTTTGTCTATTGATGTATTTAATTGTCACGATTGATTCTTAGTACATAATTATTTATCATACTACACGTTTTCCAATGATTTTGAATGATATTGTAGTCACGTACATGTTGTAGTCACGTACATGTTGTAGTCACGTACATGTTGTAGTCACGTACATGTTGTAGTCATGTACATGTTGTAGTCATGTACATGTTGTAGTCACGTACATGTTGTAGTCATGTACATGTGTTGTGATAACGCTAGCTGCTATACTTAATTGTGGTATTACAAAGTAAACGGGTCATTGAAGCATGTAAATAATCTTAATAAACTGCACAATCCTAGCACATTAAAACTAATCTGTGTTATACATATATGATATACTGAAGGTTCTCGTTCACTATTTATCAAGGGTGGGTGTCTAGAAAGAGGTCAGGTTTATCTCCATGGCCAGAGTGGCATTCTTTTTAAAGTTATATTTTGACTTCAAAATGCACCATATTGCAAATGATTACAGTTTGCTTTAAAAATGGACACACAGACCCCCTCTTGGATTTGTGCTTCCACATTAATTTATTCCTAGCTACGCCCGTGACAGTGAATGCAGACTTGAATGTATGCAGCTTTCGAGCGATTACCGATTAGTAATGGTGTTCATACCAGCTTGTGCCGGTATGAACACGTCTAACTCAAGCTCAGCCTGTAAGACACGCAACTTCGAACTCCAGGGCGGTGTCGTCAAACCTTTCATTAGTTGCTCTTTGCTGGCATACAAAATAGACGACAGCCATTAGCTGTCTGAGTCGTGCTGCTTTCCACGATGGATGCCAGCCACTAGTGTCTGAGTAGTGCTGATCTCCACGATGGATGCCAGCCCACTAGTGTCTGAGTAGTGCTGATCTCCACGATGGATGCCAGCCACTAGTGTCTGAGTAGTGCTGATCTCCACGATGGATGCCAGCCACTAGTGTCTGAGTCGTGCTGCTATCCACGATGGATGCCAGCCACTAGGTGTCTGAGTAGTGTTGATCTCCACGATGGATGCCAGCCACTAGTGTCTGAGTCGTGCTGCTCTCCACGATGGATGCCAGCCACTAGTGTCTGAGTAGTGTTGATCTCCATGATGGATGCCAGCCACTAGTGTCTGAGTAGTGCTGATCTCCACGATGGATGCCAGCCACTAGTGTCTGAGTAGTGCTGATCTCCACGATGGATGCCAGCCACTAGTGTCTGAGTAGTGCTGATCTCCACGATGGATGCCAGCCACTAGTGTCTGAGTAGTGCTGCTCTCCACGATGGATGCCAGCCACTAGTGTCTGAGTAGTGCTGATCTCCACGATGGATGCCAGCCACTAGGTGTCTGAGTCGTGCTGCTCTCCACGATGGATGCCAGCCACTAGGTGTCTGAGTCGTGCTGCTCTCCACGATGGATGCCAGCCACTAGTGTCTGAGTAGTGCTGATCTCCACGATGGATGCCAGCCACTAGTGTCTGAGTCGTGCTGCTCTCCACGATGGATGCCAGCCACTAGTGTCTGAGTCGTGCTGCTCTCCACGATGGATGCCAGCCACTAGTGTCTGAGTAGTGCTGATCTCCACGATGGATGCCAGCCACTAGTGTCTGAGTAGTGCTGCTCTCCACGATGGATGCCAGCCACTAGTATCTGAGTCGTGCTGCTCTCCACAATGGATGCCAGCCACTAGGTGTCTGAGTCATGCTGCTCTCCACGATGGATGCCAGCCACTAGTGTCTGAGTCGTGCTGCTCTCCACAATGGATGCCAGCCACTAGGTGTCTGAGTCATGCTGCTCTCCACGATGGATGCCAGCCACTAGTGTCTGAGTCGTGCTGCTCTCCACGATGGATGCCAGCCACTAGGTGTCTGAGTCGTGCTGCTCTCCACGATGGATGCCAGCCACTAGGTGTCTGAGTCGTGCTGCTCTCCACGATGGATGCCAGCCACTAGATGTCTGAGTCGTGCTGCTCTCCACGATGGATGCCAGTCACTAGGTGTCTGAGTCGTGCTGCTCTCCACGAGGGATGCCAGCCACTAGGTGTCTGAGTCGTGCTGCTCTCCACGATGGATGCCAGCCACTAGGTGTCTGAGTCGTGCTGCTCTCCACAATGGATGCCAGCCACTAGTGTCTGAGTCGTGCTGCTCTCCACGATGGATGCCAGCCACTAGGTGTCTGAGTCGTGCTGCTCTCCACGATGGATGCCAGCCACTAGGTGTCTGAGTCGTGCTGCTCTCCACGATGGATGCCAGCCACTAGTGTCTGAGTCGTGCTGCTCTCCACGATGGATGCCAGCCACTAGTGTCTGAGTCGTGCTGCTCTCCACGATGGATGCCAGCCACTAGTGTCTGAGTAGTGCTGCTCTCCACGATGGATGCCAGCCACTAGGTGTCTGAGTCGTGCTGCTCTCCACGATGGATGCCAGCCACTAGTGTCTGAGTCGTGCTGCTCTCCACGATGGATGCCAGCCACTAGTGTCTGAGTCGTGCTGCTCTCCACGATGGATGCCAGCCACTAGGTGTCTGAGTCGTGCTGCTCTCCACGATGGATGCCAGCCACTAGTGTCTGAGTCGTGCTGCTCTCCACGATGGATGCCAGCCACTAGTGTCTGAGTAGTGCTGCTCTCCACAATGGATGCCAAAACAATTCAGCAGAGCTAGCTGTGCCACAGTAATAATAGAAATAAACATGTTATTCAACTACATCGGATACTTTTATTTATTTGTCGGTGATTAGAGAGGCCAAACGTCATTCGAGGATTCAGCATATTTAAGTACATCCGAGGTCACACGATGGCGCCACCCATCAACTACGGCTTCTGACTGTTTTCCTGGCTATTCGATATTCTCTCTGATAATATCGAAATAGTTATGAAACAATCGCAATAGTTTTGCAATAGTCTTGCAGCTATCGGGATACTATCGCAATAGCAAAACTACCCGCAATAGTGACACCTACCAGCCAAATTAGGATGGATCATTCAATTTAATTTGAATAGTTGTTGCCCTGTTGATGTGGAAGCACGTGCGTACGGCAATCTACGTGCCTGGGAGCCACGCAGTCTCCAACGGACACGACTGGACGTTCCGTGACGTGTCTGCTTCGTTTGTTGAAGCAAATCCGAGTTCTAGACACCAGACACGACACCGGGTAACGCAATAGTCCCTGGACGGTTTCAGTGTCGTGTTTACCTGCAGATTGAGCTACATTGCTTGCTCGAGCGTCACGTTAGGCTGGGTGTGTAGTCGATCTAAAAACGGTCGAACGGCGCAACGATATTGTGCTAATTAAGCTATTTCATTTTATCTATAACGGAGAAGTTTGATCGAATAATGAAATATGAAATATGAAATCAACTGGCGTCATTTCAACCTGCGCTTGTAGGCTCTGAAGTAGCTCACTGCTCCAGTACTGTCGACAGTCCGCTGTCTGCTCGCCGCCAGTCTGGATGACCGCATCGTAATTTTACCACATGGAACGTTACGCCTAACATAATGTTAATGCCTAAAATGTTAATGCCTAACATAATGTTGATGCCAAACATAATGTTGATGCCTAACATAATGTTGATGCCTAACATAATGTTTATGCGTAACATAATATTGATGATTTTGAATGATTTTGATGCCTAACATAATGTTAATGCCTAACATAATGTTGATACCTAACATAATATTGATGTCTAACATAATGTTGCATTATTGCGAGAAAAAACGTCCAATTTGATACGAGGTCGGTATAGTAGTTAATCTATTTTCATCGTAACGTTGACAGTCCGCTAGCAAAGTCGCCGGTGATAATCCTGTGACCAGCTTAATTACATACGCCTGCCCACCTGTATGGACACCGGCTAAAGGGCTTAAAGGGCTTAAAGGGCTTGTCTGTCTTCGTTTGATGAGACACGCGTGCTCAACAATGACATTCTTGCGCTTACTCGACGAGCGACGTCGTCTGTCAGCCGACAAGAAAGCGACAACACGCGTTAAATTTAAGTCCGTCTTACACATACCGATGTTTAGTCACTAACAGTTTGTTTGTCGACATCTACCCATCGGCCGACCGATTTTTTAAATGCCAGATGCCAACAAAACTTATTGCCAACTGTTGGTGGAGAACATACACATAACGACTACATTTGAGTCGAAAACTGAAAAAGTAGTCGCCAACATGTTGGCAACCGAAAAACCGGCTCGTGTATGGCGAGCTTTAGGCCTACGTACAGGTTCGCTTGTCGTGTTGGTGCCTGGTTGGAGTCCCCCCACCAACCGGGTACGATTATATTATCCGACCGGAAAACATTAATTTATTAAGTTACATCATCAGAGATAAACCCCAACAGCTGTCTACCCCACAACAGCTGTTTACCCCACAACAGCTGTCTATCCCACAACAGCTGACTACCCCACAACAGCTGTCTACAGGTGTATCTAATGGATTGACCTTTATTGTACAGGTGTATTAAATAACTTAACCCTGGCATACAGGTGTATCTAATGACAGGTGTATTCACTGGCTTCATTAGATGCGTCGCTTGTCGTGCGCTATGTTGCACTTATCGACTGTCGCACGCCGCGCGATCACAGTGACCTGGCCACGGGAGAGATGGCGGCTCGCGAACAAATGTCTCGAATGAAGCAGAAACGCTAAACCACGGTCTAATCTAAATGATGTGGGCACAGGAGAAACAGCGACACTGAACGGCTATTGCTGCATTATTGTGTGGTCGTTTGTCGACTGAATACAAGACACAGTCAAAGCGAAGATTGAGGGGGTAATTGCATGATGCAGTCATTCTACTACAGAGGCAGAATGCTGTAAAAGACAGAGACAGACACTTGTCGGCGGCGTGCACGTGTGTAATTACAGCGGCGGAGGCAGCCATGGGTTGCGCATCGTCGATCGTAACGCAACAACCGACGACAGACATCGTCAAAGCCGTGCGTCACGGACAGCAACAACAGCAGCACAGAAAGCAGCAGCAGCAGCAAGATGAAGAGCACACTGCGAACCCGACACTCGACTCGAACCAACGACAGCTCATCCAAGAAACGTGGCGACAGCTGCAGCCGCATTGCGCCACCATCGGCAAGCAGGTGTTCCTGCGAATATTCGAGGTAGAACCGTGCGTCAAGGCGGCATTCAACCTCGGCTCGACGTGGGGCGACAGTTTGATCAACAACCCCACCTTCCAGAAGCACGCGTCTCGCTTCGTCGACACGATCGCCTACGTGGTGGACAACGTGGACTGTCTGCAGACGGAGGGCGACCCGTACGTGAAGTCCATCGGCGCTGACCACACGGACAGGGCCGGCTTCTCCGTGCAGTACTTCGACGTGTTCGTCAAGTCGTTGGTGTTCGTCTGGCAGAGGGAACTGAAGGAGAACTTTACGCCGGAAGTCGGGGACGCCTGGAAAACGCTGTTCGAGTACATGGCGCAGAAGACGAAAGAGGGCTACGACATCGCGACGAAACGCGCGGTCATCGACAAGCAAACATGAAATGAAATTATGACTATCAGAGGTGTGTTGCATATATGAAGGATCGGTGGATCGAAATATGATCATTATATTCTATGTGAGTTTATAATCTGAAGTTTACAGTGAAGAATTTATGAATTCAAACAGCATTGTTATATTCAGTGTGAGTTTTAACAATGCTTGCAATAAGCTTAGAAGATCGCAACGTGGCCAGAGCGCGTACTGGGTCGACTGTGGCTATACCTTCAACGTGGCCAGAGCGCGGACTGTGTCTACTGTGGCTATACCTTCAACTTGGCCAGAGCACGGACTGTGTCGACTGTGGCTATACCTTCAACTTGGCCAGAGCGCGGACTGTGTCGACTGTGGCTATACCTTCAACGTGGCCATAGCGCGGACTGTGTCGACTGTGGCTATACCTTCAGTGTGGCCAGAGCGCGGACTGTGTCGACTGTGGCTATACCTTCAACGTGGCGAGAGCGCGGACTGTGTTTACTGAGGCTATACCTTCAACGTGGCCATAGCGCGGACTGTGTCGACTGTGGCTATACCTTGAATGAGGCCAGAGCGCGGAATGTGTCGACTGTGGCTACACGTTGAATGAAGCCAGAGCGCGGTCTGTGTCGACTGTGGCTATACCTTCAACGTGGCCATAGCGCGGACTGTGTCGACTGTGGCTATACCGTCAACGTGGGCATAGCGCGGACTGTGTCGACTGTGGCTATACATTCAACGTGACCAGAGATCGGACTGTGTCGACTGTGGCTATATCTTCAACGTGGCCGAGCGCGGACTGTGTCGACTGTGGCTATACCTTCAACGTGGCCATAACGCGGACTGTGGCTATATCTTCAGTGTGGCCAGAGCGCGGACTGTGTCGACTGTGGCTATACATTCAACGTGGCCAGAGCGAGGACTGTGTTTTTGTGTGTGTATATATATATATATATATATATATATATATATATATATATATATATATATATATATATATATATATATATATATATATATATATATATATATATATATATATATATATATATATACGCTAGAACGAATAGATGATTAGAGAGCTGAGACCTTAATTATGAAGAACGTCTTAAAGAATGTGGCTTAGCAACATTAGAGACAAGGAGGTTAAGAGGAGATTACATTGCAATTTTTAGGGTATTGAATTGGTATGAAAATAAGAAATATAGTAGAACAAGAGGACACGAGGTGTCATAAGTGAAGGATCAGTGTAGATTGGATATCAGAAAGTGCTCGTTCTCACAGAGGAAAGTAAATGAATGGAACAGATTATCTACAGATTATCTACAGATTTTGTAAATGCTAGAAGGGTGAATACCTTAGAAGGGCGGGCTACACATAGATGAACAATCGTTGGCCTCTCGATAAACCAATGGTTTCCGTGTTCACTTGCCATACATGCCTTTGCCTTGGATGACAATCTTTTTATTTTTTTAATGCATCAAACAATTAATAAACATAGAATTAATGGATGAACGTACATTGTATAATAAAGAAAGGTCGCACACAAGGAAAACTAGTCATTTGTCTGGTGTGTTTCACGTAGTGTTAGAAAACTACACATTTCCTTGGTATTTGCAGTATTTCTAAATGATATTGAATATTGCCAGCAGCAACTAAACAGGACGTACGAGTTCTGCAGGTAGAAGAGATTAGAACAAAGTTTTAGTGACGCAGTTTAACTCAGATGTCACTTACAGACACTTTGACCCTGGACAGTTGAACCACAATTATATTTGTTAATATGACATTTTGATATTAGAACGTTTTGACAATATGACGTTTTGACAATAGGATATTTTGGTACAACAATTGGAAAAATCTGAGGAAAAACTAGAGTGTAGAAACTTTGGGCAATATGACATTTTGACAGCAAAGGCACTTTATAGCCCAAGAGAAATTGATGAAAATGTGTGTTTAAGATGACCGGGTGCCCAGGATGCCCACAAACAATGAAACATAATTCAAACCTGTGGAACTTTGATTTTTCCCCAATCCTTAATTTGGGGTGTTTTAGTCCAATGGCTACGATTTATATTTGCGTATGTTCATCATATTTGTAATTTATTTTTACTGCTAAAACAAAACACTCGAAATATGTATATGGAAAATTGCACATATTTTCAATATGTAACAAAACCGTGACACGAAGGCTTACGGCAAGTCATGAGAAACTACAACTTAAATGAAGATTTGACACAAGTCATACAAGCACTGTACGCCAACATAAACAGTGCTGTCCTTCTAAATAGCCAACTTGGAGAAGTTTTTAAGACAACTGTAGGAGTTCGTCAGGGGTGCCCACTCTCACCTGTTCTTTCAACATATTTCTCGAGAACATCATGCAGGAGACCCTCCAGGAGACCCTCCAGGAGACCCTCCAGGAGACCATTGGGTTGGCGCTCGAGTGTCAAAGGTAAAATCGGTTTTGGATACACAGAATTATAAATATTATTACATCTTATTTAATTTATGATGATGAACATGTAATATAGTAACACGTATTTGGGCACAGACATGTTCCCGGAATCGTAGGTGCCTACGTACTGTATCTAATTCAACCTCAGTGAAGCGTATTGCTGAGTTCACATGCAGCAACTATGTCATATATGGACAAAACGTGCCTGTTCTATCTTCACGACAGATTGGACACGTGGACAATGCCAAAGCGCAGTTTGAGCAGCAGACAAAATGTCCACACGGTAGGAAGATGGTGGTCATCTCAGCGTCCAGGCATACTTTGCAGGTCAGTGCGGCGGTCTGTGAAGAGGAACCTGCAATGCGCAGATAGCTAATGTCATACACCTGTCGACCTTTCTACCCAAGTCATTATTCCAATGTAATTCATGACATGCATTAGTACCTTTGTCCCATCTAATAAAAAAGGTGAACCATCAGAATGCAACACAGATAACACACTGGCCAACCTGGCTCGTTTACACAATCTCTAGACAAACGTATTTGCATTTAAGTTTTGTTACGTCTAAGCATAACATAATTATATGTGTGTGTGTGTGTGTGTGTGTGTGTGTGTGTGTGTGTGTGCGTGCGTGCGTGCGTGCGTGCGTGCGTGCGTGTTTGTGTGTGATTGTGTGTTAACTTTACATCTTTACTATGTGTGTGTGTGTGTGTGCGTGCGTGCGTGCGTGCGTGCGTGCGTGCGTGCGTGCGTGTAAAGATGTACAGTTAACATATACTTTGAGCTCACGAATATACGTCCAACAAAATTGTAGATCCAGGGGGAAAGAGCCCCCCTTGCCCTCCCCCCGCGGACGCTCATGACATCAATGGCGGCAGGTCATCCACAAATTAAGACACCGAACACAATTCCAACGCTACATTAAGCAACATCTTGCTCGCTTTCGTCTGTATTTTCCTAAAATGATTATATGCTGCCGACCAATACTGTCATACATACGTAATGAGATATTTACCAGTGTCTGGTTGCTCCAGGACAGCCGCTGCACTTCTTGTACCACCTGTGCCTTGATGCTAAATACTGTCGTACATACGTAATGAGATATTTACCAGTGTCTGGTTGCTCCAGGACAGTCGCTGCACTTCTTGTACCACAAGTGCCTTGATGCTAAATACTGTCGTACATACGTAATGAGATATTTACCAGTGTCTGGTTGCTCCAGGACAGTCGCTACACTTCTTGTACCACCTGTGCCTTGATGCTAAATACTGTCGTACATACGTAATGAGATATTTACCAGTGTATGGTTGCTCCAGGACAGTCGCTACACTTCTTGTACCACCTGTGCCTTGATGCTAAATACTGTCGTACATACGTAATGAGATATTTACCAGTGTCTGGTTGCTCCAGGACAGTCGCTACACTTCTTGTACCACCTGTGCCTTGATGCTAAATACTGTCGTACATACGTAATGAGATATTTACCAGTGTATGGTTGCTCCAGGACAGTCGCTGCACTTCTTGTACCACCTGTGCCTGGATGCTAAATACTGTCGTACATACGTAATGAGATATTTACCAGTGTCTGGTTGCTCCAGGACAGTCGCTGCACTTCTTGTACCACAAGTGCCTGGATGCTAAATACCGTCGTACATACGTAATGAGATATTTACCAGTGTATGGTTGCTCCAGGACAGTCGCTGCACTTCTTGTACCACCAGTGCCTGGATGCTAAATACTGTCGTACATACGTAATGAGATATTTACCAGTGTCTGGTTGCTCCAGGACAGTCGCTGCACTTCTTGTACCACCAGTGCTTGGATGCTAAAATAAAACACATTCTGGAATTATTGGACCATATAGTATGTAATATGTAGTATGCAACATGAATAATTAATTATGTAACTATTCTATATAACTATTCTATAACTAGTATGAACTATTTTTTACTATTTTACAGCGTTCTATATTGTTTTGAAATCCCACCCAAATTAATCATTCACAAGACCGTCATGGTAAACATGGCACTCGATCTAGGCCGTGTTTATGTACGTAGACACGCACGCACGCACGCACGCACGCACGTACGCACGCACGCACGCACCTGCGCACATTACCGATTACATTGCTGAAAGCATGTCTTGATACATTACTTTAACAAATATTTTTTTTTTGTAAATGTATCACTTTTTTTGTAAATGTATCACTTTGCTCTGGTTTGTTTCCTGACGATTCCAAGCAAGCGCATGTCACTTTTTAAGAAATCAACGTTGTCTAAAGAAAACCTAAACAGTTATAATTTCTAACCTAAGCTTTATTTACAAGGTATTGGAAAGTAGTGACAAACCGTCTACAATCTCATATCGAGTCAAATTGTATGTTTAATTTAACTATAATCGAGCTAGCGTATGTGGTTAACGTTTTCCTCCTAGAAGGCTTGCACCTCGGACGCCAAACTTTCAGGGAGTAATCTACGACCCACGAATGAAACGTAACGCCTTTATGTTTTCGAAATACCCCTCATATCAAGGGTTCTTACGGTTTTTATTGTAAATCAAATGTACGCTACGTAAAACGTTATATTCTAACAATCGCGCGCGGTGAATACTTCGGTACGTAAACCGTTTGTGAATACGTAGCGCCATCTGGGCGGTTTATATTAATTATAGTAGAAAACACGCACTACTGTTCTACAACCAACACAAGTATCCGTGGGTCTAAATTCACGCGACCTTCAACATTGCGAACGTGCAACGAGCATTGCATCACATGCGTGACGCGGTTGTTTCTGGTAATACGTTTGACGTTCCCTTAAACAATCTCGAGCGTATTGATGGCATATTGGCCTGAGACATTTGGTAGACATTGCTATTATAACTGTCACCATCAAGTTATCCCGTCCTGGGGACGGATTTTTTTCTAGTGTATTACAATCAGCTTACAAGCAGTTTCATTCTACAGCTCTTTTAAAAGTACACAATGATGTCATTCTAAATATGGACACAGGCAAAGCAACAACGCTTACCTTGCTTGATTTATCTGCTGCCTTTTGTACCATTGACCATAACATACATTAAAAGCTTGTCAATGTGATATGGCATATCTGTCACAGCCCTGAGCTGGTTTTCCTCATACTTAACTGATAGATACCAAAGAGTGAAGAGAGGTAGTTGCTTTTCAGCGGCACTACCCACTTCACTTGGTGTTCCTCAGGGTTCCGTTCCGTTACTTTTTACTATTTACACTGCTCCACTCAGCTCAGTTATTCAAACTCACAACTCGGACCACCACCTATAATATTATGCAGATGATACAAAGATTTACCTTTCCTTGGCTACCCTGGATACAAATTGTTCCTTAAACCACCCCAGGGATTGTCTCCAGGATATATTCCACTGGATGACTGACAGTTTCTTATTATTGGTACACAAAAGCAGCGAGGTAAACTTGACTGTTTTTTCCCGACACCTATGCTCAGCCAGAATTTCACATGGGTCGTCTCAGCACAGATTTTAGGAAGCATCTTTGATAATAATTTAAATTTTAGACACCATATTTCACAAACTTTTCGTTGCGGCTTTGATCATATTCGTGACGTTCGTCGTATTCGCCGGTAGATGTCTTTTGCTGTCGCCAAAACTATTGTAACTTCTCTTGTTAGCAGTAAACTTGACTATTGCAATTCCCTTTATCATAATATTGCTCTCAGGGATATACTGAGACTTCAACGTGCGCAAAATTGTTTGGCAAGGATAGTTACCCGGTCTCCTCGTTCTCTCACTCAGTACCACTTCTTAAACCACTGCATTGGCTGCCTGTCCGATATCGCAGTATCTAAGATCTGTACAATTATCTCTCAAACACTTTCATCCAAGCAACCAGCCTATTTACATTCACTGATCACTCCTACAAGACAAACCAGACAGCTACGATCATCTAATTCTCATTTACTTTGTGTTTCCAATGTTAAGACAAATGTCGGAACTAGAGTGTTTACAGTTGCTGCACTGACTCTGTGAAACTCATTCCCTGTTAGTGTTAAGTCTGTAGGAAATATAACAACATTTCACCGTAATCTAAAAACCCTACTGTTTAAGCTTGCTTATCATTGCTTATTATTATATTAGTCAAGTTAATATTTGCAAATATATAGTTATTATGTTATTGTTTACAACACCGCGTAAGTTAACTAGGTTACTGACTATTTAAATTTATATTTAGTATCATAATTGCTTTACCCATGTTACTGTCGCAGTAATAATAATTATGCAAAGGAAGATATGAAACAAAATGTTTAACACATTTGTGCATAACTACACATTATTCACCACTCACCAGCATCTGTTGCTCTCCCGGCTCCTCGCCAAGAGCCACATTCCCTGCAGCCTGGGGATCACGCAGGAAGGAGCAACTGGGGTGATGACACCGCTGTTCTACCAGTTCCTGGTCCAGTGAATCTGTGTTGCGCAGGACAGCATGACAGAAAGCACACTGCATAAAACCCATGTAGAACAGTCCATTGCGGGCGAGTAGTTCAGGCTGATTGTTACTGTTTCTTGGCCAACTGGAGAAACTATCCAACCGGTGGCTTTCTTCAGTCATGTCATGCAGTGGCAGGGCGTTATTCTCCATCCATTCTACCAAACTGTTGTTGCCCAGTGGACTAGCCAATGGCATCTCCCCATCTGCGACACTGCTGTTGCTGACGTTCTTAAATGTAAACAAATGACTTTGAATTTACATGTACTGCATAAAACCTTCATGTAAACACTTACAAATTTGTTAACAAGACCTATAAAATTATCATTACATTTCCCTGACATGTCTTGGACAATTCTGGGTACCGTTTCACTGAGATTGTTATAAGCTCATAACTAACATAAGCACACTTTCAATAATTGAAACCGACTTCCCTCATTAGCTATGATCGAAACAGAAAACTGCGTTTCACACAGAATCTATCATAGAATCAATCATAGAATCGCTCATTATTAATGACGAACTTAGACCACCGATGACGTATCTCATAAGCGAAATATGTCCATTAAAAACAGTCAGTCTGACATAACCGCGTATTATCTCGACTCCAGTTTTACGCAAAAAGTTTTTCACAATCAAATAAATCTTCAAAATGTTTTCTATATATCTGCCCAACTGTGCACATTGTGGAGCTTATGATGGGCATTTTAATCATTATCTTGTGATGGATTAGTATCTTAATGAATCGCATTTTGAAAAAGTTCATAAAAATACCTGATGAATTCCGTTTTTATCTCAATGAAACTGTTCCCAGACACTGAAGCAATACTACTGCTATACCTTCATAACTATCCCAATAGTATAACGAATAACCACGAAATTAGTATCAAAACGTAATTGACGGGTGGCGCCATCGTGTAGTCGTGAAGGTAGTTGATTAAAAATGCTGAATCCGTGAATGACGCTGGTCTGATCGACGGTTGTTGATGTTAGGTCGATGAATAAATATAATTATCCAATACAGTTGAAAAACATTTTTTATATTACATTGACACAAGTAGTCCTTCCGAATAAGTTTGCCAAACTAAGATTACAATCGATAGTGCAGCGTACTATCGACGATAACTAACGATATTTCAATTTCCCATCGATAGTATTACATCGTCACATCGACTATGGCGATATATCGATAGTTCGATGTATTGATGTACCCCTAGCAGCGTATGACTAAAATAAATAAAGAGACACCCACTAATGCCTGAGTAAACGTTGGTTCCTCGCCAATAGCCACGTTGCCTGCAGCCCTCGGATCACGTACAAATGATTCCACGAGTTGTGTTGGATCATTATTGTCGATCCTCTCTGCGAGGCGAGTAGGATGATCCATTATGCCCGAGAGATCACCAATGCCTGGACTGTCTGAGATGTCATTCATCCTATCCATGTGTGTGAGACCATCCACCGTGTCGTGGCGCAGAGAAGAAGGCTGTGAAGACTGACTATTGTCGACATATGCTGACCAATTAACACCACCGGCTACAGAAGCCAGCATGCTGTAGTAGTTGAGTCTACTGTTGGGTCTACGTCTAAAGGTACGTCGACGAGACACGGAGGTGCTGCGTTGCGAGGTATCAGTGGGTCGAGAGCTTTCATTACTCAGTTGTCGTAAACCGCTGGTAGTGTTGCTCGTAACGGTCTGAAGTGTAACCAGAATAAACGGTCACATTTTCCATGAACTTGTATGCAAATTACATTGTACACCCATACCTTTAATATATCATAAACGTACATGTACAAAAGCAAATTAGTAGTAAAACCCCGCCATTGACGCCATACATGGTGACAGCGACGCAGATTCAGGTAAATTTCCGAATGTGGCCAATCGCAACAGGTGACTCTCCATTTGGGGATTAGGGTCGATAATATCGCCTTGCTGCATATCTTCGATTACAGTTATTACTTTCGCTAAACTAGTTTGATTGATCACTCCAATGTAAGTGACTTCTGATGTTGACTACACGACGCTCTGCAACAAAAATAAACTTTAATGCATCGTAGTTCTGTTGTGCAATAAATGAATTACAAATGTTTAGTGATCTACAACAACGCTTCTAAAAGATCGTGTTCATGTAAACCATGATATTACGTAACGATGTCGAGGAAGATATCTTGTTGTAAAATTAAGACTCGACGTAGCTCAACAAAGAACAATTATACCCAAATAACGTCATAGCTACGTCATTGTGCGTCATGTAGTTGTTTGTGTTTACACGCATTGAATATAGCTTATTATTATTATTATGTATATATGTTGACAAAGAGAATTAAAAGATGAAACATTATAACATTAGACGATCAACTGTGTCACAAATTTTGGTCTACTATTGGTGGCGGAGAACAAAGTGACTGGCTCGTGTCAAAGGCTCAGGTGCATCAATGTAGGGTGGAACATAAACACATCAATGTAGTGTGGAACATAAACACATCAATGTAGGGTGGAACATAAACACATCAATGTAGGGTGGAACATAAACACAACAGAGAATCGTGGATAGTAATGGACAATCCAATTGGAATCCCGTTTATTTAATATGAAACACAATAAAGTGAACACATAATGACGTATAGTAATACCTCACAAAGTTGGACCTCTAGAAGACAGTGCTTGAAATATAATATCACAGGGGTTTTTAATGGCGGAAGACCTAAATGGTTATTTCAGTTCAGTGTTTACCAAAGAAGATATAAGTTCATTACCAGTTGCTGATGCTAAATTTCAGGGGGCTAAATCTGAATATTTAGGACCGTTAGTTGTAACTCCAGAATTGGTAGCTAAGAAAATAAAGGCAACGAAGGATAACAAATCATTGGGAGTGGATGGGATTCCTCCAAAATTACTAATGGAAACAGTAGATCAAATCAGTATACCACTTGCAAGAGTATTCAACTTGTCATTAAAAGAGGGAGTTGTTCCGTTTGAGTGGAAAGAAGCAAACATCATACCATTATTTAAAAAGGGTTCGAGAAGTAAGTCAGAGAATTACAGACCAGTGAGTTTAACGTCAGTGATTTGTAAATTATTAGAAAGGTTAATTAAAGACCATATGGTGGACTTCCTCGTTAAGCATAAATTATTAAATTAATCTCAACATGGATTCCTTAAAGCGAGGTCATGCTTAACAAATATGTTATGTTTTTTGGAAGAAATCACTAAGTGGATAGACGTGGGATCGCCAGTAGATATTATCTACTTAGATTTTCAGAAAGCTTTTGACAAAGTGCCACATCAAAGATTGCTACTTAAATTAAAAGCCCATGGTATCGGGGATAGCATAACTGACTGGATAGAACAATGGCTGACTGACAGAAGACAACGAGTTGTAGTAGATAGAGAAGTTTCAAATTGGAAATTGGTTTTGAGTGGGGTACCTCAAGGATCAGTATTAGGACCTATATTATTCTTAATTTATATCAATGACTTGGACGACAGTATAACAAGTAACGTACTGAAATTTGCGGATGACACAAAACTGTTTAGAAAGGTTAATACTGATGGTGATAAACAACATTTACAAAACGATCTAGACAGATTAGTGAAATGGTCTGAGAAATGGCAGATGCTATTCAATTTTGGGAAATGTAAATGCCTACATACAGGACATGGGAACTTGAATGTAAACTATAAAATGGGAGATACTGTTCTGGGTACTACTGTAAGAGAAAAGGACTTAGGAGTTACAATAAGCGCTGATATGAAAGTTTCAGAGCAGTGTGGTATTGCAGCTTCAAAGGGTAATCAAATTCTTGGATTGATTAGAAGAAGCATAACATACAAGGGAAAAAAGTTAATTATACCTCTTTATAAAGCAATAGTTAGACCTCATTTAGAATACTGTATACAAGCATGGAGACCATACCTTAAGAAGGACATAGATACGCTTGAACGCATACAAAGGAGAGTAACTAAAATGATTCCAGAACTTAGATACCTTAGTTATGAAGAACGCCTGAAAGAATGTGGTTTAACAACTCTAGAGACAAGGAGGTTAAGAGGAGATCAGATTGAAGTTTTTAAGATATTGAATGGGTATGAAAATATTAATAGAAATATGTTTTTCTCACTCAAGAAGGATAGCAGAACTAGAGGACATGAGGTAAAATTAGTAAAGGATCAATGTAGATTGGACATCAGGAAGTACTCGTTCGCACAGAGGACAATAAATGAATGGAACAAATTGTCTACAGATTGTGTAACTGCTAGCAGCGTGAATATGTTTAAAAACAAGGTTGACACATATATCAGGAGGGCGGGTTATAAGTAGGTGAACATTGTTGGACTCTCGATAAGCCAATGGCTTCCTTGTCCACTTGCCATCTGGGCCTTTGGCTTGGATGGCAAATCTTGTTAAATCTTGTTAAATCACACAATTGGCAGCTTATCACAGATCGGAGATTGTGTGAGGTTGTATATAATTAGGTTGTTTACTTTAGTCACCTAACGATTGAAATTTGTGTGAGTAAGAGTCGTGCTATTAACGCCGAATAGCGACCGATGGCTAATCTATATATCGGAAATTTATTTATTTACTGATTAACAGATCAACGAAATGTTATCATGTTTGGTATCGTTGGAAAACTAGTTTATTATAGTTTTAGAACCTAATTATGGCGAAGAACGAATAATTTTAGATACAGTCGAGGTTGTTTTTTTGTGTTGGTGACAGCAAGGGCCAGGTAAGCACCTTTACTATCACACCTTCGAATAATAGATAAAGGAATGTTTAAAGTGGTTTTCTGGTACGAAACTGGTAGCAGATGCACTTTGGCACCCAACAAAAGGACAATTCTATACTGGTGACAGGTGTCCTCTTGCAAAGGTTATGTTTACGCATACATATATATATATATATATATATATATATATATATATATATATATATATATATATATATATATATATATATATATATATATATATATATATATATATATATATATATATATATATATATATATATATATATATATATAGCAGGCGATTACATTACATTTTTAAACACAACACCTCATGTCTGCTACTTTGTACGTACTTGCAATTGCATAGGACATTTTTTTTATTTCATTGAGAAAACTTAACCTGTTCGCCACGTGCAAGAGGACACCTGTCACCAGCTGCAGAATTGTCCCTTTTTTGGGTAGACTATTTGGCTAACAAGGGATGTCGTACCTCACTTTCGGTAGCATCTATTCGTTTTCGTGTGATTTATGTGCATACGGTCGTTAACATACCTCTTTTCATAAGAAATCCATATATGTTTTTAATGACGACTTGTCATTGACAAGTAGGTGTAGTGAAAGTTTATTCATTGGGACATTTGTGCATAGTCGTAATATTCGGATTACGCATCGCAATGCCAAGATACGGATGTTGATAGGTGAGTGGGGTCATTCCTAGTTGCATACCCTGTTATATATAACATATATTAGTTACAGGGGCTCAAGCTGATTCAGTTGCCCGTGAGTGTCACTTGCAAGGTTTGACGATCCGTCAAGTGAAGTTAGGTTGACCTTAAGTCATCTCGACGGAGAAGAATGTTGACTTGTACCGTAAGCCGAAGACATTCGTAAATGTGATGAAGAGTGTTTAACTCTTGTAGTAACAGTCACAACCCATGTACACAAGGTTGGATCGAGTCACTTTACGATGAATTTACAGCCACAAGACGTGGACGAAAATAAATCAATTATTCGTCTTTAGCCCATGTCTCGGAGACAAGAATACTACGCAACGTTGTAGCACCGCACAAATTAATCGTCCCCTTCTAAATCCGTGCAGATGCGCTAAATACTACGGCGACCACATTGTGCCGGAAGTCTAACTAGCCAATAACAGGGCTTAACCTAGGATTCGTTCATCACGTTCCTAGGACTTCGGGGTTTGCATTGTGCAAATATCACTCCTTGCCGTGCGTTATATGGCAGCACTATTTGCGTAGACTACCGTACGCTACTGATCAAAGGAGCTAAAGATAAATCGAGACTCATTCTCATAAACCACGTTGTGACAAACTGCTATGTTTCCGGTGAATAGAAAAACAATGAAAGCCCAAAAACAAAACGCAATATTTTTGAAATTAAAACTAATAATTATAATATCCAAAATACATAATGGTAATAATGCAAAATTAATTATATCTATTATATAAATAAATAGAGTGCTCAGTGACATGAATGAGATTAATCCGATCAGTGGTGCCCTCTGACAGTAACAATCAAACCATGAGTTGTCGGCCAAAGTTCACGAAGGTGCCACACCGTGGTAGAATTCTGTTTTCCTAAACAGTATATCCATCGCCCCGCCCACTTTGAACCACTTTTCACCGTAGCTGTCAGTCTATTGTTTAGTTTAAGACTGCGCATGCGCAAGTAGCATAAACTGCTTTCACACTAATACATCGGCTGCTTTCGTGTAGCTATTGTTTTCGCGTGCTACATTTACGGAATTTTTGAAGAGAGGTACGTAAATTAATATATTGCATTATATGCATGTAATGTTGCTTGATATCAAACCCTGTATAAGATGATTTCTAATACTTAAGCTGATCTGATTTGTATTTTTTTGTGCGCTTGCGTTTGTCACACTGACTTGGCTTTCTCTTGCGCGATGCGATCGCTGCCCTTGTAATTATAATTTCTATATACCATCGACCTTTCTCTCCTCAATTTTGGCTCCGCAAATATTGCCTAATATCTGTACATAATATAAACGACAATAATGACTGATTTAGTGAAAATAGTACGGTGATTTGCTACCTAAGTAATTAACTATTTTTTTTACTGTCTTGTGAATACACTTAATTTTATAATTTTAATGTAGCAAATAGAAGCTCAGAAGCTCAGCCTGAGACTTAGCAATCAAATATAATGGTACACCATTTTTGTAGACAGAACAAGTAAGTAATTAATGAAATAAATAATAAAAAATGTATTAACAATCCAAGTTTAAATATTTTCACTATGTAATATACGTTATGAAAGTTGAGTACAGAAAAATTATATAATCTGTATATAATATGGGCATTTACACAGTATTGTGAGTATGGGGAGCAGTGTCTCAGGAGGGTCAAATATTGATGGCTAATATTTTTTTATCCTATTCCAATGTGAGATGTTATATCTAAGTTTAAGAAATCCATTAACATTTGAGCAGAATGACAAATTTAATTATTCTGTAAGCATAACAATGTTAAATAAATATATATGTGCCATTCTTGCAAAAAGTTTACATTTCAAAATCGATAAAGTAATTTTTGAGATATGATTTTTGGAGATGTCAAAAATAACCCTTTAACCATGAATATGTTAAACTTTTCTATATTTCAGGTCAGTAGTACTAGCTGAAAGAAACTATGCAACTAAACATTTTTTTTGGCAAGAATGACCCCTATAACCTTACTATGTGGAATGTCAGACTCACATGCCAGTTTGTCAGTGAAGTTAATTAAATCATTGTTGCCTCTAACTATCCCGGTAATATCTTTAATGTCAGCTTTAGGATATTTGTGACACAGAGTGTGGGACAAATATCAAAGATATCATCAAAATGTCATACTACTGACTACCAGATCTGGCTGTAAGTGTTTCTTATTTGATCTGTGAGGCCACAAAAACACATACGATACATGTATATCTAGCTGAAATTTGTGTTGGACTCGATCATCTTTGAGAGGCTCAGCTTTGGCTCAAGCTGTACGAAAATGTCAAGAAAAGTTTGCGAACATGAACATATTGGTAACTAAGTAAATCGATTTAGCCAATATATCTTTAAAATGAGAATTGTGCTATAATAATAGTTTAAATATTAAAATACATTTATAAATGCTAGATTAGTGTTTATTCTTTTACATATCTTAGTCAAAATTACATCCTTTCCCTATGGCAGCCTCGATCTCAAAAGCTCCACACTTGCTGTCTAATGCGGTAACGGCTACACTGAGACAAATCATTAGTTATGTGCACCAATTGTGTCAATTAAGTCGTAACGCAAAGAGAATTATCTCACTATGTATATTTTATTTATATATACGTATTTCTTACAGCAGTATATAAAATTCTGTCAGTGTTTCATTTCATCCAAAACACTAATACTACTACAGTTTATCAATAGCGGAAACGCTGGTTGTCACGCATGCGCGGATATGTTCTTGCGAGACTACTGACAAAGTGGGTGGAGCTATATGCAAGGTGGGTGGAGCGATGCATATACTGTTTGGGAAAACAAAATCAGCCACCAGGATAGCATTACAGAAGAAGATAGAGGTGGGTAGGTAATAAAACTGTCCATAGCGGATGCGGACGCGTGTGTGTTTGCTTGTTTGAGTTGTGCGAGTCGACCTACCGTAATCGTAGACCAGATCAACACTGTGTTCAAACAAGCTGAAACCTTCCTGTCCCGAGCTTTACATTGCTTTAAACCACAACCACGTCCGTGGTTATTGCCACCGGAAACCAGTGGCGCACTCTTGCGATTACTGTAGATTACCGTGGAATCACACTGCCACCAGTGGATAGACTCAGCATGTCACCGCTGCCACACAACTTGGTTATGAAATAAAGATGTGCAAAATCTGCACATCACATGTTGTGGCAGTGGTAAAATGGTGAGTGGCGCCACTGATGGGGAGTTTGCCGTGGAATCACACTCCAACCTCAAACACCCACCAGTGGCGCCACTAACAATGTCACCACTGCCACAACTTAAATTGATGTGCACATTCTGCGCATTTTATATAATTTGGTAAACTCCTAATATTTGTATTTTCAATAGCATACAAACTACAATTGTGGAGAGCGTTTGTATTGAAAATGTGTCTACAAACACAATAACGTTCGCTTTCGTTTGAAACTATGTTACATATTCGCCCTTTCTAGGTTCAAAATCACACAACATCTTGCACAATCCTAGCAGTTTCCGGTTTCAGTGAACGCGAACTCAACCACTAATCTGCCAACCTCCGCCAATGATTAACAGTTTATCATATCACCCAGCCAACTTATATCTACGTGCAGATTTTACAAATCTTTATTTTATTTGGTAAACTCGTATGTCATTAAATCCTCAATTTCGCAATAACGGCACAAATGATATGACGTAACAATGACGTCGCCCTGCCAACCAACCGTTTATACCACTGCGTGAAACAGGAAGCTGTTAATTATGACAGTGCAGAAATCAACAGGACACTGCTCGTGCCGTGGTGCATTATGGGAAACGGTTCAAAATCACGCAACATGTCGCAAACTTCGTGCTGTTTCCTGTTCAAGCCGCTGGGCATTAAAGGCAACATAGAAAGGGCGAATCATAGAGATAGCTGTAGACTAGAGAGGCAATGACCACGTAATTAACGATTACGTACATCGGTCATATTGGGGCTCCAAAACAACTGACTTTACGTATTAGTCACCCCGCCACACCTCGGCAAATACATCTTCATCGATTTAGTCAACCCTGCCCCCTGCCCCCTGGCCCTGCCCTCCCTTTATTCGTTGACAATGCTCACCCACTTAAGGTTTGGAACTACCTTAAACTCAAGTAGCGATATTAAATGCTCATACAATGCGACAGTCAGATTTTGCTGCGTCACAAAAAATATTTTATATTTTGAGATTGGTTGTGCTACTAATGGCGTCAACGGGGACGCGCGAAAGTCATTGTTAGAACGAGGGACAACCGAATATGTGTGGTGGAAATGCAATTTGGAATAAATATGTGAGTTTTTTTCGGAAGATAGCTATAATTTCAGATGTTTTCAAAGTGACGGGGAATTCATTCCAAACCCTAGGCGCAGCGACAGAGACAGCTCGTTTGCCTAAGTTAAGTTTAGTGTCAGAAACAATAAGTCGTTGTGAAATGGAAGATCTGAGCTGCTTAGGGATATTTGAAAGATGCAGGAGACTAGGAGTCAGACCACAGTTGAGAATTGCATTGGTGGCCATGTTAACGTTTTGTCTGATTATAAGAAAACGTGACCACTAAAAATTCTGAAACTTTTTCACAACAACTGCCACCATCTCATTGACATGCTGATTAAGTTTTATCAAAATCACATACTTCCAGCTCTTTTAAAACGCCCCGACGTGCGATGCCCATCAATTTTGACAAAAATAGCCATGTATTCATGCGCCCACGTGGCCCATAGCAGAAAAATTCCCATAAATCCCTCCGCCTGTTTAACTCTCAAAAAATGCACCATTTCACAGCCAGTAGCTTCTACAAACAAACCTGTGAATATGCCTGCTCAGTTGCACTTATGTCACATCATATGAATTCTTTAAATTCACATATCGCAATTTAATACGCCCTACATTCGTGTGAAACAATAAACAGGAAGGTCAACTGTGGTCTTACCCCACTAGCCAAGTAGGGTAGTTTTTATGTAGATAGAGCATGGTATGTAAGAGTGCACAGCTTAAAATTAATTTGATAAGTAACAGAAAGCCAGTGTAACTGTTTAAAGTGATGGTGAAAACCGAGGCGCCCTGAGAACCACACGTACCAGACAATTTTGTACTCGTTGGAGTTTAGCCAAGTCTCCTTTAGCAATGTTATTTAGTAGTGAAGTATAATAGTCAAAGCGGCTACTAATTAATGCCGCTGTTATTTAGAGTTTTAGCAGTAGATATAGATATGTGACACCGAATTCGACGGAGATCACATTTACGATAGAAACAGGATTTACATACTTGAGAGATATGCTGGCGAAAGTTGAAATCGCTATCAAAGACAACACCTAGATTACAAACTGTATCTGATGGGAATGTATCACTGCCAAGCAGTTTAATTGGAAAATGGCTGATGACCCTATTTCGTTGTTGTTTAGTGCCAATAATAATAAGATCTCTTTTATTTGGATTAAGCTTTAGCTTACTTGATTACATCCAAAACAGATTCTTGTACATTTGATTGTGAAAGTGATATGTAAACCTGTGTGTCACCAGCATACAGGTGATGACTGAGACTGAGCGACGTAGTATATAAGCTGAACAGAACAGGGCCAAGGACGGATCTTTGCGGCACTCCGAGTGGAAGATGTTGTGGGCAAGATAGTGTGCTAGATATGTTAATACTTTGGTGTCTGTTTGAAACATATGATTTGAACCACCGAAGAGCTGTGCCAGAAATGCCAAAATGTCTATGAAGGCGTTGTAAAAGGATCACATGATCAATCTATCGAAAGCAGCTGAGAGATCTAGTAAAGTGAGTGCTGTGACTTTGCCATTGTCCATGATGCCAACTATGTCCAGAGCCATTTCGGTAGAGTGGAATCGTTTATATGCAGATTGTAGATCATTTGATAAGTGATGTTTATAAATATGTTCATGAAGGCGATTACCAACTACTTTTTCCAATACATTTGTTGACAGAAAACTGAGATTGGAGATAGGACGAAAATTCTTTAGGTCATTTTATACCGAGTTTATTTTTTAATAATAGGATTTACAAGAGCTTGTTTGAAATCCCGTGGAACAACTCTGCCCTGCATTGAAAGGTTTGTAATAGTAGTACTGGGAAAGATGAGTCGATTGATACAGCTTTTTAGTAGAAGTGTTGGAAATGGGTCAAGATCACACGATTTGTTAGGAGATTTTTTAATAACAATGAGAACTTCATTAGTAGCTGCAGGTGTGAAACTCTGTAGTGTATTTTCATAAAGTAGTGGTCCATGGAAATCATAATCATTATCATTAATGACAAAATTCGATCATATGCGAGTAATCTTATCTGTAAAGTATTTTGAAAAAGAAGTACACAATGTATCCGATGAAGAATGTTCAGGCAGTGCTTTTAATTTCTGCCGCTGTAGAATTGTGTTTACGGATTACCACATCTGGCGAGGGTTTTCATAATTTGTTGAGATACAATTTGTATAATAATCGGACTTTGCTTTTGACATCAAGTGATTACATATATGTAGCTGTTTAGTATAACGGAACTGGTCAAACGGAGAACGAGTTCGTCGCCAAATTCTTTCAAGGTATCGATGACGACGTTTTCCTACAACTATTTCCAGAGACATCCATGGCAATGGAGGGCGAACTCGTACACTTTTAGTTTATCCAGGAGTTGACTTAATGTTTCATGGTATTGGTGGAAATGTGATAATTTTTTTCTACGATAAAATCAAGCAATTTTATTAAAATCATACTTATTCTGGTCGAAACTACATACACCCAGTCAATTTAAATGTGGTAACTACAATGTAGAGTTTGTGGAGTAATCTCTCAAAGCTACAATAGAAGACATGTGCCCTCTCATCAAAGAAGCTAACAAACCAGGGATTAATGATGACTGTCTAACAATAATCGAAGAGAGAAGGAATGTTGAGAGTAAAGGTACTCGAAGCATGGACTACCTAGACAAGGACTACCTAAACAAGGACTACCTAGACAAGGACTACCTAGACAAGGGCTACCTAAACAAGGACTACCTAAACAAGGACTACCTAGACAAGGACTACCTAGGCAAGGACTACCTAGACAAGGACTACATAAACAAGGACTACCTAGACAAGGACTACCTAGACAATGACTACCTAGACAATGACTACCTAGACAAGGACTACCGAAATCATAGCGAATATGTTTGCTGACGACTTTACAATAAGCGCTACGGGGAAACCGTCCGGTCAATTGAACATAACCTAAACCACGATCTACAAGAAATGTCTAACTGGTGTGACCAAAAACAAATGGTCGTTAA